>CAJNDT010000348.1:0-207500 GCA_905221615.1 Symbiodinium sp. CCMP2592
GCTTAGGGACTGTAGGGTTGGGACTTTAGGCATGGTTCTTCAAAGGTCCTTTCGGGCACTGTGGGGTTTGAATTAGTAAACCCTAAACCCTAAACCGTGGGGTTTGAGGGTTTAGGATTGACTGCAAGGATTGGAGCAGCGGCCATAGGGACTTGAGCGCTACTATGCTTATTCCAAAACTCTTATGAAGTCCACATACACCTTACAGAACCGGCTTAGTACCCTTATGACGCATACTTAAGTAATGTAGGGGTCTTAAGAATTAGAATACTGTTTTGGGGCTTCCTTAGTACAATTATAGTAAAATATACTTCTCAAACCCTATCCTAATTATTAAGGTCCCTATACCATAGACCCACCTTACAGATCCCTTATAGAAGCCTTTAAAGAGCCCTTAAAGGAATCCTATTCTGATTATTAACGCCCCTATATCAGAAGCGATCCTGGGAGAAACTGATTCTCTCGACCTCTCTCCCTGAGGCTAGTAATCATATACTTTGGCCTCAAAGTACTGCTTAGAAAGGTACTTCGGGCCTAAAGTATGTACTATTTGGTTACATGGACCCGTAGGGTTTTTCAGCCAAGGCATCTTTCTACTTCGCGCAGCTGCCAGAGGGCAACACCTGGGAAGGCGCTTCAAGTGTGTTCCAAGGGTTCGTTAAGTGAGAGTTCGTGACGCATGGTTGAGGGTTACGGAGGTTCTATGACCCAAAAAAGTTCCAAAATACCCAAACAGTAGGGCTTTCGGCTTTATACTTGGTTCATCTTGGTGCTCTGACCCTGAGGACCGGCGGCGGTGCTACTGGTGTAAGGTTTTAGGGTCCAGTCCTCTCGGGCTAAGGGTTCGGGACAGTTCGGGATAAAGGGTGTAGGGGTGTAAGGCTTTTAGGGCGAAGAGGTGTAAGCTGCTGCCGGCTCGAGGCATTCAGGCCCTGATATTATATTATACTATATTATATTATATTATATTATAATATATTATATTATATTATATTATATTATATTATATTCTATTCTGCTCTATTAATATGAATGAAAAACAATTAGGAAAACCTGAGTGAACTAAAACTTTGTATGATGTTGTTTAAGAAAAGTAGAGTGATAGTAAGAAGCATAAACACAATACTACTAGTACTACTAAACTGGTTCTCCCTTAGGGTGTCCTATGTACTTATATGGGGGATACTAACCCAAATCCTATTCACAATTCCTACTATAGAAACCGTACCTTCTACTATATAGGTACTTCGGACAGTTCGGGTCTAGGGTCTACTTGGAGGTTCATGGGGAGTTATAGGTAGGGTTAGAAGTAAGTTAACTATACTCATAACCCATATTAGGGGACTTATAACACCACTTTTAACTACCCATGAACCTCGAAGTAGGCCCTAAACCCATACCCTTATAGAATCCCTATACATCCCTTTAGAGGGACCCCTAGAGGAACCTCCAAGTAGTAACTGCAGGGGTCAAGAGACCAGCTCTGACAAGGACTGGAGCTGTGCCTCTGCCTTCCTGGAGCCCCAAACCCTCAAAAATGAATTCCTAAAACCCCAACTAAAGCCCTACTGTACCTGGTTTTGGGCCATTATTTTACCTACTTTTGAGGGTCTAGGTAAATGCTAAGCCCTGAACCCTAAAACCGTGAGCCATACACCCCATGATGTGCGCCGAATCCCAGCATGGTGTCCCCGAGCTTCGGCAGTCCGGAGTGTTTCACTGTGTGCCCCACTTAGCTATAGTCTCCATTGTAGTTCCTTTTTGAGTTGCTTTGTAGGATCTTCAATGTAAATATAGTCAAACCAAAACAAGGCAATGGAGACTGTATACATGTAGGTAGGGTTTAATTAGGTGTTTACCGGCAAGGGCTTAGGGACCGTCGAGAAGAACTGAAAAGCCTTATGTCCTAAACCCCTACAGTACAAGCCCAACATTTGGAAACCCAATAGCTTCAATCCGTAAGAGTAATTAATGCATAGGCAATCCCAGCACTATTTGTCCTTAATCCGGTTTCCAACTTTACGGGGTTTACTGTATACCTTGGGTCCCGACCGCTGAAGCAGAACTCCGTGGTCCATTAAATCCAAGGGGAACAGGAGGGACCCTTAATGGGGACCCCTACCCAATGGGTATATAATAGCTATATTAATGGTATGTACCTAGGGGTCCTTGTTAAGGGTCCCTCCTTTTACCCTTGGATTCAATTAAAGAGCTGCGCGATGATGGGGTTGATGCTGATAGTTTCGGGGTCCAACGGGCTTCAGGGGTTTCGGGTGTCAGCATTTATTGTTCGGGGGTTAGGATTCAAAGCTCTAAACCCTTAATGCCCTACACCTCCATCTCCTGAACTCTAAACCGAAAGCCATGAACAAGGGACTATCAAGCCACAGTTCCGGCATTGGGGGATACACTAGCAAGCCACAGTTTCGGCACTTACGAGTTCACCCGAGGTTTGCTTAATAGATCTCCTTGTGTCCCCTCTGCTATAGTCACTTCGGTGCTTCGCAATAGATCCTTCTTGGTTGTTGGATGCTATCTGCGGCTCGTCGCGCCGAGTTGGTTGGTCTTGCGAGCGCCTTTGCTGCTGACGTTCGGTCAGAGAGGGGAGGCAAAGCAGCGAACAACAAACGGCGTTCGTTGCACATCAAGCTTCTGAGCCTCTGGCAGGAGAGCCTGCAGAATTTGTCTGTGGAGATCTTTGGATTGCCTCCGGGCCAAGATATAGTTTCAACGACCTCTAAACCCTAAACCCTAAGGCCCTGAGGGTTGTGATTGATCCCTATATGAAGCTCCCTGCTTCATTTGTGAACCTCTACCCAATGGTCCAATCTTCTAATGGTAATAGACTCTGGCAGATACGTTTGCAACCTGAAAGGCCCCTTATAGAACTTGTATAAGTCCTTCTAATCCCTTACAGCCGCATGGAAGAACATCCGCTGTAGATCCATAACCTGTCAGATCACCTCTAGGTCCTCTTACTCTAGCCACCCCTAGGGCCCCTAGGGCCCTAAACCCAAAGCCCCAAACCCTAAACCCCAAACCCTAAACGCCAAAACCTAAATCCTAGAATCCGAACCCTAGAAACCTGAACTCCTATATATCTAATCCCCCGCAACCTCTACTGTAAACCCTGAACCCCTAAACCCCTAAACTCCTAAACCATCAACCTAGGTTCCCGAGCAGTGCCCTTTTGCCCTTCATGTTTTTGGGTTCCCTTATCAAAACTAAATAGTATCAACTTGTTGGTAAGGGGCCAGCCTAAGCCCTAAACCCCAAACCCAAAACCTGATACCTAAACCCCAAACCCTAAACATTGGATCTGAGCTGACGGTTCCACCCCGGCAGGCATCGTCCGAGGAGTTCTGACAAGTCAGGGAGCACCAGAACTCGGATAACGCCGGACTAACTTCCGAAGATTGAAACCGCCTTATGGGAACCTTCAGAGGGTGTAGGGTTTGCCTTGACCCCAAATAACCTACACATACCTTTTTGAAGGACTTGTATACAGAAATCATGTCAAAGAGCCTGAATGAGGTAGGTTTCATAGGGTCCAGGTAGGGTCTATAGTCAGTTTTTCTGGGGTTTAGACTTTAATTACGGTTTAGGGGTAAGTAACCGGACCTCAATTTCGTCTGGGTTTGGGGCCGCCTAAGGCTACAAAGTGTTGCGGTTGTTGTAGGGTTGAGGGGCTTGGGTTCAGGGTCAAACCCTAAACCCTAAACCCTATAATTTGTTTTAGTCTGAGGATTTAGGGTATCGGCGCGGGGTTGCGGGTCGACAGACCCTAAGGCTCCATGTGCCCTTATAGTAGCTACTTAGGCCTTAAAGGGGTCCCTATATGGGTACTTTAAGGCCTAAGTTTCTACTATGTGGGTACATGGAGCCTTATGGAGAGTTAGAGTTGGGGGTGCAGGGTCCGTGTAGATTAGCGATAGAGGTCTAGCAGGGTCAGGTTACGGTCCAGGGGCGGTTTAGGGATTAGGGTTTAGGGTTTCAGGGATTACGGCTCAAGACGAACCCGCAAAGTCAACGCCTGGATCCCAAGTCTATCCGGCGGTCATAGTATCAGAGTTTGAATATTTGGTCACAGTGTGTTTTAGGATGCCCGGTTCTACCTCAAACCAGCTTTTTGTAGGTTCTTGTTATAAGGCCTTGTATGGACTTCATAGGGACGCTGCAAAAAGAGGTGTTGGTGGTTGAATAAGACTAGCTTATATACCCAAGCCCTGTATTCATGATTCAGGCACCCACTTGACTTAGGCTCTGGTACAGCATACAAAACCCAGACAAATTGAACACGGAGTAACGATAGTCCTTATGTACGCTTGTGGAGTCGTAGTTGCTGTGGACGACCGACGTCATTAGATGGTGGCCGCGGGAGATCAAAAACAGCGTGTCATACCAAGAACCTTCTCACAGGCACCCTAAACCCCATGGAGCCCTTCACCTTAACCCAAAACCCGCAACCCGAAACCCCAAAACGCCGGAACCCTAAAACCCTAACCCTCCGATGGTGTTGCCCTTAAGCTGCAAGATAGCCCAAAAGCCTAGTCTAAGTTGCCCTTGATCTTCAGCCTTGGTAAGTTTTTGTCGACATGTGGGATGGAGGTAGTAGGATTAGGGATCTCTGAAATAAGGACTCCTATTTCGGCATTACCCCACCTAGCTTCAGCCCACCCTTGGAGCCATTTGATTGCTGTAAGGCTTACATAGCTTTGGGTGCTCTGTGGAGCTGGTGATGTATGGTTTCTACGGATGCTCCACAGATCCTGCCCATATCAGCGCTTAATTGGAGTTCTCGGGTTCAAACTACGTCGCTCAAGCATACCTACCAAACCCCCATTCTAATTACCAAGGCCCCTATACTACAGTACCCTTCTAGATCTCTTATAGCAACCCCTTATAGACCCCTTTAAAGGAACCCTAGTCTAATTATTAAGGCCCCTATAATCCCAGGGTGAAAGGAGGGACCCTTAATAAGGACCCCTAGGTATATACCCTTAATATAGCTATTATATACCCATGATATATCCCATTGTAGGGTCCCAGGGGTCTCCATTAAGGGTCCCTCCTTTTCCCCTAAACCCCCTAAACCCCCAAACCTCTAAACCCTAAACCCTATACCCTTATAGAATCCGTATAGATCCCTTTAAAGGGACCCTTGAAGGGTCCCTCCTTGTCCCAGTTGATATACTTGGCCGTAGCTGCAGTCTCCAGCGGAGCTCCCGTTTAAAATCTTTTCGGTAGCCCAATTTGGTAACCATCTATAGTCTCCATTGAAATCGCTAGCGATTGAAAATCCTCGCGATTTGGCCTCAAATCAAATCGCTAGCCTTCGAGGCTCAACCCCAAGCCCTAAAAGCCTTTAAGCCCTAAGCCCAACAAGCTCTAGATCTAAACCCCGAAAGCCCTAAAGCACTACCTAACCCCGCCCCCAAACGTAAGTAAAACCATGGCCCAACACCTATATATAGGGCTATGATTCTACATGCTGGGGTCCAGGAAAGCCCTGGAGCCCTAAAGACCTGAAGCAGCTTCGGAAAACAGCAGCGGTCGCTGCAGGCTCGAAAAGATTGCCTGGGATTGCTATTGAAGCCAAATATATGTCTATGTAGGCGCACAGGAAGCGTTTCAAGCGTTGGCTTCGGCTTTTGGGCTTCATAACTTCATCTAGCAGCCGGAGATTCGTTGGCAAGACATTTGAGTAAAGTCCAGCCCTCTAAGGGGAAACTCTGTTGTAAATAAGCTCTGTTCGCAAACCTTTTTACAGCTTGGGGCAAGAGTTGGAGCCCCACCCAGAGCGCCCAATACACTTTCTCAATAAAGGAATGTACCTTAAATCATTAGGGGCGTCATATTCTGATTTAAGCTATATTACTCAATGAAGGGGTATTGATTGTTGGGCTCTATGGGCACAAGCCTGAGGCAACAGGAACCTTAAACACTGGTCTTGCCGGTTGCATCGGAGACGCCAGGAGGTGCGACGACGTCCTCGTACCCCTGTTCGCCCTGTCCCGAGTACGGGGACACTTTGGTCGGGTTGCAGGCCCCGGGGATCCAGTCCCTAACCCTAAGGCTCCATGTACCCACATAGTAGAAACTTAGGCCTTAAAGTGCCTATATAGGGACCCCTTTAAGGCCTAAGTAGCTACTATAAGGGTACATGGAGCCTTGGGGTAATAAGCATATTCAGATACTCTCGGCTGACGAACATAGAAACCCAAAGAATCTTCTTAGGCTGTTAACAGACTATATATCCTAAAATAGACTATTAGTCTATTATAAGATATATAGTCAAAAATAGACTAGGATATAATATAGTCTATTTTAAATAGACTATTATAGTCTATTTTAAACTATTGAATAGTCTATTTTAAACTATTACATAGGCTATTTTAGCCCTTGATTTTCCTCCAGGAGCTCTTGCTTCCTTGAATTCTTTTCAGGAGCTTATGCTTCCTGACTTAAATCTTGGACTGGATGTTTGAGGAGCTTAAGGCTTCCTGACTTAAATCTTGGACTGGATGCTTCAGGAGCTTCTGCTTCCTAAGGCGGCTTCTGGCTTATAATTTGCCCAAAACCCCAGATGCAGCACTCCTTTTACTCGCAGTCTCATCCCATGGCTTCCTTTCGAGTGGACTTCACTCTCAGTGAAACTTTTCATCCCAGAGCTGGCTGGCTTTCGAGTGGGCTTTGCGAGCCCACTCTACGGCCTTCTCTTTCCCCAAGCCGTGGCCAAGAGCAAGCCTCTTCGCCTTGGCGTAAAATCGAGATGTGTAGTGGTTCCTACTGTCCGTGCTTTTAAACACGGAGTCAGAGATAATAGTGCTGATCGCCTCCTGGTAGAGCTCCTTCTCCTCGCGGCCGGGCACAGGGGCAGGGTTAACAGACTCCTTCTGCTTCTTGGCAGCTGTGCCGGCTTCTGGGTCTTTGGCAGCAGGCCGCTTCTTCGGCGAGGCTTCTGGAGCTTTGCTCGCAGGCCGTTTCTGGACAGCCGCCTCCTTCTGCTTCTTGGTGAGGGGCTTGGCCGGAGAGGCTGCCCAGGCATTCTGCAAAGCTTGCTGTGTCGCCCTTTGCATGAAGTCCATGCTTCCAGATGCCCTTGGCATGAAGCCCATGCTGCCAGAAGCGGGGGTATGGGACAACGGAGGAGTGACAGGTGCAGGTACGACTGCTGCTGCAGGCTCCGTCTCGGCATCCTTCGCTGGCCCGTCCTGGAGTGCAAGTACACCTTTCAGCGGCACTGTCTCCGATGGCTGCACCATGTCCTCCATTTTGAACTTCGGGTTGATCTGCAAGCAGAGGGCCTGCACCTGTTGAAGTGCCTGCTTGTCGAGTTTCTTGGGCATCTTTTCCTTGCCGGTGGCAACATCCCGAATCTTGCCGGCCAGCATTCTGAATCTCAGGTTGAAGTACTGCAGCGACGAGTCTTCCCAGCCTGCAGGGCTTTGAATTTATGGGTTTAGGGGCCGGGTTAGGCACTAGAGTCTTAGGATCCTTAGGCTATACCTATCATGAGATTATAAGCGCCCCCAGCCTGGCAACTTCTGCTGTGGAGCCTGTAGTACCAGGATGTCCCTCTTGAACAGGCCGAGCAAAGCAGTCTGGAGCAAGGCATGGGGTATCAAGCCATTGGTGCAGATCTCGAAGATACGGTTCAAGATCGGAGCGAGGAACACGACCTCCTGGATGTGTTTGCCCAGGGCCGTCTTCCATGAGCATTCCTCCAGTCCTCTGCACAGCATGCCGAGTGTGTTGTGGCCCATCTGCCGCAACCCTTTTTCGACGGCATTTTCAAGGGCAGCTGCAGTCACTGACGGCAGCACCTTCAGCCGCTCGCCAACTGTCGGCAGTGCCATGGCAGGAGTCCTACAGCTGCAAAACTAAAAAAACTGCACGGGAAAAACATACAATATATATACAACAACCATGCATGCGGGCACATCCTATGGTGTCACCGGATGCCTATAGGAGCTTCTAAGCTACCTTTTTTTTTAGGAGCTGGCGGCTTCCTCGCACAGGTGGGACCGCCACGTCTTCACGAGGCGGTCCCGTGCGGATCCAGGACTGACACATCCTGGATTTCTTGGTTGCCTGGCTTCCTGGACCCCATTGGCTTGCGGGGTTCATGGAAGCCTTTCTGAGTATATGGTGCATTTGTGCCTTCTGTGCCTTTTCCTTGGTTATTGCATTTCTAAAGCGATCGAGTTGGCAGCTTCCTCGCCCTTGGCCTATCTTAATATCCCTCAGGAGCCTTTGGCTTCCTGGACTACAGCTCCTATAGATTCATGCACTCCTTTTTTCCCTCGCAGCGACTTCGATCCCTAGCATATATACACATGTGTCATGACACGTGCATTAAATTATATCATGGAGCCACTACATGGCACTCATGCCCCGCCGTTTTTGCCGGCAGCCAGCTGCTGTAGCTTGAGGCCGAAGCGGAGGCAAGTCAACAGCCTCAGGGGTCGACGGGCAACACAGGCTTCTTTTTCCCAAGCTCTTTTGGAAACGAACCAGCTGTTGGGCAACACCTCGTTGAGGAAGGCGGTAGAAAGCCAGGGGAAGTTCACGTGTTGGTAGCCCACCCACCGTTCCCTTTTGCACTTGCGAGCCTCTGGGTCGAGCTCCTCCTCTCGGGCTTTCTGCAGAGCTGCCTCCACGAGGTCCTTGCCCTCAACGGCTTGGTCGACCTCGTCTTTCTGCAGAGCTGCCTCCACGAGGTCCTTGACCTCAACGGCTTGCTCGGCCTCGTCTGCCATGGCTGTACTACGGAGGCGAGCGGCGAGCTTGAGCTGAAAAACGGCTGCAGCAGATACATGCCCTGAAGATCCTACAAGGAGGCCGAGGCTTAGATTGCTTCAGAACTGCAGGCGCTCAAAATCTCTGAGGAGCCCGAGGCTTCCTTCAGCAATTAAGGAACGAGGAGCCCGAGGCTTCCTTCAGCAATTAAGGAACGGTCCCATTTTTTCTCCTCAGAGCGGCGGTCCAGGCTGTGCAAGGATCTCTGCCAGTTCGATTGACATGGCATCTGTGTACTGCCGCATGAAACGATCCAACGAAGTCAGCATCGTCCGGCTCTTGGTACACATCTTGAGGAGACCCTTGCATTTGGACATATAATCCTCGCCGGAGTATGTCCAAGTCAGCTTGGGGGAAAGATGCCTCGCCAGCTGCAGCCCATGCAGAAACCAGTGTGTCTTGAATGTCAACTGGAAGGCCAGATGGCCCTGCTCCAGAAAGGACTTATTCAAAATCGTCATGCACTGGAAGAGACAAACGGCCGTGAGCATCATCCGATCCGCCACCTCTTTCGAGGGCTTCCAGTCTTCGATGCCATCTGCCATTTGGTCCAAATCGCGGCTGAAACTCAAAGCCAGGGCAATCTGTTGGTGCTCCTCGTTGTCCTGTTGCAGGTGCTGTTGGCAGATGCTCGCCAAAGCTGCAATAACGCCCTTAGTTTCTGCTGCCTTGGCCTTCAAGCGAGGGTATCCCTTTCTGCAGTGAATATCCTGTGGGTCAGCCAGGACCATGGTCTGAGTGATGTAGTTGATGCCATTGCCCTTGTGCTGCCGCCAGTAGTCCTGCAGGGGAGCTGAAGCTGCCTACACACTACAACTTTTATATACCATGTCTCACAACAACAGGAGCTTAAGCTGCCTATACCATATCTGAAAACAGCAGGAGCTTAAGCTGCCTATACATATCTGAAAACAGGAGGAGCTTAAGCTAGCCTATCTGAAAAAAAAAGGAAAGTTCACAGCCTTCATCTGCAGCAATACATTGTCCAGGTTTTCCTCTACTCCGCCAGGAAGGATCCTCCAGCAGAGAACCCACAACGTTGAGCCAGCCAGCCGCTGGTCGAAGCCGAGGTGCTTGCTGTGCATCCAGTCCGGAATCACACCACTGGGGCTCACAAGGTGTCGCAGGAGAGGGCAGCAGCTGCGGCGAGGGCAGTGCCATGGATCCACAGGAACCTCCGCCACGTTTTTGTAGTCGAACATATTGTCTTTGCTGATGTTGCAATGCCCGCAAGGGAAGTTGGAATTCCACCGTGGCAAGTTGTGACTCGTGTTGTACCATTCCAAGTCACCAGTCAGAAAAAGGAGCACCGGGAACAAGTCATTGTTCGTCTTGCATTCTTCGAAACATCGTTCAAAGGCCCGAACGACGTGTCCCCAGATGCTGGCCACAGTGTTGCCACAGGAAGACACCACGATCTGCTCAGTCCAAACAGCACTTATCAGCACATGGACGAGCTTTGAAGAGGTCTGTGAGGAGAGCAGGCTTCTCCAAGAGATAAAAGCACAAGACCTGTCCTTGCTGTCAATCGGAACTCCATCGCCGTGCAGGATCAGCGGTACCGCTCTGGATTGGTAGTTCTTGATCTTCTTCACGGGATGGTGCAGGAGTGCAGGGTGCGAGGAGCCGACCTCTCGCCAAAAGTTCGCTATGTCACCATCGTTCCTGCAGCATAACTCACGGAAGACCATTGGCTGTCGCTGCAGCGACCGAAACACGTCAACAGGGTCCAAAAACGGGATCGCAGCCCGGAGAGCTTTCTTGATGGGCACACACACGTTGCTGCTCACAAGAGCAGGCATTTGAGTGTGCCTCAATAGGTCTCTCCGGAGATTTCCCTGATATAGGCCCCGAGAGCCGAGATTGGCAAGTATGCGAATCTCGGCTTTCACTGGCTCCAATGCATCTTCTTCCACCAGTGCAGCCACCACCTGTACTTCTGGCAAAGACATCTTCCCCCAGCCGAATGACCGCAGAAGGTGGGTCGCCAATCGGCTGGGTTCTGGAACGCAGCAGCACGTTTCGCAGCTCTTTGTTTGGATCCTCCCCGCTGCATGATGTCCGGATCCATGGCGGCACACATCTCACAGATCTACTGCAAAAAATTCAAGGCTTGGGAGGACTGCTGAGGATAAACAAATATTGTCTAGCGGCCACAAAACAGGAGCCTCTGGCTTCCTTAATTGTACATTAGCTTTAAGGAGCCTCTGGCTTCCTTATCCTACATTATCTTCAAGGAGCCTTCGGCATCCTCATATACGTGTGCTCCTCGAAAAAAAACCCTAAGCCCTATAACCCCTTTGGGTGCCCTGACCCCTTTGTGGTTTAGAACAGGTATACCCTAAAGACCCTAAGCCCGAACCCTATACCCTAAAGTGCTATTGTGGAAAAACCTTAAAACCTTAAACCCTTACAGACCCTAAAACCCTAAGGGTTTGGAGGGTTTAGGCTTAGGGGGGTTTAAGGGTTGATGGCTTTCAGGGTTTAGGGTTTGGGGCACTGGACTCTTCAGGGTTCTTTTCAGGGCAGGCTTAGCGGGTTCAGGGTTTAGGGGGTTACGGTTTAGGGTATATCTTTCTATCTTATATATATATATGTGTGTATATATATATATATGAATATATATATGAATATATATATATATATATATATATGAATATATATATATATATATATATATATACATATACATATATACATATATACATATATACATATATACATATATACATATACACATATATACACATACATATACATATACATACATATACATATACATATGCATATACATATGCATCTACATATACATATACATATACATATACATATACATATATATACATATACATATACATATATATATATATATATATATATATATAAATAAAAATGTATATGTATATGTCAATGTATATGTATATATATATATATATATATGTATATATGTATATGTATATGTATGTATATATATATATATATACACGTTGGGTGGTGGGTGGTGGGTGGTGGGTGGTGGATAGCGGGCGGTGGGCGGTGGGTCGTGGATGGTACGTGGCGATGGGCGGTGGGTGGTGGGTGGTGGGTGGTGGGTGTGGGTGCCGTGGGTGCTGTGTCGTTGGTGGTTGGTCGTGGGCGGTGGGTGGTGGCTGGCGGGTGGTGGGCGGTGGGTCGTGGATGGTTGCTCGTGGCCGCGGTGGGTGGCGGGTTTTGGGTGTGGGTGCCGTGGGTGCTGGGTCGTTGGTGGTTGGTCGTGGGTGCTGGGTGCTGGGTGGTAGTGGTGGGTGCTAGGTGGTGGTGGGTGTTGGGCAATGGGCGGTGGGTCGTGTGTGGTGTTTGGGTGGTGCTGGCTGGGTGATTTTCCGGTGGTCTTTTTCGTCCGGGCACTGAAAAATTCAGTGCCCGGACAGAAAGCGCCACCGGGTGAGTTGGGTGTTGAATCGAAGTTTCATCGAAGTTTCGATGAAACTTCGATTCATGAGTCGAAGTTTCATCGAAACTTCGATCAAACTTCGATTCAGTGAATCGGAGTTTCATCGAAGTTTCGATTGCTCCGAGTCGGAGTTTGATCGAAACTTCGACTCGTGAGTCGAAGTTTGATCGGAACTTCGACTCATGAGTCGAAGTTCCGATCAAACTTCGATTCGCAATCGAAACTTCGATGCAACTTCGATTGGGCAGTAGAAGTTTCGATCAAACTTCGACTGCTCGGAATCGAAACTTCGATCAAACTTCGACTGCATGAGTCGAAGTTTGATCGAAGTTTCGATGAAACTTCTACTATGTGAATCGAAGTTTCGTCGAAACTTCGATCAAACTTCGACTCCTTCGGTGGCGCTTTTTTACCGAAAAATTTTCAATGCCCCGTGAGAAAAGCACCACCGAAGGAGTCGAAGTTTGATCGAAATTTCGACGAAACTTCGACTCACCTTAAGCCCTACCCTAAACTCGCAAACCAGAAGCCCTGAACACCTTGCTATCCCCAAGCCCGTGAAAACCCTAAACCTTATAACCTAAACCCCTAAAACGTCCTTAAACCCTAAAGCCCCTAGCTTAGACCTAAACCAAAATACCTAAGCCGAATACCCTAAACCCGTACAAATAAACCCCTAAACCCACGTTACCTCTAAACACCCTCCCACCCAAACCCGAAACCCCCGAATCTCAAACCTAAACCCTTATACCCTAAACCCCTGAACCCACGTTACCCCTAAACACCCTCCCACCCAAACCCGAAACCCTCGAATCTCAAACCCAAAACCCCATACCCTAAACCCCTCAAACCCTAAACCCATGAACAGGCTACATCCCAACTCTAAACCACCGAATCTCAAACCCTATACCCTAAACCCCTAAACCCCTGAATCCTGAACACCCGAACATCCCAAATCCAATATCGTGAAAACCCTAAACCCCTATAACCCCAGCCCGCAACCCTCAATTATAGCCTAACCCTTTAACTCGAGAAAAGCTGCAACCAAAAACCCTAAACCCGAGTACTCCAGAAAACCCAGACACCTCAACCAAAAAAATCATCTATCTCAAAACTTATGGCCCTGCAAACCCTAAAGCCTCAGAGTTTAACTTAAGAAACATCCACCAAACCCGAAGATAAAGTCTTCTTTGGAGGAGCCGAAGGCTTCCTTTGCAACATACACCTAGGATATATATAATATTCTCTTAGGAGCCTTTGGCTTCCTAAAGCTCACATGCATACATGCACTTCTTTTTCGTCGCAGCAGCTGCTTCGATCCCCAGAGCAAACATGCACATGTGTCATGACACGTCGATCCTAAAAGACGAATTGTAGAATGGAAACATTCAAAATCAAATGAGGGCAGTCATGCCCTTGATCAAATCCTGGGCTGCGAGCAGGCCAGTTGCAGCCTTTTGCAACAGCGACCTCAGCTCAGCAAGCGAAAGGTTCTTGAAGAGCTTCGCTTTCTCGAGATCCGAGTGCAAGGGCATCAAGTCCTCCCAAGCCTTCTGGAGCTGGCCCTTGAGGGTCGTCCACACCGAGCTTTTGCTCAAAGCTGCCGTCTCCTTTGAAAGCACTTTGGAAACACTGATCCTCGTGGCATTTGCCCACTGCAAAGCTTCCTCCACCTTCGTACTAGCTTCCGCAGTCCAGCTCTCTGCTCCCGGTTTGTCACACAAAGCCAGAAGGCCACCCTGGAGCTCTGAGCCACATCCAGCAGCACGGTCCGGTTCCAGGCATGGTTGGAAGTTTGCGAAGAAGCTGTCGAATCCCTCGGCGGCGGAGTCGGTGATGCTCTGGTCGGGCTTCCTGAGCTGATGGGAACAAAACTTAGTATCTATAGCTCATTCAAGCTTTTAAAACATAAGCCTCTAAATGCTCCGTAGCTTCGATGTCGACATCCTATTGTTGGTGCCAGTCTCATTGGTGACGACGATCTCTCTGAAGCAGTAGAACAAGGAACCATTGTTGTTCACCTCATACACATCCCCGGTGGCCAGAGCTTTCTTGAAAGCTTCCTCCCCTCCCAGCTTGGCCACCATCAGTGCTCTGGGTTTGCCCTTCACCTTGTCCTTGCCACAAACCTTCTTGTAGAAGGTGCTCAGCTGCTGGAGCACGGCGGACTCGGTGTTCAGCTTGTACATCTGGCCGGCCTTGCCCCCGGATTTCTTCTCAACCGCACCATTGATGAGCTTCGTCTTGTCGGCCTCAGATGGTTGCACAGCAGGAGCCAAAGGCTACCTCAAGGATCAAAAGCCTATGGCAATTATAGCAGGAGCCAAAGGCTGCCTCTGACGGTGCCTCCTTTATAGGGCCAAAGCCTAGATATCAAAATGTGGCAAGGCACCCGTGACACTTTCTCAGAGAGAAACAACTTCTGGATATCGTCCGGCATGGTGCTCAAGTGCTTCGAGAACCACCATGCCTTGTTCTTGTCCCTGCTTTCCCCCTGCCCGGCAGGCGGCTGGGGCTCGCTGTTGCAAAGCTGCAGGTCGCCCAGCTTCGCCGCTTTCTCACGGTCCTGGTCCGAGCGAGACTTTTTCGCCTTGCTGCTTTCCTCCGGCGGGCTGCCCGGTCGCTTCTCCGTACCGTTGTCGGGGGGGTTCGGCTCTTCGACCGTGCTTCCCTTGCCCTTGGCCTTGGCTTTGGCCTTGGCTTTGGCCTTCGCCTTGGCCTTGGCTTGGGGCTTGGTGGCCTTGCTGTCGCTGTCGGCCTTCTCGTCCTGCTCGTGCTCCTGGCTCGACTCCTGCTGCTTCTCCTCCTTCGCCACGGCCTCGTCGCCCGCCTTCTCGTCCTCGCTGGACTTCTCGGACTTTGCCGCCTTGCCTTTGGCCTTTGCTTTAGGCTCCTCGGCGGCCTTGCTTTTGGCCTTCGCCTTTGCCTTGGCCTTGGCTTTGGCCTTGGCCTTGGCCTTGGCCTTGGCTTTGGCCTTGGCCTTGGCCTTGGGTGCAGCCTCAACCTCGCTAGCTTCAGGCTCTTGAGGCTCCGGGACTTCCTGAACTACCTCCACTTCTTGAGTGTCTTCTTGCTGAGTGTCGAGCTCTGGCTCACTACCCTTTCCACCGAAGAACACGTCCAAGGCACTCTGGCTCATGGCTTCAAGCGAGGGTGAAACACGTCTTGTCTTGAGCTCCAGGACTGCAGCACGGTATGCAGATGACAAGGGGCCTGGGCTGACATGGGAGCCTCTAGAGTGCTACAGTAATCCTCGGCCACGGTCAAACTCTAGCTTCAAGCTTCAGGAGCCCAAGGCTTCCTGTTCTAAACCCTCTGAGGAGCCTGAGGCTTCCTGTCCTAAACCTTCTGAGGAGCCTGAGGCTTCCTGCCCTATTGAAAAACTGCAAGAAGCTCGCAGGCGGGTTTAGGGTTTGGGGCTTTAGGGTTTAAGGGTTTAAGGTTTAGGGTGCATATAGTGCTCCTGTTATAATTGCTGCACCTCTACCACTTCAAGGAGCCTGAGGCTTCCTGCCTTAAGTCACTTACAGTACACAACACGGACACAAAACTTTTTTCTGCAAGAACCGATCGTGCATTATGCTCGCTGCATGGTCACACGGCTGGAGTTCCCCAGCTTTGCGAGGAACCCCATCCACCAGAGGAGCCCCATCCACCGCCGTTCTTGTCACCGTTCGAGCCATCTTTGGGATTCCAGGGGCCCCATGTCTGATCGTCTTCCTCTTCTTCATCGTCATCTTCCTCGTCATCCTGGCCCTTGGAGCCAGAAGCACCTGCAGGGGGGTTTACTTGCATGGGCAGGGACAACACTCTAAGGAGTTATCTACATATATATATATAATATATAATATAATATATTATATATAATATACTTATAGGATATATACTTATAGGAAGGAGCCCGAGGCTGCCTGCTATTTATAATATATATATATATATATATATATATATACTTACAGGAGCCCAAGGCTGCCTGCTATTTATAACACACTGGCCTCCGTGCCGCTTGCTCCACCACTCAGCCCGCTTCTTGCCACGGGTTCCTCGCTTTAAGCGCCACCCCCCCGTGGTTGGACGTTTGCCCGTGTACAATGCCTCGGCTGTATGGATTAAATTTCGGCCTTAGGGTTGAGGGTTTAGGGGTTTAGGGTCTAGGGTCTCAAAATAAGCTAAGCTTCGCAGGCCGGGTTGACACATGTGCCGGACTGGTAGTAGCTCTGGGCATGGCAGACTTTGCACCATCGTAGGTCGAGGCGAGGTCCTGGAAGCAAGCATTACGATGCCACCAATATCCTGTAAAAAAGGAGCCGCTGGCTACCTGATTTATAAATCCTGTAAAAAAGGAGCCGCTGGCTACCTGATTAAACCATGTCCTGCACGAGCTTGTCCACCTGAAAACCCAGCAGCTTCTGGTCGACCTTCAGCTTGTGGACGTGGAGGTTCCTGCGGTGGGAGTGGAGCTTCTCGAGCTTGAGGTTCAACTTGAGGTGGTGGAGGTGGAGGTCGAGGTGAAGCTTGTGCTTGAGCTTGAAAGTGAACTTCACCTTGAGCTTGAAGTGGAACTTGAGGTGGAGCTTGAGGAACTTGAGGTGGAGCTTGAGGACCTTGAGGTGGAGCTTGAAGTGGACCTTGAGGTGGAGCTTGAAGTGGACCTTGTGGCCACGTGCAGCTGGGCCAGCCTAGCGGAGGAGGCCACGTGCCTCCAGGCCATGCTTGAGGAAACTGCCAAGGGTAGCCTGGAGCCCAAGCATGTCCTTGAGGCCAGCTTAACGGCGGCGGCCCTTGCGGCGGTTGAGTATGCCACCCTTGCGGCGGCGGCCCTTGCGGCGGTTGAGTTTGCCACCCTTGCGGCGGCGGCCCTTGCGGCGGTGGTGGACTTTCAGGAACAGCTCGCCGCCACGGGGGAACTCCAGCACCTGCAGCAGGGATCTGGATCGATTACATGCCTTAGATTTTGCCGGGTCCAGCCTGGGCCTTGAGTCTGCTCCGGACCAGTTGCCCACGGGGAGCTTTGACAACCTGCAGGCCGGACCAGAGCTTAGGAGCCTGTGGCTGCCTGATCCATCCTATTTAAAAGCTGAAGGAGCCATGGGCTTCCTATATTAAGCCTTAGAACTTGTCGGGGTCGAGCCTGGGCCTTGAGTCTGCTCCGAGCCAGGTGCAGCCGTGGAGCTTTGACAACCTGCAGGCCGGACAGGAGCTTAGGAGCCATTGTCTTAGATTAAAAGATTTTGTCGGGATCGAGCCTGGTGCACCCGGTCTCCACGTGGAGCTTTGAGCACCTGCAGGCCGGACCGGAGCTTAGGAGCCTGTGGCTGCCTGATCTATACTTATAAAGCTGAAGGAGCCATTGGCTTCCTAAATTTTTGAAGTGGCGCCTGAGCTGGAGGCCGCCTGCTGCAGCAGTTGCTCCAAACGGGCTGCTGCCTCTTCTTCAGCCATGCAAAGCTCAGCTAGCCTCTCTGCTGCCTCGTGAGTTTTTTTTGGCAGCCTCCTCGTGCATCTTCGTCTTCTGTTGAGCCCTTGCTAGAGCTTCTGCCTTCTTTTTCTCAGCTTCTTCGAGCTTCGCCCTCTGAGCCGCCTCAGCGGCAGCCTTGGCCCTCTCAGCCGCCTCAGCGGCAGCCTTGGCCCTCTCAGCCGCCTCAGCGGCAGCGGCTGCCTTCGCTTTCTCCGCCGCCTCATGGAGCTCCGCAGATTCCTCGAAGCTCAGGTCGATCACTTCCGCCTCCATCGGCATTGGCATTTCCGGACCTGCAGCACCAGTACCGGGGATCACTTCCGCCTGCACTGGCACTTCCGGACCTGCAGCACCAGCACCGGGGATCACTTCCGCCTGCACCGGCACTGGCACTTCCGGAGGGCCCTCCTCGTCCACCTGCATCGGCTGGTTCGGGGCAGCACCAGCACCAGCTGCACCATCTTCAGGGGCCGTGCGAACGACTTCCCATCCATCGTCGACACGGCCCCACACGGCCACCAGCAGCACAAGAGCTGCCACCCTCATGGCTTCGAAGGGCACTAGCTTAAGAGCTTCGAGCACAAAAGCTGCAGATATATGCACATGCATTAAACAAGCACTCACACTCTACAGGCATGCAAACACTCTAGAGGAGCCTTGGGCTTCCTGTCGATCATTACTCTAGAGGAGCCTTCGGCTTCCTGTTCCTCTCGATCATTACTCTAGATCTAGCCTTCGGTTTCCTGTCTCGCTACGAATCCTAGCTCAACCTTAGGAGCCTTTGGCTTCCTGCTGACCCTTTCACATGCCAAGTGAAGGCACTGATGCAAGCAACTTATTGTGGCCTTGCAGCTCAATGCCAATACGATGGCATTTCAAGACATAGAAAATTAGTCTATTTTAGGATATTTACATATCCTATAATAGACTATTTAGGCTATTTATAAATAGCCTATATATCCTATAATAGGATAGTATATATCCTATCAATTAACAGCCTAAGAAGATTCTTTGGGAACATACCACAACCTACGTGTCTGTAGGTTCCCATTAGGTTACCATAAGCCACAAAACCAAGAACTTCCAGGGACCCTGCGAACGGTTAGGTTTCGGTAGCGGTAGCTTAAGGAAGCTTAGTGGTCTGAGGACTACAGCGTTCCAACTCAAGTGATGAAGTTCCGGTTTCAGGGCCTTGGGTTGGGCATGTGTAGGTTTCCGAATTTCCGGTTTTAATGAGGATTTTGGGGTTTCGGGGTTCAGGATTTAGCCCTAACCCCTAAAGCCTGGTTTGCAAAGACCCACAGTTGCCATCCTCCAGAGGGCACCTGCAGAGACCCGGTAACAGCCTCTATCTCTTCACTTCTCTTCTCGTGGGTCCCTGGGTCGTTAGCTTGTTTTGGTTCTTAGAGTAACCACGATGGTTCAGGATTTAGAGCATTGGGTTTGGGCTTAGGATTGGGTTTGGGTTTAGGGCTTAAGGATCAAAGCTAAGCTTTGAGGAGGGATTCCAGAGTCAGCCAAGCCCCTAGACTCTAAACCCCCAGCTGCTAACCCTAAACCCTACTTGGAGGTTCATGGGTGGTTATAAGTAGGGCAGCTATACTTACATAACCCATACTAGGGGAGTTATAACCCCACTTATAACTACCCATGAACCTCCAAGTACACCCTAAACTGTTCCTAGACCCCCCAACTACCCTCTGTTATACCCCAAATACCCGCCATTAAGGGCCATAAGGCCTCCATTAAAGGGCCCTTGGGGGGTCCTGGTACACCCTAAGCCGTCGAACTGCACAACCTTCGTAAGAGCCCCTAAACCCTAAACCCTAAACCCCGACCTCTCAGCATACCGAGGCCGACTGGACGTACCTCTGCCGAGGCGCTCTAGGGTTTGACACAAAGGCTCCATGTACCTTAGGGTTTAGGGTTTAGGAATTAGGGTTTAGGAATTAGGGTTTAGGAATTAGGGTTTAGGAATTATAGGGTCAAAGGCTCCATGTACCTTTATAGTAGATACTTAAGCCCCAAAGTAGTCCCTATATAGGTACTTTAAGGCCTAAGTATATACTATATGGGCACATGGAGCCTTAGGGTGATGGATCCTCAGAGTGCAAAGTACCCAAGCAGGAGCTACGTGGGTTCAGGGTTAGGATGGTTTAGGACTATTTGGGGTTTAGGGATAGGGCTACTGGGTAGTACATGTCTACAAACTATTCGACTGTCGTTTTGAAGTGGTGCCACCAAACAAGTACATTCTGCTGACTGTAGCTTGTTCAACATATGGCAAAGCCCTAGATCGTAAGCTGCCCCCTGTGAAAACTTTGTCTCCCTACGTAACCTGTAAAGTACATTCTGTTAACCCTACTTAGAGGTTCATGGGTGGTTAGAACTGGGCTTGGAAGTCCCCTAATATGGGTTGTAAGTATAGTTACCCTTCTTATAACCCTACTTATAACTACCCATGAACCTCCAAGTAACCCCCAGACCCCGTACCCTTATAGAATCCCTCTAGATCCTTTTAAAGAGAAGTAACCCGGACACCTTAAACCGTAAGCTCACCGTCGCGCAGGCTTCCGAAGAACGCGGTGTGGAACTCAGCCACTCAGTCTGGCTGCAGCAGGTTGTTCACTTTCCCAAAGGGTCCTATGTACCGATATAGTAGGATGTAGGGTTTCCATATTAGGAATTACCATCATGACTTAGGGAACTATCCCCCATAACAGTACAAAGGACCCTGTGGGTTTGGGTTGTAATAACTACCTAGAGGCTCTATAGAAGTTCCGTTCTGGGGTTCCTATTTAGACTCCTAATTATAATGCAATCCCCAAAAAGGAACTACTATGGAGCCTCTGGGTAACCGCTGATACTGGAGGAGCTAAGGAGCCAGGGATGATGATAATTCCTGTTAAATAAGGAGCTAAAAAGCCAAGGGAACCCCAAAGCATGACAATGCTGGCCCAACACAGCTAGTCGAAGGGCTATTATCCTACATACTCTTGGGGTCCAGGCAGAGTTCACCCAAAGGATCCAAAATACCCAGTCATGATGTATATAGACGGCCTTGAAGATAAGTAATGCAGGCTGATTCTTGTGTGGGTACATGACTTTTTCGTACTTGGACGAAATCCTGATCTTAAACCGACCCTAAACCTTAAACCCTAATCCTAAACCCTAAACCTGGAACCCAAATCCTCGACCCTACACCTCAAACCCTACTCCGAAACTCTAAACCCCTTGAGGATAGGGCTTGGCAGTACACGTCTTAGAGTTTGGTGTTTTAAAGGTCCGGGCTTTAGGGCTCGGGTTCATGTTTTCCGTTGTGCACTAGGGAGAGGTACCTTGTTTAGGGTTTATAGCTGTTGAATTTCTGGTTGAGGGTTTCGGCATGATGGTTTGCAACTGATTTTGGATACAGGCTTCACCTTCAATCGTTGCCATGGTTTGTGTTGCGGTTTGACGAGTTGGTACATGTGCATGTGTGTGCATATGGGAGTTTCCGAAAATAGGGGACCCTATTATAAGACCCTAAATAGTAGGATCCTTATTATAAGAACCCTAAAGGAAGGTACCCCTAATTTCGGAAACTCCCATATAGATAATATAGAGGCAGCCCTCATGGGTCTGCCTTTGATCTTTTAAATAGGAGCCTCGCCTCTGCTAACACGTGTGTGCTCGGGGCTGTCGCTTGCACACAAGGAAAACTCAAAGTGTAGGGTTTGGGTGTTCAGATTTTTGGTTGAAGGGTGCTTGTTTCAAGGTCCTCGTTCTCGTTATTAGAACAGGCTACTATTGCCATGCAAAGCGAACAGAAAAAGGGTCGGGCAAGAGCAAGGGAGACTGTAGACCTACGCGCAGAAAACGCCCCGCAGGTCCAACCCCAATCACGAGAGGCCGGCGGAACCTACTGCCGATGCGCGTTGCCACTGACATGCCTCCGACAGCAAGCAGGCGGACTCGTTGCCGACCCTGTTCACCCGACGATCGCGTTTCAGTGTTTGATGGTAAACATGACGGGATGCAATTGGACAAACCATCAACCCTGATGATTGCAACTGTAACGCCATAGGACTGGCGGGAACGACAGGCTCGAAGTTGCAGCGGTTGAACTCTTGGGCCGAGCACTTCATGTAGCGTCATCTTAATTTCTAACAAAACTTATTTCGCGAGCAAGGGAGTGGCATGGTCCGTCACAGGCTGAAGCATGAAGCCAGCCCGACCATCGATGTTACAACAACGCTCATGCTGATGTTGTTCCTGTCTGCTGCAGCACGCAGTTCCCGCGTGCGCACGGGCCATGTTGCGATAGGCATGCGGCTTGTTTTTTCAGTACGTGTTGGTCATCATGCAAGTGTTGATCTGCAAGCACGTTGTGCCGAAGTGGGTCGTTGTGCACACATTACCAAAACAACCGCACGTGTCGGAATCCGTCGCGCGTTTTTTGTGCAAATACGCGTTTCGCCACAGCGAGAGCGCATTTTCAGACCGAATACGAGGCCTCAAAAAAAAAAAGATGTTTTCAGAGCTAGTTTTGTGGAAACCATGGCAGGCGTGGCACTTTGCGAGATTCGGCGTGTCACTTTTTTGGGTCTTCTTTTTCGCGTGGTTGAAAGGCCGAAAACACCGCGCACAACGAGGTTTTCGTGATGTCAACAATCCAAAGTGCGGTTTTGCCGTTTATCACAAAGTTTGGTTTTTTGTCTTCTACGTGGTTTCGAAGATGAGTAAGCAATGATTTTTTCAACCGCGAAGGTGGCAGCAAAGAGAGACCGATGAAAACGACATATTCGTCGCATTATAAAAACATTGGGAATTGCCGCGGATTTGTGCATATCTTCGCGAAAGCTGCATCGGATCATCTTCGTGAGATGGGCTTATCGCAGGAAAACGCATCGGATGAACTTCGTCAGATTTGAGAGATTCATGTGAGTTGAGCAGAAGATAGGATAGATTGGAATCAGGATGAAAACATTGGGAGTTCGTATTGATTCAGGAGGATTGGTGATTTTTAGCAGCGACAACTGCATCGGATCATCTTCGTGAGATGTGGCTATTGCATGAAAACGCATCGGATGAGCTTCGTCGGATTTGAGAGATTCATTTGAGTTGAGCAGAAGGTAGATTGGAATCAGGATGAAAACATTGGGAATTCGTATTGATTCAGAAAGCTTGGTGATTTTTTGTCGCGACAACTGCATCGGATCATCTTCGTGAGATGGGCCTATATCGCAGGAAAACGCATCGGATGAACTTCGTCAGATTTGAGAGATTCATGTGAGTTGAGCAGAAGATAGGATAGATTAGAATCAGGATGAAAACATTGGGAGTTCGTATTGATTCAGGAGGATTGGTGATTTTTTTGCAGCGACACCTGCATCGGATCATCTTCGCGAGATGTGGCTATTGCAGGAAAATGCATCGGATGAACTTCATCAGGTTTGAGAGATTCATGTGAGTTGAGCAGAAGTTAGGACAGATTGGAATCAGGATGAAAACATTGAGAATTCGTACTGATTGAGGAGGCTTGGTGATTTTTTGTCGCGACAACTGCATCGGATCATCTTCGTGAGATGGGCCTATCGCAGGAAAACGCATCGGATGAACTTCGTCAGATTTGAGAGGTTCATGTGAGTTGAGCAGAAGATAGGATAGATTGGAATCAGGATGAAAACATTGAGAGTTCGTATTGATTCAGGAGGATTGGTGATTTTTTGTCGCGACAACTGCATCGGATCATCTTCGTGAGATGTGGCTATTGCAGGAAAACGCATCGGATGAACTTCGTCAGTTTTCAGAGATTCATTTGAGTTGAGCAGAAGATAGATTGGAATCAGGATGAAATCATTGGCAATTCGTATTGATTGAGGAGGATTGGTGCATTTTTGTCTGCATCGGATCAACTTTGGCCCACGCTCACGCAGCACGGACGTTATTAACCTCCCCCCCCACCCCCACCCCACCCCCCTCCCGAAGACAAGTCCGAATCCTCAGAAATGCACGAAAACGCACGACAGTTAACGATCCGTTAGCCAAAACAACATTCGCCCGTCCTCGATGCCGAAGGTCCGGCAAGCTTTGTGTCGGCAGCATCCGATGCTGCGGTCGCTGACGAGGCTGGAAATGGCTACGCTTTGTAACATCCAAATCAAATCGGACCCCAAACCCTTCCCTCTCCCAGCCGTTTTCATTTCCCATTCCTTTTTCACCTTCAATTGCGGAAATTGAGCTCTAGACCTTCAGGCCCTTCGTTCTTGAGCCGTAACATCATAAATTGTAAAGCCAGTTCACGTGCATGGTCGCTTGGATAAATCGAAAATTCCAGACGGGCAGGCTTCGCCCGCGGCGGAAGCCAATGCTGCCAAAGAGGCATGTGGGTGACTGCGAAGAACGTGCTTCGTTGCATAGAGACCTTCCAGGAGTGACTGGGGCGGCTGGGGATGCGAAACGTTTTCTGACAAGAATGTACATGCAATATACCGTTTAAACGTGTCAGAGGCGTTGATTTCAAGTTTCACGGCGAATATATACACTTTTTCAAGGGAAGGTTACGTGAGTCAATGTAAACACGTTAACAACAATGATGGACACGAGAGACTTATCGTGTTGTTCAACCGCGTACGAGCTTGTACATTTTATGGAGTTCTCGGGATACAGCTTCAGGAGGTAAAGGTTTAGATTGGTTTGTTGTTTCAGGTGGGGCTATCGGCTTGTAGATTTTAGGGTGTCGTTGTCGCTTCCGGAACTGGAAGCCTATAGCCAGTAAGAGTTTCAGCAGCAAGGTGCGGTCGGAGAGAGGAAGTTAATGTTGGCGTCGGAAAATTTTTGCACAAGCTATGTGTTCTATAGTAGTATATCATACCGCAAGACCCTAGTCGCCTTAATCATTACATGACCATCGACTTGCTGTCACTATTGTAAGTTACATTTAAGTATACACCAAAACCTATTCTAATTATGCAGGCACCATTATTTCCAGAAATCAAGCTCCACACCATTTCCAGAGATCAAGCATAAGTTCACTCCAGGCAACAGCGCTTGACGGATGTAGGTTCAGGTTTTGGATGTAGAGGCAGGTTCGTGTAAACTCAACAACGAGTGGGGCCTGCGACAGAATTGGTGATTTGGAGTTCCATATTGGTGTCGTCGCCCATACCCTACATAAAGTCAAAGGCCGTATTTATCTGGGGGTTTCGACGTTTGTTTGGCCTAGACACCCCAACAGCGACCTCAAGCAGCACAGGCCCATAACAAGCGCTGCACATACTGAAATACTGGGGACGTAGCACAAGTTAATATGTATGCTTAAATTAGCCTTGTTTCAACCCTATTTACCAAGCACCTTGTTCCTTCTTTCAGTCTGCCAGCCCCCCCCGCGGAAGACATCGATGGGCTTACAGGGTTTAGGGTTTAACGTTTTGGTGTCAGGGTTGCGGGGTTTGGGAATGGGTACTGGCTCAGGTTGACCCAACTTGACCATCCTTCAAGAAAGAAATGCTAAGCCCATATGGCTCCTTATAGTAGCTGGTACTTCTACTTGAACCCTACATAACCTACCTTTTTAGGGTCCCTTCTTCTGATTTCCTTATACAAGTCCTAAAACAAAGGTAGGATTTACAGGGTCCAGGTAACGCTAATTAGACCTGATTTCCTTATACTTGTCCGAAAACAAAGGTAGGATTTACAGGGTCCAGGTAACGCTAATTAGACCTGATTTCCTTATACAAGTCCGAAAACAAAGGTAGGATTTACAGGGTCCAGGTAGCACAAATTAGACCTGATTTCCTTATACAAGTCCTAAAACAAAGCTAGGATTTACAGGGTCCAGGTAACACTAATTAGACCTTAAGCGTCAGGTTGTTAGCCTCAGAGTTGCGGGCTCAGCAGGGCTAGCAGGGTTTGGGAGATGACGGTATCGCGCTCAAGGATGTTAGAAGGATTTAGCCTTGTAGTAGAGTAGGTAGCGTTGAACCTTTTTCGAGTATAGTATAGTCCTCATACAACTCCGATATAACCAAAAAGGGTAACCTTTAGTTCCCCACGATACCCGACAATTAGGTTGGGTTTCACCAGGATTCAGGGTCTGGCGAGGGCTGGTCAGAAACAAGGGATAGGGACTTAGGGTGTATAGGGTTCAGGGTTCAGTGAGCCCTGGGCAGGTAGAAGAGACGAAAGCCGAAGGGGACTGAATTTGCCGTACACCCGATGTCTGAGCAGAGAACCTGAAACCCTAAACCCTAAAAGCCACGGTCTGGCTGATAGAACTTGAACCCTAAACTACAAGCCCCGCTGCCTCTGTAAGCTCACAGTCTGACATTTGAGATCCTATGCTGCTTCCTTCCATCCCCTAGATCGATTAGGGTGCCGGGTTCAGGCTCTCGACCTTAGGTCGCTTGCCCTTAAGATCCTGAACTTTACGGAAATCTGCCACCTGCCGATCATGTATTGTGGGGGCCGCAATAATTGCCAACACCATTGTGGGGGCTCATTATTATAAGTCTAGTATAATGGCCCCCAAAACCCTATTCATCAGACTTAAGGCCGCTATATTAAGGATCGACTTCAACACTCGACGGATGGCAGACATGCGCGGAATCCCACCGGATCCAGCTACGATCCTACAGAATTACAGAATGGTAGAGGGTTTCAGACCAATCATGAAATATGATGCTATTTTTGGGGGTCCTCATCATAGTTATAGTATCATGGGCCCCAAAACACTATTCCAATTAGTAAGGCTCCTATATTCTGTGTGCATGACCTACATGTGTTTGTAGTAATAGGATTCTCTACAGGGGCATGGCCCCTGTATTGAGGAACCATGTCCTTGCGTCATCTGTGGTGTATGTACATGGATCCTCTGGGAATAGGCTCACTGCGAACGGAGGAGACAATGTATTTCAGCTGCAGGCGACTGGTGCCTGAAGAACTCCGGGTGCTGCGTGCGTTTGACAGAGAGTCATAAAGCTAGTTGGCATAGCTAAAGAACATCCTGTTAAACCTGCCCAGACAATGTTCGAGCCCTGTGCTGAATCGGTAGTGATCAGACACAGTACCAGACCAGAGTGTACTACGGTTGATGATATAAATCCTGCATGACCCATAATAAGGAATATACCATAATTCCCATGTATTCCTTATTATGGGTCATGCAGGATTTATATCATCAACCGTAGTACCTTTCGTGTCTTGCTATCTGCAGTTGTCCAAGACCCAGCTCAGGGCCCAGGGTTCAATCAGAGTTTATGGTAAGGTTTAGAGCTTAGCATTTAGGAGTCGCATTTGTGAAAGTTTCAGGGCTTAGGGTTTAGGCTTCTGGTGTTCCCGGGTTTCGAGTCAGGGTTTGGATGTTGCTCTCGGGTGTTATTGTCTATGTAGGCCTTTATAGGCTGTATAGGGTTTTGGGTTCGCAGAAAGGTTAACATTGGGGGACGTGATGTGAGTTGTTGGGTGTTGCGACTTGTTCCCGGGTCTGTAATCCTGAGCCATACCACCCCGATGTACCTAACCTGGACCCCAAACCAAAACTCACGCAAGACATAATGTTTCGGGGTTCAGAGTTTAGGGCGGTCAAACCTCCAGAATTCCGACTGACTCCCAAGCCCTCTTACTGCGCAAATCTCAAACGAAGAGGACCCTTGGATACTTCAAAAAAGAGCCCTACGGTTTAGGGTTTAGGATTCTGGGTGACCGGCGTAGAGTTTGGTCAGGTCTAGTCTGCTGGTCTGGTCGTCTATGAGGGTGGCGGACACCTCAAACCCTAAACGCTACGCTACGACAGCGTTGGCCCTCTCCGGTCCTAATTAATAAACCCTGAAAACAGAGATGCACAGTATAGGACAGAATAGGGTCCCAGCACTCTAGGACATGTACCTGAGCAAAATGCAAAATCATCGGAAACATGGGAGTTTTGGAAAATTGGGGATACCTTATTTTGGGGTCCTTATAATAATTTCAAGATCCTACTATTGAGAGTACTATACGAGGGTCCCGGAGCCCCCATATAGGTCATCATACAACATGTCAGATACGGCAACATGAAACATCATCATGGGACAAATGTTGTTGAACCAGAACCAGGCATCCGTTCCCGGAGAGCTTGAGTGTCCGATGGGTTTGTTCTGCAGTCTCTCCCCCCTCTGGTGTCCTACACTAGCTGTGGGCACCAGGTGGGGAGCACTCACTTAGAACTGCTTTACCCTGATTTCGTCGTCGATTGAGCACTTGTGGCAATGATTCCAGCCAGGTGTTGCTCTGACTCTTGCTTTGGTACATTGCTTTGAGCTGAAGCTAAAATGTGTCTCCAGCCCGTGCGCATAAACCGCAAGCCATCCTCAACCCTCATCCCTAGAAGTTGACGATACAAATCCGGCATTACCCATAGTCATACCACAATGCCCCATAGTTCAGGGTCACTAAGGTTGTGCAGGATTTATGTCACCAACCGTACAAAACCCCAACCCGCACTAAAACCCTAAAACCCTGGAGCCCCCACACAATACCCTAAGGCTCCAAACAGGGTCTTGGGCCTTCTGGGGGAGGGTTGCGGCTTTGGGGGGCTAGGGTTTTGGGATCTCGCCACAAGGGTCCAGGAGCCTTATCGTCTATACTCTGAAACCCTCTAAAAGCTCCCAAAACCTGCTAGGACCCAGAGTAGGCCCTTATTCCCTTTTTAAGGGTTTAGGTTCCCTTATAACCCCCTTCAAACCAAAAAGGGCACCCTTTTTCTTCCTAGGTTACTCTTGGGTCTAGCCTGTAGCCCTGATGCAATTAGGAACCTGATCAAGAAACTTTTGGGCCGCCCCTGGGCCTATCACCCCAAAAATAGTAGGCAGGATTCATATGGGTCCCCGGTTGTCAAAGTTAAGGTCCCTTTTGGGGTCCCTAATATAGTCCGGCACCTAATATTTAGGGTACCCAAAACTCAACCATAATTTTGACAACCACCCATATAAGGAACCCGAATAAAGGCCCAAGGTTCTTAATCAGGTTCCTACTCATTAAGCCCTAAACACTAATCCATAACCTGAAGGCACCATGCGCTGGCCGAATTTTCTGGTGGGTGAAAGCTATGTTCAGACTGGTAAGAATGTCGATCATAAGGAGAAAGACACAACACAGTTTAGGGTTCAGGGTGAATAACCCGAAGGAGACCCCTCAAAATTGAAGTAGTGAATTAGAAGTGTATACCCCATTGCATAATCCTTTTAGGTACCCTCCAGCAGGCTGTGCACGCGCAGATTGCGCGCCTCCTTTGACTCGGTATTTACAGTGTTTCCTTCGTGTCGCATGGCAAACACACCGGTAATTACGGTATATTCGGCACCTACTGAAACCCACATTTTGCACCTGCCGTTTCCCTCGGTATTTACGGTGTTTCCTTAGGGTCATATGCCGAACACACCGGTAATTACGGTGTGTTCGGCACTTTCTACAGCCCACGTCAGCCCACGTCGCCCAAACCATCCATGGGTGGCCCATAGATCAGACTCCATCCATCCATGTGCCAACCATGATAACGTCCACATGTGCCAACCATGATAACGTCCAGATCAGACTCCATCCATTCCCGCAGAGCATCCATGTGGGCAGCCATGATAACGTCCAGATCAGACTCCATCCATTCCCGCAGAGCATCCATGTGGCAACCATGATAACGTCCAGATCAGACCCCATCCACTCCCGCAGAGCATCCATGTGGCAACCATGATAACGTCCAGATCAGACTCCATCCATTCCCGCAGAGCATCCATGAGGCAACCATGAAGACATCCAGATCAGACTCCATCCATTCCCGCAGAGCATCCATGTGGCAACTATGAAAACGTCCAGATCAGACTCCATCCGCCCCCGCAGAGCATCCATGTGGCAACCATGATAACGTCCAGATCAGACTCCATCCATTCCCGCAGAGCATCCATGTGGCAACCATGATAACGTCCAGATCAGACTCCATCCCTTCCCGCAGAGCATCCATGTGGCAACCATGATAACGTCCAGATCAGACTCCATCCATTCCCGCAGAGCATCCATGTGGCAACTATGATAACGTCCAGATCAGACTCCATCCGTCCCCGCAGAGCATCCATGTGGCAACCATGATAACGTCCAGATCAGACTCCATCCATTCCCGCAGAGCATCCATGTGGCAAGCATGATAACGTCCAGACCAGTCTCCATCCTTTCCCGCAGAGCATCCATGTGGCAACCATGATAACGTCCAGATCAGACTCCATCCATTCCCGCAGAGCATCCATGTGGCAACCATGAAAACGTCCAGATCAGACTCCACCCACTCCCGCAGAGCATCCATGTGGGCAACCATGATAACGTCCAGATCAGACTCCATCCGTCCCCGGAGAGCATCCATGTGGCAACCATGATAACGTCCAGATCAGACTCCATCCATTCCCGCAGAGCATCCATGTGGCAACCATGATAACGTGCAGATCAGACTCCATCCCTTCCCGCAGAGCATCCATGTGGCAACCATGATAACGTCCAGATCAGACTCCATCCATTCCCGCAGAGCATCCATGTGGCAACCATGAAAACGTCCAGATCAGACTCCACCCACTCCCGCAGAGCATCCATGTGGCAACCATGAAAACGTCCAGATCAGACTCCATCCATTCCCGCAGAGCATCCATGTGGCAACCATGATAACGTCCAGATCAGACTCCATCCATTCCCGCAGAGCATCCTTGTGGGCAACCATGATAACGTCCAGATCAGACTCCATCCGTCCCCGCAGAGCATCCATGTGGCAACCATGATAACGTCCAGATCAGACTCCATCCATTCCCGCAGAGCATCCATGTGGCAACCATGATAACGCTCCAGATCAGACTCCATCCGCCCCCGCAGAGCATCCATGTGGCAACCATGACAACGTCCAGATCAGACTCCATCCCTTCCCGCAGAGCATCCATGTGGCAACCATGATAACGTCCAGATCAGACTCCATCCCTTCCCGCAGAGCGTCCATGTGGCAACCATGAAAACGTCCAGATCAGACTCCATCCATTCCCGCAGAGCATCCATGTGGCAACCATGAAAACGTCCAGATCAGACTCCACCCACTCCCGCAGAGCATCCATGTGGCAACCATGAAAACGTCCAGATCAGACTCCATCCATTCCCGCAGAGCATCCATGTGGCAACCATGAAAACGTCCAGATCAGACTCCATCCATTCCCGCAGAGCATCCATGTGGCAACCATGATAACGTCCAGATCAGACTCCATCCATTCCCGCAGAGCATCCATGTGGGCAACCATGAAGACATCCAGATCAGACTCCATCCGTCCCCGCAGAGCGTCCATGTGGCAAGCATGATAACGTCCAGATCAGACTCCATCCATCAACCATGATAACGTCCAGATCAGACTCCATCCCTTCCCGCAGAGCATCCATGTGGCAACCATGATAACGTCCAGATCAGACTCCATCCATTCCCGCAGAGCATCCATGTGGCAACCATGAAAACGTCCAGATCAGACTCCACCCACTCCCGCAGAGCATCCATGTGGCAACCATGATAACGTCCAGATCAGACTCCATCCATTCCCGCAGAGCATCCATGTGGCAACCATGATAACGTCCAGATCAGACTCCATCCATTCCCGCAGAGCATCCATGTGGCAACCATGATAACGTCTTAAACAGACTCGCACTCTCGAGAAAGCTGCTGCTTCAAAGAAACCGGCGGGGTGCTTTTCTTCCAAGAAGAGAAATGTTCGAGTTGTGGATGGTGATAATCAATGCGAGAGCCAGATTGCTGTTGGCAAGAACCAGTTGCGCAGGCTCAGTGCTATGGGCAGAATGGCACCGCGCAATGCGCACACGACCCTTCTTTCTGCCCGTCGCCTGTTGCGGAAACCTGGCTTCAAACCCATTTTCCAGGCCTTGCGTCTTTATCGTACAGAGAGAGCGGGACTGCTGGGATGCGATCCGTCGCGCTACTGCGATGTGCAGCATGATGCAGCCTGGTTGTTCTGACAGAGCGAAAACGTAGAGGGTGCAGCGAAAATGGAGAAAAAATTGGAACTTTTGCACGCCGCGCGGCTGTAGTGCAAGATGCGAAACACTCGGCAGGGACGACGTTTGCAACATTTCTTTCCTAATTGGCGCGCGTGAACAGCCCGCTGGCGCGTTGTTAGGTAGAAGGCTCCTGTATTATATACAAGATCTCCATTGCTGGGGATTCTGTGCATAACTTCAACCCTAAATAATTAGAATAGGGTTTCGGGGCCCATTATGCTGGAATGATAATAAGGAGCCCCCCCCCCCAAAATAGCATACAGGTATCTATTTTCAATTTAGGTCCCTATAGTACAGTCCTGACCCATAAACCAACCTTCATCCAAGCCTTTGCCACCCTCCCGTGTTCTTCAATCGTGGCCTCTGGTACAGTTACTACTTACGGCTTCCTGTCATCCACTGTGGACATGCCCCTCGAATCTCATGCCCTCTATAAACAAGCATCACACTCTCGCCGATAACGGCAGCACATGGGCTCGAAGCAACTGCAGACAACAGTAGCCACAACAATTTCAGCTCAGAAATGACAGCACTGGCATGGGAACAGCAATACTTAGGCTACACACGATGAGCCGAAAAGTCCACAATTCCAACTTTTACCAGTGTGAATGCCCTGAGGCTTGGGCCATTGAAGCGGTACAATTCGAAACCTGCAACACTACAGACGCGAAACCCCTTGTGTGTAGCAAAGAACGAATCTTAACCCTCAACCTCTGCAGCGCAGGGCGCAGGGTCTAGCTTAGGAACATTTGGGAACCACGCTGACACCCTAAGCCCTAAACCTTAAACCCTAAGCCCTAAACCCTAAACCTTAAACCGTGGCGAGGATTTTAGGTCGATGGTTTGGGTGGCAGAGTCTCTCTACCACACCCAGAACCTCGCACACCATGCCTTGTACCCGCGTAATAGTCTTAAAGATTCCGTAGGGTTACCGCCTATAGCCATACCGAAATACTTCCAATCTTCATGGCCTCCAGAAACTCAAAATTGAAGCCCTGAACCCTCCTAACCCCTAAGCCCTCTTGGGCCCTGAACCTCAAACCCCCCTTTACCCAGAGCCTTCCCAAACCCTAAACCCTACCCCCTCTTCAAGCCTCACCTAACCCAGAGCTTTGGAGTAGAATGGCCCTGCTTCGAGGTTTATTGGTTATACGTAGGGTTGTCAGTAGGGTAACTCTACTTATAATCCATATTAGGGGACTTCTAGCACCACTGATAACGACCCTAAACCCTAAACCCTAAGGCTTTCGGATCTGCGACACGGAAACGGGTCCTAAAAAAAACAACACGAAATCCCTATAGAACCCAGTAAAGGGGCCCTTAAAGACACCCTTCTAGCTGCACATGAACGTCCAAGTGTGGACGCACCGATGGCTGGTCCCCTACTTTCTGCTTTGGAGGCCCTTCTGCTCCAGGCTTGACTTTAAGGGGCCTGAATGGGAGTTTCCGAAAACAGGGGACAGGATACCCTAAGGGTTCCTTTAAGGGTTCCTTTAAGGGATCTATAAGTCTATAAAGGGTTTAGGGTTTAGGGATTTGGGAGTTTCCGAGAATAGGGGACCCTAATATAGTACCCTAAATAGTAGGATCCTAATTATAAGGACCCGAATAAGGTATCCCTAATTTCGGAAACTCCCAAATAATTCCCTGGGGTTCCCTTTAAAGGGATCCTTAAAAGGGGTCTACAAGGGATCTATAGTAGAGTACGGCTACGAAACTATAGGGACTTGAATAATTGCCACTGTTTTTTTTTTTTTTTTTGGGGGGGGGGTGGTCCTTGTTATCATTCTAGTATAACGTTCCCCAAAACCCGCTTCTAATTATTAAGGCCCCTAGAGTACCTTAACGGGTCCTTGAAGGGTTCCTTGAAGGGGGTCCTTTAAGGGTTCCTCTAAGAGCTCCAGGATCTACTCTAGGGGTTAGGGGTTTAGGATGGTTTAAGGTTTTGTTGTTTGGGAGCTTGGACTTTTGGTGTTTTAGGATCTTCGTTTTTGTGTTTAGTTTTCGGGGTTTTGGGATTAGAGTTTAGGCTTTTGGGGTTTTGTGGGATTCGGGTTGGCATTAGGGGTTTAGTGTGTTGGGTATGTTTCAGACGTTCAGGGTTCAGGGGTTTAGGGCTCATAGGGTTTATAGGGCAGGTGTCTTAAGAATGAATTAGAAGTACTATTCAAGCTATTCCTTGGGGTTCCTTGTGATACTCATTGGATAGTGACAGTGCGCCAAATAGCACTTTCTGGTGATTGCGGCTCCAATGTATGCTCTACTTGAAGGCTTGCAGCTCGCAGGTACAGCAGAAATTTCTGCATGACAGCCAATGACGGAAGAAGTGCTTAACCTGGCCGCAACAACAGCAACAACTAACACCAGAAGATGACAAAACCCTGCACCAAAGAACCCCACAGGGCTCAGACCCTAAGCCCTTCTTCTGGCCAGCATTTTTTCGCCTGGTACACAGAAGTGGAGAGTTTTCCAGGGGAGGTCGACACCTGAGGAATATGAAAAAATCCCTAGTCTGCTAGCAGTACAGTAGGTAACCTTTATTTAAGAGGTTCTAGGGTTTGGAGTTTTATAAGGGCCCCATAGGGGTTCTGTCAGGGGCTCTTAGTAGTGGCGTAGGAAACCTTTAGCGTTTTGGGGTACTATAATCCCTACATAATCTCTAATATACTCCCAAAGGATAACCTTTAGTTCCCACGGATACTGGACAAGTAGGAACCCACTTACAGCCGGTCTTGGAAGTCAAATGAAAATGCAGGTCTCTTCGGGTATTCAGTACGCTTTAGAGGCTTCAGGCTTATTACTTATTATAATGTATGATAAAGGTCGGATGTCCAGCAACGCAGCCTTGCGTTGTACAGGCGCGGGCAGCACGGCAGCAAAGGCGGCAGCAAGCGCACTTGGTCGCGGGGCGCGCAATTTACGGACCTGGAAGAGGCGGAAGACAGACGCGAGCATCAGCTAGGATCGTCGTTCTTCGTAGCGGCACTCGGGCCATCAGGGGCACGAAAGCCGCCGAGATTTCGATGATCACCTCACGGACCCAGCAAGGGCTTTGCTGCGGGTACTTGTACCTCTCGGTCTCTGTCACTGGCGACCGAGGTCGAAAAGCAGCCTCTCCAGTGGCAAGGACAAGGGCAAAGGCCGTTAGAAGCTGCTCGGCAGAAGACGATCTTTGCGAAGGCGAGATGCCTGGGGCTCACTTTTCTGCACGTCGCCCTTCGATCAATAAACGACCAAGAGAAAGCGCTATGCACTATCCATGACCCCTAAACCCTAAACCCTAACCCCTAAACCCCTAAACCCTAAACCCTAAACCCCTAAACCCTTATAAGCCCTAAACCGTGCACTTCATGTGTTCCAGAAGCATCTGAGCTGGCCGTCCCCGCAGTCCGAGTCTGGTGCCAAGCGACACTCGAGGCTGGCTTCGGGAGCACCTGCCGGCTGGGAGTCTTCGTGGGCATCTGCATAGGTCGTCCATATATATGTAGCTGGGATAAATAAAGACGCGCAAGACCAAGTTTTAGCAGCAAGTGGAGTTTTTCAAGTTCAAAATATTGAGGCTCCTACATCTGTACCGGAAACTTTCCCAAAGCTTAAGACCGTGCTGCTAGATCCCTGACAGGAAGCCTTGACGAACCCTGAACCCCGAAACCCTAAACCCCGAAGCCCTAAACCCTAAACCCAGAATTTTTAAACCCCAAACCCCGAAACCCAAAAGCCCTAAACCCTAAAACCTAAACCCTACTCCGGTGCCTCTGAGCCACCAAGGCCAAAGATGGCGAGCTGCTCCGACCGAGTCTCGAGAAGTTGTTGAAGGCCCGTTCTTTCCCATGGTTTCGCGGGGATAGACAGGCTTAGGTTTAGGGCTCAGGGCTTCGGGTTTCGGGGTTTAAGGGCTTTGGAGGCGGGGCCAATGTTGAGGGTTGCGGCTTGTTGCTCAAGGTGCAGGGCATTAGGTTTTTTGTCGAGAAGTGCACGAAAACACTAAACCAAGTCAGTGGCATGAACATTCAGAAGCAGGTTTCCAGGATCACACAGGATAATTTGAGGTCCAAGCTTATAGCAATGTTCCAAAGTTCCTGCGCAGAAGTCGTAGCAGCCGCTGTAGCGCCTTTAGGGTCTCCTATACAGGCGTCATTGTAGTATAGAAACACTCAATCCGGAGACCCAAAGCCAAGAAACTCTATCACTGTTGAGAACCTGATACTCCGTGTTAGACCTTCAACCTTAAACCCTAATGATTACCCTCAGCCATTTTTGAACCATGGACCCTAACACCCTTTTTCAGAGCCTTTGGGCCTTTGGGTCCTCCACATTTGAAGCTTAAAAGGGTTTAGGGCTTATAGGGCATAGGGTTTTTTTAAGGGGTTGGGGCACAAGGTTGAAAATCCTCAAATTTAAACCAGGGAGCCCCTGTCGTCCAACCTGCATGTAGCCTGGAATCTTTTCTAGCTTTCCTTTTGCGAGGTACCGATTTGGGGATAATCCCTTGCTGGCTTAATTATGAGCTTCCGGTTTACACTCTGGGTAGCAGGAGTTGAAAGTTTGGGTATAGTAGGGCGCCATAAGGTTTCCAATCCAGGCATCAGCGTCCAGGGTCCATGCGCTCGTTGGTTGGGGAGGCTATTCAAACACACCTTCGGTGCGCCCAAGAACGAAACCCAGTGCCAGTGCTTAGTTCTTGCTGATCGGAGTGTTAAGACTGCGGAGGAGCGGGCTTTCTGGACCTAACCCTAAGGCTCGAAATAGCCCAAAAGCCTTACATATTATGGTCTTTGGGCCCAAAAGCCTTAAAATATGAGTCCTTAGAGCCTTAGGGTAAGGATTGAAGAAACCTTGCGATCTTTATTAATTGCCATGAGCAGCCGTTGGAGATCTGTTTTGAGCGCGGCTCCTGCCGGGTCTATGCGCCTTTTTTCCAAAAGACCCCCACCCTGAAAAGCATCACCTGGATTGAATGCGAAACCCTAAATCCAGAGAGCCCAAAACACCTTAATCAAGGAAGATAGCTTCTATCATAGTATGAAGCCCCTAATGGTTTAAGGTATATTCCTTAGTTAAGGGGTATTGGGCTCTCTGGGAACCCTGAGCTAATCATGTGCGACACCTTTCTCCGGCGAGGGTCGGGTTCCTCCATGGCCAGCATGAGGGGTCCTTCGGTTGATGATATAAATCCTGCATGACCTTAAGGACCCTAGAGTATGGGAATTATGGTATATTCTTTACTTTGGGTAATGCAGGATTTATATCATCAACCGTTCGGCCTTTGTTCGGGGACTATGTCCTTTCTGTTTTGTGCGTGATCGTGACAGTGATCCAGGTTCTAGCGGCTCCTTCGTATGATTTCCTTTCATAAGTAAAAGTAGGTTTTACAGGGTCCAGGAAAGTTCATTGGTCAGGGGCCTTTAGTTTGTACTACGCATACTTAGGGTTTGGGGTTGTGGCTTAAACCCGAAACCCTGAACCATGAGCCCTAAACCCTAAACCCTAAACCCTAAACCCTAAACCCTAAACCCTAAACCCTAAACCCTATGGATTCAAGCGAGGCCCAGCTTGGCCCAATCCTCCTGGAGCAAACTGCCGGCGACTTGGGCGCGGGTCGGGAGGAGAGGTCCCTAGGCTCTATAGGGCTTCATTAGGGTTTTAGGGTTTCGGGTTTCGAGTTTGGGGTTTGGGTTTAGGTTTTGGGGTTTAGGTTTGGGGTTTGGGTTTAGGTTTTGGGGTTTAGGTTTGGGGTTTGGGTTTTGGGTCTAGGGTTTGGTAGGCCTTTGGGTGTAGAGTTTGTTTTGTTTGAGGTACCCTCAGCGAAGCAGGATGTTCTGGAATGATTATGTAAAAGCTTGGGCATCAAGTAGGTTTTGGGAGGAAACTCTGGGTTTTCCGTCATCTGACTCAGAAGGTGGGAACGGTGCGAGCCGAGCCGAGGGCAGATAGCACGTAGCAGTAACAGTTTAACAGCCCCACTGACTCTGAACCCAAGGTTCCTTTAAAGGGTTCCTATACTAAGATGTCTTGACCCTGCGAGAACCCCACAATGTGATGTAGCTTCAGCGAGGGAGAGGGAGAGACAGAGAGAGAGAGAGAGATAGAGAGAGAGAGGGACAGAGAGACAGAGAGAGAGAGAGAGAAAGAGAGAGAGAAAGAGAGAAAGAGAGAAAGAGAGAAAGAGAGAAAGAGAGAGCGAGAGAGAGAGAGAGAGAGACAGAGCGAGAGGGGGAGCGGGAGAAGGAGACGGAGAAAAACGCCACGGCCCAAACCTGTCCAACCTTAAACGATTCTTAAATGCCTGAAAAGGCATGAGCCAAACTCCGCACCCCTTTCTTGGCGAAGCAGGGGAGGCCAAAATGGGGGTCGAAGTGGGAGTTTCAGGTACCCCATATTGTCGCAAACTCCCAAATATTGATGGAAAGTATCCCTCTTTCGGATTTTGGGTGAAGGATTCACCCCCAGGCCGGAGAGCGCTTCACCGGCGGAAAGTCGACACCAGCACGGCACTCAGGGCTTGGAGACTTCTGCGCGTTGGGGGATGTAAGTGCTCTGGGCCTCGTCTCGCCCTTGTTTTATAGGGCTCTAATTATACGGTCCCATAAGGGTGTTACGTGAGTTTTCTAAGGGTGCTGCAGCGGTTTGCTAGAGCTGCATCGTCGGTTGCCGTAGGCCCCGAGCATCCTCCGGATGCGAACAGTTGTGACAGTGAAGCCTGAGGCAGCGGATTGCTTTGCAGCCCCCGGGGTCCATGTACTCATATAGTATATACATTGGTCTTAAAGTACTCCCTACATAGGTACTTTAAGGCCAATGTTTATACTACTTAGGTACACAGACATGCGGGCGATGATTGGTGCGTTAGAGGATATTCTCATGATCCTGGCCCGTGATGATGGCAGTGCGGAATCCCCGAGTTGAGGTTGGGTAGCTACGGGTACTGCTATAGATGAACACCTCGGTCGTGCACAGCAGGTTGTGGATCTTGTGCAGCCAACTATGTAGGAGATTAAGTAGCGCATGTATCCGTGCGCGGGTTCATGCGTGTGTGCATGCACTGATCTGGTGTTGAGTGTTTACTCAGCTCATGTGCGGCGAGGTGTAGTCGGCTTCATACTCGCTGCCCGAAAGCTGAAGAGGATGCTTACGACCATCTACCAAACGGCCGGTTTGCCATGGTACCGATACTTGTAGAGTTTACACTACTTTGGGTTTAGGGTTTTCGGGTATCTGAGCCACAAACCCTACAACCTACAACCTCGTGCTTCGAGCTCGAAGCCCCGTGAGTCCTATCTGACAGCTTCATGCTCGAGAGCGCATGAGGTGTGGAAGCTCCGATTTACTGCAAAACGAGGCGGATGGGTGTACGGCTGTCTGTATGTGTGTGTGTGTGTAAGCTTAGTGCATTCAGCAGAGGAATATTAATATAACTTCTGTTGTAATGTTGTGGTGGTGGTATGTCGCGTCGTACCCTTGTTACCCATTGTGCCCAACACAAGAGTTGCCGATTATTGACGAATCTGTCACAGCACTCTCAATACGCAAAACCCGAATCCATCGAAAGGGGCCCTAATTGATTACTCTGCGCAGCCGTCAGCAGCCATCCGAGCAGGGCTTCACACCCGAAAAGCTACGAGACTTTGGCGGTGGTTGTCCATCCATCCTCCGGGATCCTTCAAACTCCCAACCCCCAGAGACAGATTCAATACATGCTACAACATCTACTTAGTCGCTGAGTGGATACACTTTACACTTTCTTGGATAATATTACCCACTATGAAACTAAAAGTGTACACTTAATCCGCAAAACCATGGACGCGCAATTTAACAAGTCCTGAACCGGGCAGATAATTCCATGAAACTAGTAGAGACGGCACGGGTTTTTTCGGGTCGAGTTGAGTGCCAAATCGCGATGACAAGCTGTTCGTATTCTACAGGCAGTGGGCCATAGCCGGCATTGTTCTTGACTTGCTCTACTCTGGGACGGAGCATCACGCTCTCATCAATACCGTTGGGCATCAGGGGCCAGACTCTGTTCCGGCAGTCCAGTCGAAACTTGGTCCAAACGGTCAACTGCCACATCACGACTTCAGGGAGAGTGCGCTTGGATGGTAAAATGGGAGTTTCCGAAAATTAGGGGTACCTTATTTTGGGGTCCTTATAATAAGGATACTAGTATTTAAGGTACCATATTAGGGTCCCCTATTTTCGAAAATTCCCAAATGGATTCGAAGGCGCTCCTGGCAGCCATGATGCGCCGGGCTTGTGCCCCGTTCAATGCTATCCAGCCTAGTAGTCGTAGAGCAGGTAACCTTTAACCTTTTTTTGGGTAGTATAGTCCCTATATTCCCCCTATATAACTACCCTAAGGCCCCAAAGTAGTTCCCTTTTTGGGGTTCCTATATAGAATCCTGTGAGGTATTCTTTAAAAGGAACTACTTTGAGGCCTATGGGTAAAAAGGATAACCTTCAGTTCTTCATGATACCAGACAAGTTGGCCCCAGAGGTCGCGTCGGGTGACGGCCCTTCGACCATGGCCCGATACCCTTAATGGGGACCCCTACCCTATAATGGGCTATATAATGGGTATATAATGGTTATATTAAGGGTATATACCTAGGGGTCCTCATTAAGGGTCCCTGATAATGTCCCAAAGGGTCCTAGGTACTGTTATGGGGGATACTTCCCCAAATCATAATTGTAATTCCTAATATAGAAACCCTACATTCTACCATATAGGTACTTTGGACCCTCTGGGTGCAGGGGCCTAAATGATTACCTCTACTATTTTGCTGCTTTCTTACTATAGTTATCGTAGATTTTTCCCCAAAACCCTATTCTATTTTTTAAGCGTTACCCTAAACCCAGACAGATACCCTTAAACCCTAAACCCTAAACCTCCGACGACAGCTCGGGCAAGCCATCAGCCCGGCAATGGAAATGGCAGCTTCAGGGTTAAACGCTTATAACTTATAAGGCTATAGGGCTATACCTAGAAGCTCATATGCCACCTTTTTGTTGGGATGTGTACGTACTTTTCTAACATATTCTAAGCATAAAGCTAGGTACTCTAAAAGAGGGGTGGCGTATGAGCCTCTAGGTCTAGAAGGTTAATTCTGGGGTTTGGGTTTAAGTAGCCAGGGTGAGGGGTCATAGAGATAATTATAGAGATATACTTGGAAGTTCATGGGTAGTTATAAGTGGAGTTCTAAGTCACCTAATATGGGTTATAAGTACGTATACTTACCCTATTCATAGCCCTACGTTTATAGCAACCCATGAACCTCCAAGTTTAAAAACAGTGCTTATAGGGTCATAATTTGGGGTTTAGCAAATTATGAGCAGCTGTCTGTGATGTCAGGGCTCATGTTGGCTCTTCAAGGATAGAATCGCTATGGAGCCAAGGGCTCAGCGTAGCAGGCAAGTCCACCTTGCAGGCAAGAGCCTTCAAAACACTCCGAAGGCTTACCATAAACCAACACATTGACATATGTAATAGAAAGCCCTAGAAGACCCGGCATGAAGATAACAGCCTAAACCCTGATTTTATAGTGTCTGAAGTCTGAACCTTATGTATCTATCATATACATACCCCCCTAAACCCTATCTATACTCCGACTTCATCATCCGACTTCGCGCCATTGCAGGCGAAAAAGAGAAGGACCCGCCGGATCTGCACTTACTAGGGAGGTCAAGGGCTTAAGTTGGCTTCATAGGGAATTTGAGTCTTTTGATTGGGTTCTACCCCAAGGGTCCATGTGCCCAAATAGTATATATATACATTGGCCTTAAAGTACTCCCTATATGGGCACATTGGGCCCAAAGTGTGTACTATTTGGGTACATGGACCCTTCGGGTTAGGACTTCAGAGGGTTTCGGACTGGAGAGGTTTAGGTTGCGGGGTGCTAAGGGGATGGGAATGGCTTAGATGCAGTGGATCATGCTGAGAGTAGCAGCAAGGGCCAACTGAAGTAGCCGCAGCAGGAGGCATAGAAGCATGAAAAGCTGCACCCGCAAATCCTGAACCCCAAACAAGAAGCCCACACGAACTGTCGGTGACACTTTGGGAAACTGCCCAGTTTCAATCATGGTCATACCCTAAACCCCTAAACCCCCAAACCCCTAAACCCTTAAACCCGAAACCCCTAAACCCCTAAACCCCAAACCGTTCAAGAGGAGACTCGGCTGGTGGCCAAATGGATGAAGCCGTCCTCTGAGCTAAGATGGGCTTCGCAAGCCAACGAGAAGCAGCCGGAATGCCCAGGAAGCAGAGATTTCGGGTTTAAGCGGTTTAGGGTCCAGGAGGGTGTAGGATTTGGGTGTTGCGATGAGTCGAGAGAGAGGGTGTGTGTGTGTGTGTCTGTGTGTGTGTGTGTGTCTGTGCGCGCACTGCTTTAGGAATGGGGGCGCGCGCACTTGTCGCACGCTTGCGGCAGCCTATAGTCCCGCCCCAACCACCCCAACTGTTCCCAGTTAGGGCAAGCCCCCCCCCCCTCCTGGGTGGCTTGCTTGCTTTCTGCTCCCCGTGGCTGTTCGACACATATGCAAAAAGTAAGGCGGCCACATTTCACAGCACGCCACAGCTCAAAGGGATGGTTGTTGGGCTGTTTGTCCTCGCAGCCTGTGCCGGCCGGTCGCCGAGAAAACAAGGGCTTTTGGCAACAACTTGCCCCTCGCTCGGCGACGGTCGCTGGATGTGTAAAGAGTCAAGGTCTGTGAGGCTGGCTCAGAGAAACCGCCAAACCCCCGGCAGAAGTGGTTCAGGGACACTCATGGCCTCCACTTGGAAGGGCAGGGGACTTAGTAAGTAGGTTATAAGTAGAGTTATAAGTACCCTAAATGGAGTTACCCCAATTATATCCCTACTTATAACCTACTTACTAAGTCCCCTGCCCTTCCAAGCAGGCAGTGTCAAATCTTGCAAGCCCTTTTGCGGAAGTTGACCCAGGATCGATCAGCCTGGAGGGTTTAGGGTTTAGGGGTTTAGGGGTTTAGCGGTTTAGGATTTAGGGGTTTAGGGTTTAGGGGGCTCAGCCAGACATGGCAATAGCCCCCAGAAACCCCCAAGCCAGACCCACAACAAACATGTGGGAGTTTTTCGAAAATAAGGGACCCCTAATGTTGTAACCTAAATAGTAGGATCCGTGTTATAAGGACCCCGAAGTAAAGCACCCCTGCTTTTCGGAAACTCCCATATCGCTTCAATGGCTGATTCATTACTTGCCTGACGGTAGAAGGGTCAATAGTGGAGCGGCGTCAGTACTGTCACCGCCGTTCTAAAGGTACCCTTAAAGGAACCCTGTGAAGGTACCCTTAAAGGAGCTCTTCGAAGGTACCCTTAAAGGAACCCTACTTCAGAGACTTACCCTACACCCTAAACCCCTAAAGCCATCGACGCCCCGAACCGGGCCTCGACTGGAGTCTCGAGCTCCCGTGCAAATGGTCAGTAGCGATTTTGGATGGTTTGAGGGTTTAGGGTTTAGGGTGTTAGGGTGGAGGGTTTATAGGATTTTGGGGTGTAGGGTTTACGGTTTGGGGTTTGGGGAACTTCGGGCTGTCAGGGTTTCGGTATGTGTTCAGGGCTCGCTTTAAGGCATTTTCGGGCTCCAGCAAGGGTCTCCATGAGCTTCCCAGTCGGTTTTAGGATTTAGGATATTTGGGGTCAGGGCTCTAGGGGTCAGGGTTTTGGGGTTAATTATAAAGTTAGAGGTTTAGGGCCTGAGATGTTTAGACGAGGGTGTTATTAGTGTAATATAATAAGTCCGATGCCACCTGCTTAACTTTCACTATAGACGCGGCAGGCTTGCGTTGGGTTACATGTGTAATGCATCATTGGCGAAACTCGTAGTCGCGGAATTCAACGCCGTCATCTCGCAGCCCCTAAGGCCCGTTATGGTTCCTCGGCATAATTAGTTGTACTGTCAAGCCACCCAAAACTACTTTAATTGTTCAGGCTTCTACATGCTTCGAATATTCGCACCACTGCAAGGATCAAGCCGCACAGAAGTTGCAGAGTTCTTGCGCATGTGCTCGTGTGTCGCCCGCTCCTAGACCAATTGCATGCCTGCGTTCGCGAGAGCTATCGTCTGCAGGCAGTGTGGCCGCAAACCCGATTCGCAGACTGAGCGAACTTGCAGGTATGCCTTGCAGTTCAAAGTCATGCAGACTCAGATGGAAGACAGGAAGAACACTTTTGGCGACAATGCCACGTAGCCTGGGAAGAGAATTCTGAGGCTGCCATCCTTTGAGAAGACTGCCAAGGTCCTATAGATTAGAAGGGGCCCCCACCCTGTAATAGTGGTATAATAGGAATATAATAGGGCCCTAATATAATCCTTATAGTCACTATTACAGGGTGGGGGCAGCTTCTAACCTATAGAACGTTTTTCCTGCCAAGATTAAGATTTTGGTGCTGTACACATCAGAGCTTCTTGGAGCTGGTTGACCTTCTCTTGTGTTTATTGCATTGCTGCCAGGATCCTAGGAGAGCACTTTCATGACCTAGGCATGTGACCTCGTCGGGAAACGGTGTGACAACAAACTCAAGTGACTCACACTTTCAGAAATCTGGCAACTGAGGTTGGTTTCCCGACCTCTACCCTCGAACCAGGAACATCTATGAACCCAAATATAGTCCTGTTGGCACCCCCTTCTAGAACTTCGAACTAATCCTATACGGTTTCCTTGAAGGCAAACGTGTTATCATGTTCTTTGGACTTATGCGGGTGATACCAAATTCATCTAGCACAAGTTTTTGCAAACCTTGGGCCGCTAATCCATCATCATCATCAACGCGAAAATCTAAATTCCGTGTCCTTGTGCGCCTGGCTTTAAGCTCGAAGCCCTCCACTTGGAGGTTCATGGGTAGTTATGAGTTATAAGTACGTAGGGCAACTATACTTATAACCCATATTAGGGGACTTATAACCCCACTTGTATACCTACCCATGAATCTCCAAGTTAGCTTTATAAACCCAGAACCATCCCGAAAGCTATAGGTTCTATCTCTCGGCTGCTCCCAAGTTGCGGAAGTTCCTTCGAGTGCCCCACATGCTGATGTGCGGCAGCCCCGGTTGATTAAACCCTAAACCCGAAGAAAGTTTAGAGTTCAGGATAGTTTAGGGTCTCAATGGATTAAGGGGTCTGAAATCCCCAAACCCAAGCCCTAAACCCTGTTGATTCAGATTGGGGTCTTGGGGGTGGGCGGCGTCCGGGATGTGCCTTTAAGCTGTCAATGTGTCCGGATTGCAGGTCTTGCGTTGGCTTCCTCTTGCTCGTTCTGTGACACCGTAGTAGTTTCGCGAGCTTTCATATATGCTGCAATATGGAGGTTGAAAATTTCTCTTCAGAGGGGCACAGTAGTCAGCCAAGTTCAATCCCTAGTTGAGGAGGCGTTAGCCGTTCCAAAGTTGGGTCGGTTTAGGATTTTGAGGGTTTGGGTTCAGCAGAGACGCGCACCAAATGTCGTGTGTAGTTTCAAAGTCCGGCTTCACGCCTAGGACGCTCAACCCGAAGCCGACAACTAAATAAAACTATCAAGTCCCAGCAGTGCACTATTCGGGGCTCACTGAGCAAGGCAATGTGCAGCTTCCGACAGACTGTTGCCCTAAGCGTTCGGGTGCCTGATGGAGGGTTTAGGGTTTAAGGTTTGGATACCTTGCATTCCTTGTGGGGTTGGGTCTGGGTTTTAGGGGCTTTAGGGCCTGGGTTCTTGCGCTTTAGGGTCTTCTGGTTTGGGTTTGGGGTCTATATAGGAGTAAAGTACCCTAAATACTAGGATCCTTATTCTAACGTCCCCAAAACACAGTACCCCTAACTTTCAGAAACTCATATGTGTTAAGAATATATAGGCTTGGGCTCGAGGCCATGCGATCGGCCAGGTGGAGGAGTATAGGTTTTGGACGGGGGGGAATTTAGGGATAATGGGGGTCAGGGTTTTATGTAGGAACCTGACTAAGAAACCCTGGGCATATCACCCCAAAATAGTGGGGTTCACAATAAGGAACCCGGCCCAAGTTTTTTTTTTGCAAAAAAAAGATCAGGCTCCTACATTAGGTTTTGGGGTTTGGCGACTGCCAAGAGACTTTAACACTGAAGAAGCTTTCAAACTCTTCGATAATCCATAAGATAGCCTTACATACAACCCTTAAAACCTTAAGAACCCATGAACCTGAATGTAGTCTGACCCGAGGTGAAGACAGCCCGAGTAGTGGCTTTTGCTTCCTTCTCGATGACCTCACTGCACACATCTCAGAGTGCCCTCTTCACTGGACCGTAGCCTGCTGTCAACATACCTGTTTATATGTATACAGGTGTCATACGGGTACCTCTTTCTCGCTATATGTATATAGCTATGCAGACAAACACTCTTTTGTACATAAATATATATATATATATACAGACATGTATCTGTTTGTTTATTATATTTAAAGTTACACATACACATGCTCATGTATGCATAAATGGATATATCTTTATGTGTATAGATATCTACTTATATACCTGTGTGTTTCAGCTAGTAACTAGCAACTAGTGCCTAGTTTGCTCCTGTGTGTGCTCTTTACAAAAATTACAAGAACTTTTGAAGTGCTTCTCTTCCCACCTCTTAGCCTCCTTCGGATTCTTATCTACCTGTGCCGGGTTTTAGGATTTTGAGGCTTATGTACTGCTGAAGGCCTTCCAGCTGCTTCAGTATGTGTCAGAAGCCACAACTTGGGCTCCTGGTTACACCTTCGTCGACCCGACACCCTGCATCCTAAACCCAAACCCCAGACCCTATAAACCCAAACCCCTAGCCCTATAAACCCCAAATCCTCCAAGCCCTAAACCCCAAATCGGGTCACTCCTTTACATTTTGGGAGTTTGGAGTTGGGCAGTGCCTCGGGTTCGGGTTTTAGGTTTTAGGGTTGAGGATTTTGGGCTTGATTGCCTGAACCTCAAATATGTTTTTCGGGGCTTGGAAACACAAAAGAACAGAGTCGTAGTAAAGAGCCCTGAAAATTTAGGTTACTGGGGGTCCAGGTGTCTGGTTGCATCATGGAACCTCCAAGCGGGCACGAACAACTCAATGCTCTGAGCCTGTCGCATAGGCGCATGGCTTAATCTTATTGGCTGTAAACTCAACTTTTGAACTTTTGGGGCTCTATATAAGGTAGTCGATTCTGAAAGTTTCAACTTTTATTTCCTTGAGTTTTGGGCCAGTGAGTAATTAGGCTTCAGCGCTTGGGGTTGGTTTGGGGTTTCGCATTTAGGGTGTTTCTTTACAAGGTTGTATTTCGGCGGTTTGGGTTTTGATACCAGGAAGGCTACCACTACATGGCTGACGCAAAAGGCCCTGAGACAACCGCAGCCCTAGGGTGCAGTACACAGCTCCCTCCCATTTAAAGCGTAACAAGACTTACGTATATAGCTCCACCAGGGGGTTTTGTAACTATAAACTAAAAAGAAACCAAATGTCCGGAATTTGTTTTTTGAAAGAAATGAAAGCATGCCGAAACTCCGGTTGAAGAACCCTGCAACACCCGCAGAAACCTGTGCCTTGCCGCACGCAGCAATGCTAGAGCGATGCACGATGCACCCAAAAGACCCTTCAGCCCTAAACTAAAGCATAAACCGCAAGCCCCAAAGCCCAAACGTCCTAAACCCCGGAACAACAACTCGCAAAGGCCCAAGTGAAAACCGCTGGACCTTTAGACCGTGAAACTGCAACTATGGCATGTCCCAGACAAGGGTACTTGGAGGTTCATGGGTGTTTATAAGCTATAATCTACCTCTAACTACTCATGAGCCTCCAAGTACTACGAGGGCATGATGGGTTTAGATTTCAGAGGGGCTTGGGGTGTAGGATTGACATTCGGCTCTGAGGTGAGGATATATAGGAGCCTACACCAAAAGCTTATTCTATAACACTCATCACTGGCGACCCTCAACCCTAAATCCTAAACCCCCAGTCTCTCCAAGCCCAAGCTTGGCCCCAAACCCGAGGCCCCACTTGGCACTTCGTATGGGTAATTGTTAGTATAGTGGCCTTATCTAGAAATATTTAAGTCCCGTTAGAATTCAATAAGAAAGCCTTCCAGCGCTCAACTGCGAGATCCTAAACAAGTCTCGACCCCAAACCTACCCAGACCCCAGATGCCCTCTACTCCTGACCACAGCCATCAGGCCTCTATGATTCTTTTGGGGTGAGGTTGCCCAAAAATCCACGACCCTCAACCCACCAAACCAACCAAACCTCAAGCCGCAACGAAACCAACATGCGTACAAATTCCCAGCCCACGAAACCTAAACCCGAGCCACTTAAACCCGGAATCCCTAAAGCCTCTTGCTTAGGTCGATTTCCCTTTGCACCCTGATGGCTTGGATGTGCCTGGTGCCCACGCGAGTCTTACCTGGCTGGTTGGAAGCTCGGAAGTTGTGTGCTGGTGATTATTTGAGTAAGCGGCTTAGGGTCTTGGACTTAGGGTTCGGGTTTTGGGATTTAGGTATCGGCTGTTTTTGACTATCTTAGCCCGTATGCTCCCCAGATACAGTAGAAGCCACAAAGTTGGAAACCCAATAGCCTCAATCCTTAAGAGTAATGTATAAGGAATCCCAGCACTATTTGGCCTTAATCCGGTTTCCAACTTTATGGGGTTTACTGTATGCCATTGTGACATTGTCTGCTCTACCTTAGTCGATTTTCGAGGCTTTGATCTCCGCGTACTTGTGAAGCTGTTTCATGGGCCAAGCTAGTTCGGCATTCCCAAAACCTTAAACCCTAAACCCGTATTCTTACTGGACATTCGCCGCTTTCCGGGTTTGGAGTGGTACATTCTACTATACTTGTATTATGGACCCTCAACGGACGAGTGACGAGTGTTTCGACGTGTTTAGAACGCCACATGTCTATAGATGTCCATTCTCTGTACATGTACATGCGCATGCATAGATGGATGGAAGGAAGGATAGCATGCATGCATGTACGTGTGTATGTATGTGTGTGTGCATATTATGTACCTATGCATGTAGTGTATGCAATGCATGTAATGTATGTAATGCACCATTGTGTTAATGTGTTATATAAAATTTTAATGTATGTATGTATGCCTGCATGTATGTATGTGTGAATGTATGCATGTATGTAATGTATGAATGAATGCATGTATGTGTATCTATCTATCTGTCTGTAATTTGTATCCGCTAATCATGAAGGCCCACATATTAGGCAAAGACGGTGAGACTCTAGGGAGAAGCAGCAGGATATCAAAGACGCGCCACGCGTGGCCATGCTCCGAGTTTCCGAAAATAGGGGACCCTGATATAATACCCTATATAGTAGGATCCTTATTTTAAGGACCCCCCACATAAGGTACCCCTAATTCTCGGAAACTCCCATTTGGGTTCAGGGTGTCGGACATCCTTTCTGTTACGGGTTCCGAGTATGTGTTCCAGATGGGAGTTTCCGAGAATGACGGGTACCGTACTTTGGGGTCCTTATGATAATGATCCTACTATTTAGGGCCCTATATTAGGGTCCCCTATTTCGGAAACCCCCATATTCGTAAACCCCAAACCAAAGGCACGTACCCCTAAACCTTGATCCAACAGTCATATTCGTGAACCCCGGACAAACAAAAGACCCGCATCCCTGAACTTTGATCCGCCAGCATGAACAGCCATTCTTGTCCAGGCCCGCTTCCATGCACTGTTCTGGGAAGCCGATTCAGCAGGCAATGCGGGATGTCAGCCGAATAGATGTGTTCTGTAGCCGAATAGATGTGTTCTGCAGGTTGTACACAACTTCGAGCGGTCTTCAACTGAGTAATGTATGTTCATCGTTGAGGCCCCTGTGCTACAATTTGTGGGTTTGAGGGGTTCTTATAATAGCTATCAGCAATGATGTTCAGGAGCGTAAAGTCTAAACATTCAAAAGCCCTAAAACTCTTAACTCCGTAACTCTAAAACCTAAACCTACATAGAACCCTTTAATCCTTAAATCCCGAACTCCAAACCTAAACCTGAAACCCTCCAACCCCTGAAACCCTACAGCCTCCAACTTCGGCCCAGAACATAAAGGGGCCTTAATAATTAGAATAGGGTTTGGGGGCCCAGCGCACTATAATTATTGTGAGGAGCCACCCCCCCCAAAAGTAGTGTAGGAAATTGTATAGGCCTCTTTCGTAGATTCATGACTGTACTTACCCCAAGGGTCCAAGTACCGAATAGTCATATACTCTCCCGAACCCTACCCTACATAACTGCTATCCGAAAACCGAGTACCTAATTATTGGGTCCTTTGGACCCTTGGGGTTAAAGTAAAAGCCAGAAAGTTGGAATATGATTATCCTAAACCCCTTATATGGTAAATTATAGGGTATCCTACCCTGAAACCATATTCCAACTTTCTGGAGTTCCCTTTAAGGCCCACGACACTTCCGTATTGGGGGGGGGTCTGCGGGCATCACCGGCTGCTTCGCTGAGGTGTAGTCAGCGCTTCTGCGGAATACTTATAATCGCCAACATTTGTCCTTTAGGTTTAGCGGTTTAGGGTCTAGACTGAAACTATCAGGGAGCCCAGCACCCTAGTCTAGTTATTACGGCCCTTTTGGTTTTGTTTGGGTCCCAAAAAACCAGCTTATCTTGGGTCCTATAGGCCTATAGTTCTATCATGGCAGTACAGACGCACCGTCTAGGTGAGCTCCAGGGACTTGTCGCTGGCGCTTTCTAGGCTTCTCTGAACCTGAAACTTCAGGCCGCAGCTGCAGACTGCGAAATTTCTTGCAGACCCGGTCACTGTGTAGATAGTTGTTCAACTATTGTTCTAGTCTTTCGAGCGGCCAGCGAAGTTTTCTAACTTAACCTCCAAAGCCAATCTTCGCAAGAATCCGCGCGCAGGCTCTTCATTTCCTGCGGGCATGTCCAGCTCGTCTGACTACTGGGGGCGGGGTCCTCGACGACACTTGGTTACTTTGTCAAGTGGGTCAATATTTTACATTTTTTACGGGTACTTAACCCCTAAGCCGTGACTTCACACAAAAGAAATCCATTTAGCCCAAAGTACAGTATTCAAGCAGGGGTGCAGGGTCTGGGGTCTATGGGGCTTCAGGGTTTCGGGTGTAGGGGTTTTGGATTTAGGGTTTAGGGTTTCGGGTTTCGGGTGTAGGGTTTTTGGATTTAGGGCGTGGGAGTTTTCAGGCTTTGAGATTTAGGACTTCGGGTGTCGTTGTCTTAGGTCGGGCTCAGAGGGCTGTTTTTTCAGTTTTAGGAATGAGGGCTTTGTGGGTTTAGGGGTTGGGGGCTCAGTGTTTTAGCTATTGTCGCCGTAGGTTTTAGAATTTTTGGGGTAGGTTTTGGGGGGCATGTTATATGAGTTAAAGGTTTTTATGTTTACGATGATTGGCTTTGGGGTTTTGGGGTTGAGAGTTCAGGACTTGGGGCGCAGGGGTGTCGAGGAATTGTGGTCTTGCCATATAAGTATAGTTAGCTCAACTATAATTAGCTGCACATGAACCTCCAAGGTGGACTCAGGATGCCGATCTTGAAGAAAGCCTTGCGATAACCGACCTGGACAGTATAATTCAGGAGCCCGAGAACCCCCGACTGCAGATTCGGAATCCCGTTCAACTCCAAACCCTAAACCCTAAACCAAAACCGTAAAACCCTAAACCCAAACCGTAAGGGAGAAACCTAGGACCGAGGGCGAGCGCCGAGGAATGCGCTTGCGAGGTGTGTGGATGGAGCTGCTTCCAGTCTTTTCCAGCTGGACTGCGGTGCTTTCCGCCGCACTAGGACAACCAGCACCAGCTCGACCAGGCGGACCTGCAGGACTACCAGGCTGGTCCAAGCTACCCTAAGGCCCCAAAGTAGTTCCTTTTGGGGGTTCATATATAGAACCCCATTAGGTATTCTTAAAAATAAAAAGGAACCACTTTGGGGCCTATGGGTAGACACGACGTACGACGCATACGACGAGGGGCCTCCTGGATGCCGCGGGAATACCTTTTTCAGCGACTGCATACAAAGAAATCCTACTACATTATACGGAGCCTTAATTATATAATGCCCGAATAAGGAAGGTTTCTCAAATTCCAGGTATCCCCTAAACCCCGTGTGTCTCTGCGCCCAGGTTGAACAAGGGCGAGAACCAGGAGCGCCTAGGTTCAGTCGCCGCAGCCCAAGACAACTTTTAGAAACCTGAAGTTGCCCTAGGTGCTACTAGTATCTGCTATTGTGTGTTGTAGGGTACCCGGAGAGCCCAATACCCCTTAATTCAGGAATATAGTTTGAAATCATAGTATGAAGCTCCTAATATGATTTAAGGCTTAAGGATTTCTTAATTAATTAAGGGGTATTGGGCTCTCTGGGTATAGAGGCTTGAGCCCTACAAGCCAAACCCTGAACCCCCCCCCCCCCCCCCCCCCCGATTAGGCTTTCTTGGGTGGGTTTGCGGGTTTTGCGGTGTTTAGGACGGACTGTTGGCCTGGTTCCCTCCAAAATACTAAAAACCTGAAACCTACATCCTCAATCCCAAATCCTTAAATTCCTAAACCCGAAAACTATTCTCGACTCCAAGCTGGTCGGGGCTCTGGATTCCAGAAAGGTGGGAAGTTTGCAAGGAGGTGGTTTAAATATGCGAACCGATTTGTTTGGGCCCAGGTTTAACCGGGCTACCTTATGGCTTTGACTTTAAGTGATGCTGCAAAGCACTACTGCAGCTAATATGTTGAGCCCTCTATGCACAAGGCGTGTTGCCCCAAAACATGTTGCAGCTCCAAGGCTTCTGCGCTGAATGCATCCATGAAGGTGCTGAAGGCAAGGCCCTAAACTTGAAACACCAACCCCCGCAAATTGAACCCTGTAAGCCCAACTATACTAGTTGTGTGTGTGTGTGTGTGTGTTCGCGGTTTTGGGCTGACGGTTTCGGGTTTTAGGCTCTAGGGTTTCGGCATTACCCTAAACCCTAAACCTTCAGCCGAAAGTCCCCCGGGATCCTTCTACTTTGGATCTCTGCTCTTGCTTTGCCAGCACTCCCCAAGTACCCTGTAATGGAGCCCTTATGGTTTCAAGTAGTGGCTACTTCGGGCATAGTTAGCCCTTACCCTTGAGCCGCTGGCGTTCCCCTCAAGGTTTTTTAGCAAACTTTAGGGTTCAGGGTTTAGGGTACCCTAAACCCTAAACCCAAGCCTTAAGCTGTTGGAGCCAGGGAATGACTTCCAAGACTTGTAAGCAGCACCAGTCCCGCTTCTTCATGGTTTGTGACCGGTCAGACAGGCAGATTAGTGTTTAGTAGCTGAGTGGATACACTTTACACTTTTTGGGATAATATTACGCACTATAAAACTAAAAGACATGTTTGTTCATGACTTGAAACCTGACAGATAGGCAGATTCGTAAGTCAGGGAAGGTACAGCTCGCCTTGGGCCGGCATGGGCAAACCAAGTTCATGCCACAGTCTCTCATTGGCCATGTGCTGCACACAAATTGTTTAGGGCAGAGAGTTTACGGTGTGTTAACTTCGAAACATGAAGACAACCGTGACGAGCTTATGACTAAGAATTCCACACTCGCCAGCATCGCATCATCACATCACCTTCTTCCCCTGTTTTGTCAGCACCATCAGCAGCAACATAGCGGCCAGTTCCGTTGCTTTCAGACTTTCGAACGTCGTTTGGAGGAACTGATGATGGTAATGATGATGACGACGACGACATTGCTGATGATGGTTGCGATGAAGATGGTGATGGAAGAAGACGGCTACTGACAAGACGGTGCCAGTAATGCAGATGACGGTTTTCGGTACCTGGGATTTTCGTAACTAACAACAGGGTGATTTAGGGTTCAGGTTTATGCTTGAAGGGTCCTCAACTTCCAAATACTGCAAGACATTCGAGGCCAACGGTGTGTGGGAGGTGGCGAAGACGATTGGGCACGGATCTTACATTGCGGCACTGAGCTGGGTGTTCCATAAGAAGCATTTTTAATTCAACTTACGACTGCATAAACCCAGTGGTCACGAACCTGAGGGGCTTATAGTTCGGAGCTTGGATATCCTATACTGTGAGGGTGTTGTATTGAGTGTTACGGGGTGGAGCCCTCGCCGACTTTTTAGACGCTGGGACTTCCTTGCTCAAGCCCTAAGGCTCCATGTACCCATATAGTATATACTTAGGCATTACAGAACCTATAAAGGGACCCCTTTGAGGCTCAAGTATCTACTATAAAGGAACCCCAAGCCCCAAACCCTGCAAAGCCCTGCAATGTGCAACAACCCTTGGGGCTCCTAGCCTTGGAACATCTAAGCCCCGAGCCGCCTTGCCCAAAGCAGAAATATCCGCAGTCATAAACACATAACAGCACCTGCAACATATAAAGACCGCTATGAATAGCAAACAACTAAGAGAAGTAAATATATATATATATATATATATATATATATTTGCATACATAAACACATGTTCAATATTGTTTATATATACATGTACATAAACAAATAGATAAATAATTATGTATGTATATACACATATATGGAAGTAAGCTGAAGAATGCACACACTCTCAAGGGCTCGCCTCTCAGCTGCCGCTGGGCCCTTGGATGCAGCGCCGGGGTCACAGGGACAGCTTTGGTGGTTGCCAGCTTTGGGTTTGGGACTAAAGTTCTCGGAGTCTAGGACTATAAAGTTTAGGAGTGCAGGACTAAAGTTTGGGAGTTTAGGGTGCATGGTTTATGTTGACAGAGGGGTCTGGCTTCTAATGCAAAGGATCATACACTCTGATGCCCCAGATATCTGGCATGGTTATCTGAGCATATACCTAATTCCTTTTGCTTTGGGACCCGTGTTGCACATTTTCCAACATCTCATGAACTCCTACAGAGAATACATCCCTGCAAGGTGCCTAATTACTACCCTTGGCAGTAAGTTCTAGTAGCCAAGCTCAGGCCGCTAAATCACTAACCTGTGAATCGTTTAGGGCTAAGGGGTTTGGGTTTTGGGGCTTGAATTTAAGTTTGGTGTTCCGGGTTCTGGGGCGGCGGGCTTAGCTTTTAGAGTCCTGGGTGTCAGGTTTCAATTTTCTACCTAAGTAGCCCCGGAGTTATGTTGAGTTATGTTGAGTTATGTTGAGTTATCTTGCAGGTCCGAATAAGTCGTAATAACTTTTTGCAGTCTCAAAAACCATACTTTTGCTGAATCGCACCTTTTTTCGGCATTTGCCAGACTTTGCGAGTATAATGTCTGTATAATTAATGCAACAAAGTGACTTTGGTCCCTTCTTGAAGGGACCAAGACACGCGACAGGTATGCAAGATGAACTTGCAGGGTACTAACACGTTCTCTTCCGTCGTTGTCCACACACTGTTGCATTGAGAAAGCCACGAAATGGAATCATTTACCGTGTGCATCTTATGGCAAAGCCCGAAACAGTCATTGTTGAGCTGGACCCAGCATCTCACATTGACCGCCAGGGTGGGAGCCAAGATGTACACGGTCTTTTTTGCTTCAATAGCACCGCTGCTGCACAACAGGCGCCTGGAGCAAAGGGCCTTGGCCACGCCAAGCTGCAGTGCCAGAGCTGCATCAGGTCTTGGTTCTCCAAGGCTGGCTGCAAACTGAAGGACGTTTGCATTTGGGCATCCGTCCTTGCAAGTCGCAGCAAGGCAGCTTGTTCGAAACCTGTTAGTTTCTTCATTCTGGGTGCCACATCCTGCTTGAAGAGATTGTTTCGCCTCTCAGTGGGGAAGCAATCAGCCAGAACATGGCTTTCCTCAAGTTGGGAAGGTATGTGCATCGCATAGTGGTGCTTCGGTTTCACTTTGTCCGTCCCGTAGCACTTCTCGTAAAGTTCAAGGTGCTTCTTTTGCAGCTGGAGCATGTCCCGGGCCGCCGCTTTGTCCCGGGACTGCTTCAGGAAACGCACATAATTAGAAATTCGGCAGAGTAGCTGCAGTGATCGAACGTTGTCCCTCAGCAACTCGCAAGGAGCCAGCACTCTCTCGGCAAAGAAAACGACCAAAGGCAAGACCGACATTGTTTCGGAGGCCTTGCCGCGATATTCCCCACCGGATTGCAAGAGTTTGGAACTGAGCAGTCGCGCCACCCTCATACCTTGACCCTGCCAAGCATGTTTTGCCAAGGCATCCGCCAGCTCTGCTGTTTTCTTAAGAGCACCCGCTTCTAGCGCTGCATCCAGGAAGAGTCCCAGCTCCACGTTCACTATACCGTTCACATAGAAGCAATGTTGCCCGTCGTAGAGAACCCGCTGCGGAGGGATCAAGTCGGGTTGCCGGCAGGGGAGACTCTGCGGCACATATCGCCAGCCAAGCAGGGTTTGGGCTCGCTCCAGCTGGGCTTGGTTGGGAAGCTGCCTCAGGTGTTGCAGGTATTCCTTTAATTTTTCGACATGCAAGCGGCGAAATACCCCAAAATCTGGCTCTGTTATCGGATGCAAGGAGTCGATGCTGTAGCCGACGTTGCAAGCATTCCTGCACTTTATGCAGGGCCGCACCCCGGAAGAACCTTTAGCCGCCATGGTCCCTCTCAAAGCAGCTTCATCTGCGAGCAGCCAAAACTTCTGGGCTCGCACCAAAACGGGCGAGCCCGTGCTGTCCTGGATTGCGAAACCCTGGAGCTCCTCTTGCAGGCGGCCAACGAATTCGCACATGACGCCGGCCAAGCCTCCAGCTGCTGCATTTACTAGAGAATGCCTGACGCACCCCACCGTCGTCCATGAGTACTCTGCCTGCAACGTCGTGGCCAACTGCAGGAAGCTAATGTACATGAGGTACGCTTTTCTGCGGTTGTCTGGTTGGACAATGTTGCCTGGGACGGCTTCGTCGACATACACCAGGGCATCCAGGGTGCCGTCAGGTGCCGTTTTTACAGCCGCAGACAAAATGTCTGCGAATGCTTTGTTCGCCTGGCACTTCTCAGTCAATGACGCAGCTAGGCTCATGACAGGGATCCTTATCGGGTCTCCCTTCGCTGCTGGTAGCAGAAGGTCCCGAAGGCATCCTTGTTCTCTCTCATACTTCAGGCCGGTGTCGTGCTTGATTGCAGGCATGCCCAGGCCAGCTGTAATTTTCTCGATGTGGGCATCGGTAAGCCCACGTATACTCTGCAGCCGCTCAATGAACTCAGACCTGCTCGGAAGACAAAGCAGCTCGTCTCGCTTCCGTTTCCTCGAGGTTTCCATGGGCGGCAGGCAACAGGACGCTACATCCTCTTGAGCTGAGTTGGTTCTCCGGAGGCAGGTATGCAGCATTCAGACGCGGTCAAGTTATTATTATTCTTATTATTATATACATCGTGATGTGGAACGCTTGCAAAGAGCAGCAAAGCTTTTTTTTTTCCTCTGCTATTGCGATCGATCGTGGGTCAAACCACGTTTGCTCTGTACACAAGTACTAACTCAGTTGAGCTGGTCGCTGACACTTCGCTGTGTTAGCATGGCCATCTCTTCCTTCCGCAAAAGTTTCCCTGGTGTGTCCGAGGGCTGCTTGGAGTCTGCAGGGGAGCTGCTGTCACCGAGCCTGCGAGTCTTCCGCGACTTGGGGCTGCAGTGGCGGCTTCGCTTGCAGTTCCTCAACTGCACGACTCTGCCTTGGACCAGGGCTTCAGCGTCCAGGAAACGTCCGTCAGGCTCTAGGCCCTTGTGAACCCAACCGTGCAGGGCGACGTGCTCGCAGACTGTTGCATTCGCAGACAAAGCGAAAGCATGCTTCAGTGTCATCATTCTCATCTGGGCCTGGAGATCTTATATTCATGCAGCAAGCTAGTAGGGTTTCGGGTGTAGATAGAAATCTCCATGGAACCCTACCTTGTTTTTCCCGAAGTAGAGGTCCACCGCACGACCTTCGTCCTGGAGCACCGCACGAGCTTGCTTCGACATGGCCTTCAGCCGCGGACAGTACGGGGAGGGATGCGGTCTGCCCTAAAGGATTTCCCTGCATGTATTTGAACCAACGCAGCCACATATATAGGTTCCCTGTCAAGAAAGTATAGACATGATGCCGTGCAGACACAGGGCAAGCACTACTGCCCTCCAGCTCACAGCTTCCAACTAATACGGCCGCATATAGCCCTGACGGGGATCTGTATCGGGCTGCTTATTAGAAGAAGGCCGAAGCTTGCACTACTTCCAGCTGTGAAGGGCTCACGCTTTTCACGGGCATGCAGTCCCACGGCAGTGGCGAAAGCAAATTCGATTTGAGCAGACTCTCTATACAGTGCATCTGCTGTGACATGCGACATGCCGCGAATGCACAGCAATTGCAAAAACTGGCAGCTACTGCTCGGAGTCCTCCGACTCAGACCTCTCGCACCTCCGCTTCGTGCCCCGCGACGATGCCGCGGCCGGCTCGCTGGCTTCTGCCGAAGTGTGGTCCCGGGCCAATGGATACTTGAACCACTTCCACCACCACACGACGGCACCGCCCAGGTCGATGCTTTTCTTCCAGCACCAGCGCCATTCGAACGTCGCCCTGGGGGACCGCGAACGTTCTCTCAACGAACGCCTCGTGGTGTCGGGGCTCGCCTGCCAGTTCGAACAAGAATATATTCTGGAGAGATATTATATTATGCATTGTACAGACAAGCCTGACGCTGCCGCATACTGTACAAGGCACTGCAGGGGCGAGGCTACACAGGGTCTGGAGCAGAACTGGCTGCAGAAAGAGTGAAGCTGTGCACAACGACGCTTCTGACCATGGTCTTCGCAACTCCATGCTTGTTTCGTCCTGAGCGGTCTGCATCGGTTCTCGTTGTTTTGAATTAGATTGCATCGAATTATAGAAAGCTAGAAGAAAAAACTACCTGCTGCTAAAAAACTATGGCCTTGCAAGATGCATGCCTGCGTGCGATGATTAATGCTACCTGGGCGGAGGATCACGTGAAACCTCCTACTTCGGTGACGGCTCAGCTGCCCTTGTTGACCCTGCGTCTCTTTAGGGCAGGCGGGTTCTCTGCCTCCGTCGCTGCCGGCTTCGCTTCCTTCGCGGCCTGTTTCAACCTGCTCTTCTCCTTCTGGGCCTGCTTGCAGTCCCCCAGCACGTCCTGGACTTCCTTGCTCAAGGTCTTCAGGTCGCTCTTGGAAAAGGCAAGGGGGACAACCTCCTCGGTGTCCTTCTTCGCGAGGACCTGCTCGGCCGAAAGCTTCCACGTGCCCAGCTTGCATTTCTGGTCCTTCAGCTTGGCGAGCAGCTCCGGGTCGGTCTCCTTCCCTTCTCAGGTGCTGACGGAGCACCACAGTGAGGTTACCGAGGCCAAGGAGGACTGTGCCACGGCTACAGCTTGCTTCTTCGCCTTCACCGCCGCTTTCTTGGCGGCTGTCTCCGCTTTTGCTGTCTGACTCTCCTTGGAGGTGTGCGACGGTAGGTCCCAGTCTTTAGTGGTCGGGTCCCCCTTCTTCTTGCGAACGTCCTTGACCCTCTTGTTGATCTCCTCCTGAATCGACTCCCTGATCTCGCCGGTGCTGCGAGACTGAATCGGGATTCTGATAGTCTCGCCGAGGTGGGGATGCTCGCGGCGATCATCGCAACTGTCGATGTGCTCTTGGGTAAAGCCCTTCGCCAAGTACACCGTAGCCGGCAAGTACTCACCTTTCTCACACTCCTTCTGGAAGCGAACGGCACGGGACGTGAGGACGTCCGTGAGACGAGCTTCGAGCGTCGGCCAGTCTTTGTAGTCGCCTGAGCCCTTGTAGAACTCCGCCTTCTCTGCCGCGGTGGTATTCTTCCATGGCTCGAAGGACCCGAGCTGCCGCCACAACTTCATCTCCAGAGCGGCACAGGTCTTGCACTTCTTGCTTGTCCACCGCCCGGTCAGGTCTTGGGCCGCGAAGGTCTTCTGGCAGAGTACACAAGCTTGCGGCTCCGCTGCCGTGTCCTGCAAGGGCTGGGTCTGGCTTTCGAGGCTTTCGCCTTGAGCGTCCTCGAAGGTGGCAACCATGGCTGCGGTCTGGGCAAGCTAGGAGGAGAGGGGCAAACTAGAAGCTGAAAGTAGGTAGCTGCGGAGGCCAAGAAATCACGAGTCTGCAGCTCTACTTCTGCTTCCTAAATCCACAAAGAAACAGACAGCAGCGATTCCAGAAAAGCTCCTGCCGGCAGCTTAGCCGCAGAGTACCACCTACAATCACCTACGCCAGGCCCCCATGTTGAAGGCCTAAAGCCAGGGTCGCCACCTACACCACCTACGCCTGGCCCGACCTGAGAAGTAAGGAAAAGCAGGCCACCTACACCACCTACGCCTCCAGATCCATGGAAAGGTAAGGGAATAAGACCACCTACGCCACCTACGCCACCTGCTTAGCCAGGTGGCCCAGAGTGACCACCTACAAACACCTACGATCACCTACGCCTCCGGCCGGACGTTTTGCAAGGCCAAGATCAGCAGAAGGAGTCTCTCCGGAGAGCTAGCAGGAGCACTAACTCTTCTCCTCCATTTCGAGGCCTTCAAGCAGTCTATAGTCTCTGTTGTGCACGATTTCCAGCAGCATCATCGTGATCTGAAGCTGCTCCGTAGCAGCTTCGAAGTAGCTCTCCCACTCTCGGTTCAAGTTGGAACCGAAATAAGCGGGGATAATTCTCAGAGCATGTCGCAACTCGCGAACCTGCTGGTCGACTCGGCTGTGGCTCCACTCCGCCGTGAGCGCCCTGACCCGCTCCTGCTCTGTGAGCAGCGGATACTCAGGCTCTGCCGGCACATAGCTGTATCCGTTGTACATTTGGCCATGATCCGCTCCGGTTTCCTTAAGAAGGTCCTCCCACTGGAATCTTAAGAGACACAGTGCTGCTATGACGCGAGCGGACTTGTCGCGATTCTCATCAGCACTCTTCATCGCCCAGTAGAGTGCTTCTCGCACCGCCTCCGCCTCAAAGTCCAGCCAATCCCCAGGAGGGGGAAGCGAACTCTGCAGCAGAGACTGCTGCAGTGCACAAAGCTCACCGCGAGAAAAGCATTGCTTCGCCATCTCTGCCGAGCCCAACCTGTGCCACACGGTTGGGGATTCTGCGGCTTTCGCGATGTATATGTATATATATATATATATATATATATATATATAGAGAGAGAGAGAGTAGACATGTCTATATATATATATATATATATGGCCTTGCCGATGCCGAGGCCCAAGGTCTGCAGCTGCTTCCCAAAATGGACTCTATACTAGGGGGCACTGTCTTGAAACATCACGGCTACACCAACCTGCTTGCACATGTTTGTATAGTTACAGAATCCCTGTCGAAAAAAAAGCTCCACCCTTTTCTTCTCTGAGTTCCAGCTCGCAGTGCTCCGCTTCGCCGTCTGGCCACTCTACGACTTAAGACTGGGCTTCGACAGATCCGGGCGAGAGTTTTAGAAGCACTCAGCTTTAGAAAAAAACCTAAAGCACTCAACCATGGGGCTTCCTCTATGATCTTATCTTTATTTCTTCATGCCGGGTCCTGGGTTTGTACTGGGGCCGAGGGCTTCCGGGGTTTAGGGTTTAGGGTTGAGTGTTTCCGGGGGTGCTTCCTGTTTGGCTTAGCAGATCTTCCTGTCGAGGCCCTGCGAAGTCAGCTACGACCTGGAGTCACCCTGCATCTGAATTTTTCCTTGGGTTTAGGGTTTAGTGTCTATATATATATATATATATATATGGGTTTCAGGTTTAGGGTTTATGTTAGGGCTCTTTGAGGCGATTGCAGATGCAGGGCTTCGCAGGGAGCTACAGGCCGGCTCGGCTACTCTACAGCAGCCCTGAGCTACAACCCATCAAGACTAGGCGGGGAGCTCAAGGGGCTGCAGGGTGCTTGCTCCGGAGTGCTGCCTCACAGCACAGCTCGGAGTGTCGACTCCCAGAGGCTGGTCAGCACCGCCGCCTTGTCCAATCCGCCACCGCCCCGCGATCCCGATCCGCCTCCCGATCCGCCTGAGGGTGGATCCCGCGGGTCACGCTTGGCCAGAGGGCGGAGATCGATGATCGGTGGAGGCGGGGCTGGCTTCTTCTTCTCTTTCGGCCCCGCCTCCTTCTCGATCTCGCGGCGGAGATCCTCAGAAGTCTCCGTGTCCGCTCCTCCATTACCCGCCAGCCACTCCTGGTGCTCCCATTCTCCGTGCTTGAGACAGCTGCTCCAGGGACGCCGCCCGTCGTGCCACTGACGGTAGGCGAGGCATGTGGCGGAGCGACGATGGTTCTTGAACCCATGCCTCGTTGGCGCTATGTACGTGCCACAACGCCGGCATTGATATGTGCGGCGAGCCCGGTTCCGGGGAGGCCGCACCCTTGGTGCCTTTGCCGTCATTACTGACATGCTCCGCACCGTGGCTGGCTTGCTTGGGCTGCGGCTCCTCTCGTGCTCTTCCACCTCCACGACCTGCTTGGCCACCTGCTTGGCCTCTCGCTTCGCCCTCTGGTGAGCTCGCCTGTGCTTGCCCAGAGTCGGAGACGGCTCTCTGTCCCGGTCCTCGGCTCTCAGGAGGTGCTCCCGCAAGGCTTCAGCCTTCGCCTCGTTCCTTGCTGGGCCTCACTTGAGGGAGGGAGAACGGGCTCCGGCACTCCTGCTGCTGCCTTTGCCATCGCCGCTGCTGCCGCCGCGGCCTCCGCTGCACGTCGTGCGGTCTCCTCCGCCTGGTGCTTCTCCGCCGCATGGCGTCAACTCTTTCAGCTCTCTCCCTCTCCGTCGCTGCTGCCCCGTGGGAGGAGCTCGACTGCGAGTCGCTACTTGGGCTGCGACGTCTGCGACGGGGCTTGGGTCGACGGTCCGGGCTGCTTGAGCGGGAACGGTGGCGGCCTCGCTCCTCGTCCTTCTTTCCACTTCGTCGGCCCATGACCTGCCAGGACATATATCTATATAATATTTAAAATTCTTATATTTCTCTACATGAAAAACTATATGTATATATATATATATATCTCTCTCTCTCTCTCTCTCTCTCTCTCTCTCTCTCTCCTTTTGCACGGTGACCGTAGCCACACGGTGCATGACTGCACACGGTGACCGGAGCCACACGTCTGCATCCCATCTCTGCAGAGGTGACCGGAGCCACAACTCTGCCATCTCTGCAGACGGTGACCGGAGCCACACATCTGCATCCCGTCTCCGAAGACGGTGACCGGAGCCACACGTCTCTCAGGCCAGACGGCGACCGAAGCCGCACATCTGCCGTCATTCGAGTGCAAACGGTGACCGAAGCCACACGTCTGCCTTCTATAGCAGATGGCGACCGAAGCCGCACATCTCCATATATATATATATATATATATAATATTATATTATATTATATTATATTATATTATATTATATTATATTATATTATATTATATTATATTATATTATATTATATTATATTATATTATATTATATTATATTATATTATACTCTCTCTCTCTCTCTCTCTCTGGTCTTTGTCGCTCCCGCCCGCCTTCACGTGGGAGGCACCCTTGTCAACCTGCAGGCACACATGCAGGCACTCTTAAACCCCAAACCCGAAAGGAAACCCCAGTCTCGAAGGCGCATGCAGCAGGACAGGCTGGCTCATGCCGACGTGAATGTGCAAACACTTGTTGCGGGCCACTGCAAAACTCCGGGTGTGAGCGCTAATATCCTACGCCTACCGAGGTTCGGGAAAATCGTTGCCATGCATGATCCCTCGGCTATATATAAATGGAAGACCGAGTGCAGCCGGGAATATTGCATGCTTGCCGTGACCGCTGCCCCGCTCACGCCCGGAAACACGAGGGAGTGCATCCGGCAATCCACCGGCAACGGCCGCAGCCGTTGGGCCGGGCAAGCAGCCGTTCCTCCATCGTGTATCCCGCAATGTCCTTCCGCTTCTGTCCCGCAGAGGCTGTCAGCTCCGCAGGGGCTGCCGCAGGCTTGCGAAGCACCGTGGGTGCTGCTGAGGGCTTCCGAAGCACCGCAGGGGCTGCTGAGGGTTTCCGAAGCACTGCAGGCTTACACTTAGGACGCGGCACTGCCTTTGCTTCTGGCTCTGACAGTGGAGCCGGCACTAGCATTAACTCTGCTGCTGCCGGTCTCTGCCTTACTGCTGCCGCAGGCTTCCGTTTCACGGTACTCTCCGCACTGGCTGGCGGCTCCTGCTTCCGTTTGCCTGCTAGTGCCCTGAGTTCTGCAGCGACACTCGGGCCTTCGCTGCACTCAGACTTCTTTTCTATCTTCACGTCCTCCAACGCAAGAAGCCGGGCTGGCGGCTGATCTTCCAGCGGGAGACAGCTGGGCATAGCATCTCCACTTGCCTTGGCATCTCCACTTGCCTTTGCACCTCCACTTGCCTCCGCCGGCTTGATATCGTCCAGCTTCCTAGCCACAGCATCCATAACGGCACTAGCCGAAGAGGCGAAGCGATGCAAGCTCTGCTCTGGCTGCTCCACCACTATGTCGTTGCTCGATGGGTATCGCCGCTTTTTGTACTGCACCGTGAGGGCATTCAGCTTCTCCAGATCTACTTTGGGCTTCGCCGCCGGCTTGTTGCTGAAGATCCGAGCACGGAGTGCTGCCGGGAGATCTTGCATCACCGCCGGAAGGCTCGGCAGCCAATCCACCGGGTCGCCTTTGCCCTGCAGGCCTCTCCTGAAGCGAGCCTTGAACTCAGGAAAGTCCTTCGTGAACATCGTTTGATCAGGCACTGCCTCCTGCCGTACCATGTAACCGAACATCCACACAGCTGCACAGGTGCCCTCGGTCGGACTCCGAAGGCCTAACTCTGCAAGCATCGGGGCTAGAAGGCCTAGGACTTCGGCCGCCGAAGGCTGCCTCTGCAAGGCTTGCCACTGATCTTCCGTCATGTACAGCGGGAAGTTCGTAAAGTCTTGCAAAGTCTTCCGTGCAGCAGTCGCGGCCGGAACGGTCTTTTCCTGGACCATATTTGAAATCATCTCCTTCATCCTCCCCGCGGTCTCCATACCCCAGCACGCATCGTCCAGCTCTGCTAGAATCTGGCTCGCGACCTCTGTCGACATCGACGAGCTCTTGCCGAGCATGGTTTCAAGCACACGACCCTGCTGTCCCTGCAGAAGTGCAAAATTCGGCAGTGCCATCGTCTGCCGTAGGAAGCCTTGAGCTGCCTTCAAGTGATTCAAGACTTGCGACATCTTGGATGTCGCACGTGAAAAACGCTTTGCTTGAGCCAAAACTATGTAAGGCAGCACAAAGTTCATATATGTTATATAAATAACTCCAAATAACTTTAAAAAAGCTTTGAAACAACGAAAATACACAACTCCTAATAACTCCACATAACGTTTTTCGTCGTCAGCCGATTTCAAGATAACTCAACATAACTTCCTTAAAAAAAGGGTCGAAGTTATTTGGACTTGTGGAGTTATGTTGAGTTATGTTGAGTTATGTTGAGTTCTATGGACTTACTAAGTCAACATAACTTCGGGGCTACTTAGGTAGTCGATGGTTAAGGGTAAGTTTAGGGCTCCAGCAGTTCACATTTTAAATTCAAGGTTTAGGGTGAAGGGTTGATTGTTTGCGGGTTTTGGTCGCTGAGTGTTATTCGAAAAGTTCATACTTTGATTCCTTTTCCATGTGGAAGATATGACAGTTGAATTCGGGACCCTGTAATATCACCACTTGCTTTATGGAGACCCGAATTCCCAACCGTCAAAAAGCACCTCCTCATGTTGCGGTGTTGCATCATAGCCCTGGCTATCTGATAAATAAATTTCAATCGCGCCACCATAAACTCTACAAGCCATAAGCTCTAGAGCGTGCGACTGTAAACTCTAAACCCGCGGACCCTGATTCCTAAACTCGGAGCATAGATACAACAACTTTCTATCGGGTTCCCGATGAGCTTTGGTTACAGCACAGTATAGTATTTCCAAAACCCCATGGGAGGCTGCAGCCCTTTTTTTATGATGTTCAAGATTGCGATGCCTGAAGATACCAAACTACAAATCCTAAACCCTACACGTAGTTTCCAGGTTAGTATGGCCTTTATCTTTTAAGATGCCATTCTCCCTCAAAAGCCTCGCCCCCAACACCCATGAATAAGTTGTATGGTTTAGGGATATGTACTCCTGGTCGTTGTCAATGTAATCGTGTGTCAAGGCTCCGGCGTTCGAAGGGCTTCGTGCGGCATCGGACATTGCCTGAGCCCCGAACCACTTCACTCAAGGGCCCCAAGCCGAAAGCCTCGAACCGTTTTCCCTAAACCCGCAACTTCGAAACTACAAACAAAAGCCCTACAACCTTAAACCCTAAACGCCTAAACCGAAAGCCCATAACAAAGGCCTCCCAGTCAGCTCTTTCCCGCATTGTGGTCTTAGGTTCCTTATAAAATTGCCACTAAACTCCCCCATCCCAACAGCCAGCCCTTTTTATTTTGCTCCCAGGTTACTGGGCATACTAGAGTACAGCCCTGGAATTCTACCCTGCGCCCCGAATAGCAAAAACGAATTGACCAAAGCCCGCCTGAACACAGCCTGAAGGACGAAGCCTCAGATCGTAAGCTGAAACCTTAAACCACCAGGACCCAGAGTAGGCCCTTATTCCCAAAAAAGAACCCTTTGTTTCCCTAGGTTACTCTTAGGTCTAGACCGACCCCAAATCTATGCCTGAGTTGTTGTTGCTGTTGGTTTTCTAGAACATAAGCTTTCCTAAACCATTGCCCGAAGGATGACCAAGCCCCGCAGGATATCAAGGGTCAAGATTCCCTCTTTTACAATGAGCGCACGGCTGCGGCTTTAAAGTTCCACTCGTGAAGGGGCTTTGGTTTAAGGCTTACGGCGGTTTAAGGCTACCTAGAGTCTCGAGTACCAAGTTTGTTGTACTCATGTATGTATGTACGTATGTATTTATATATGTATGTACGCAAGCTTGTTGTATGTATGTATGCATGTATGTATGTGCATGGCTGGCTGGCTGTCTGGCTTGCCGGCCGGCTGGCTGGCTGGCTTCCTGGGTGGGTGGAAGGATGGATTGATGGATGTGTGTAGTAGTTAGCTGGTAGGTAGGTAGGCAGGTAGATATTCCTGTTTGAGTATTGTGGTTATAACACGTCATGTTACGACGTACATTGTTTTGTTTCGTTTCATTGTCCCTTAAGTCTACCCATTTTCGACTGAACCCAGAATCCTAAACATGCCCTGAATCGTCACGGTCATACATGAAGCTTTCATTCTAATAGCCTTATATGCCTTAAAGCCTGAACCCAAGCCGAGCCCTGCACCGTAAACCCTAACACCTTAACCCTAAACCCTACCTTAACCTACCAAACCCTACTTTTTTGTAGGGCCCCTATAAACTCCATATTAGGGTTTAGAATAAGAACCTACAAAAAAGTAGGGTTTGGTAGGCTAAGGTAGACATAAACCCTAAGACCTCAAACCTTGAGCTCCAAACTCATGTCCGAAGCGGCTACAGACTTCCTCGATGAAGGGACTAGCTGCGGTTAGGCTGTACGGTTCAGGGTTTAGGGTTTCGGGAAGTTTCGGGTTTAGTGTCTAGGGCCGAGGGTTTCTAGTCAATACTGCTTAAGTTACAGTATGGACATGGGACCCAGGAGATCCCAATGCCCCTACTGCTGCTAGAAGCTGCCCCAAAAATGAGATTCTGTTTATTCAGGCTCCTGTCTCACATTTTGGGCACCCTTAATCCTAACTAAACCCTCAACCCTGAAACCTAAACCCTGAAACCCAAACCCGAAACCCTAAACTTTAAACCCTGAACTGCCCTAATCCCTACATCCTAAACCTCAAATCCTAAACTCTGAACCTCCGGCTCTAAACCCTAAACCTCAAACCCTGAACTATAAACCCAGGTCCCTAAATGCTGAACTCTTCGTTCTCATCTCCTGAGAGGCTCCATGGCGACTTTAAGACCGCGAACTTCTTCCTTCGCCGCGTGGGCGAGGGGGAGGCCGTGGGGTTCCTTGTCGTGCTTCGTTGGGATGTCTAGGGTTTAGGGTTTAGGGGTTTAGGGGTTAGGGTTTAGGGGTTTCGGGTTAAGGGTTTTCGGGTTCAGGGTCCAGGTTTAGGGGTTCAGGGTTTAGGGTCCAGGGTTTAGTGTTTAGGGTTCAGGGCGGGGCGCGAGTTGAGTTGAGTTGGGATGAGATTTTCTGCATGACTCACAGCCTGAATCCTGCTGCTGAAGGCAACCTACTATTTGCTTATAAGAAACACCCAACAAATGAAAATAACAATCCCTATATTACCCCCATAAGGGATATATTTTTTATTTTTTGGTGGTTCTTAAGCAAATAGTAGCAACTGTGGCCATCATTGGAGACGAAGTTTAGTAAGGCTCGAAACGCTTAATTGTGTGATTGAGCCCGGGCCCTCAAACTGGACCCTGACTGCCAGGTAGCACCTTGGGACTTAGGGAGATTGTTGATTTTCTGGCTTTGTAGACCTCCTTTTTGAGATACCTCAAAATTTGATTCAAAACCGGAACAACCCCCCTCCCTGAACCGTAATACCCTAAATCCCTTACAACCCCAAAGGTAGGAAGCTGGATTAAGGCCAAATAGTGCTGTGGTTCCCTATACATTAAACTTACTCTTCAGGATGGAGGCCGTTGGGTTTCCAACTTTCGGGCTTCTACTATAACCCTAAAGATCCACCCCTTGCGCTCACTTTCATATATAAAATGGGACTGCGGGGCCACGTTTTGGGGTTTCACACTGTCAACATCCATGGGCTTCTCATGATGGGCCGAGATCACCAGAACAGCTCAGGGTTTAGGCTTCAGCTGACGTCAGAGATTTGGGTTTAATTTACGGCTCAGGGCCTATCGGGGATGGGGTTTGGGATTGTCATGGTTCAGGGTGGCATGGGTAGCTCTGGGCAGCTTTGGTCAGCGTGGTTGCATCAACTCGTGGGAGTCTTGCTTCTGTTAGCCTGCCCGCAGGCGGTGTTCATGGTCAAGAACCGTGCTGTAGCGCACTGGATGGAAAACGACTTGTTGGACCGTGCTGAGGCCTTGCGGAAATGGGGTGCTGAAACCGAGGCATCCATGCGCAAGTGGTACGATGGCCCCGGCGTGCGCTGCGCATCCCAATCAAGGTGGAGGACTTTTTGGTGGCTGAAGATGCCCCGATCAATGACCCTAAGGGTCCATGTAATTACCTAAATAGTATATGCATTGGCCTTAAAGTACTTCCCATATTGGTACATTGGGCCCAAAGTATATACTATTTGGGTACATGGACCCTTAGGGCGAGAAGAGCAAGAACCTATATCTGCACGAGCAGTATTGCTAGGTTGCTGATGTAGGGCCTGGTTTGCACACACCATCGACAACAGACGCTGGTCTCTACCATCAAATCCTAAAGCCCCCTATCCTAAGCCCACACCCTTCGTTTCTGATCCTCGACAGCCCTTCGATCCCTCCCCTAAGGCCCCAAAGTAGTTCCTTTTGGGGGTTCATATATAGAATCCTATTAGGTATTCTTAAAAAGGAACTACTTTGGGGCCTATGGGTATAGAACCCCCTTAAACAAAAGAAAAATCTCAAACCCTGAAATGAAAGAAGCCAGGGCGCCTTCTGCGAAGCGGCGGTGGTAGATTTCGAGTTTTCGGGCCCCGGCTTTGTGGCAGCCCGGAGCCCCGGAGGGAGGGGAGGGGTTCAGGGAATTCGGTTGCAAGGGTTTGGGGTTTTGATTGTTTGGCGGCAGCTTTGCAGCTTACCCGAAGGGTCCATGTACCCAAATAGTATACACGTTGGGCCCAATGTACCCATATAGGGAATACTTTAAGGCCAATGTATATACTATTTGGGCACATGGACTCTTAGGGTTAGTGAAGCTTCCCAGATAGCCCAGTCCCCGCTGTATTAGGGAATATACATTAGATCGTTATAGGGCCTTCATATTGTGATTTATATGCCATATATTCCTTATTTATGTAAGGGGCATTGGGCTCTCGACTCTGGCTTCGTGTTTGGTTTTCGAAGTTGAGCGTTCGGGTTGTTGTCTTCTGGGGCTCTGAGCTTCAGGATTTTGGCCCTCAAGCTGTTTGGTTTTGCGTTATTGAATTTGGGTTTAGCGTTGTTGGTTTTAGGTGATGCGTCTAGCGCAATCCTCAAGTAAGGAGGTTTTTAGAACGCTTGACAAGACCTGCAGGGATTACAGGTTTAAATAACCGTACATAGTAGGCTGCGTGTTCCTTACGCACCAACAATAATCGATTAATTGCAGCCTTTGCTCAAGATTTTTGTTTGTCATACTAATGTTAATTGTGTGGGCCTAAGGTCCGACAATAGAGCCCTCATGAAATTGTCGACTTGCAGAACCTTCTTGGAGCTAGGGATGTGCGATCAATATGTCCAGTCTACATACGAACATGTTTCGAAAAGATTTCCCTCGACATCAGACCTTGCATTTGCTTAGCCCCCTATGTGCAAGCTCTCATGTCAAGTGGTTCGGCAGTTCATGCTGTGTCAGTTAGGAAACGCGCACATTGCCTCGTTAGCCAGCGGCAGCCAGCGTCCTTCGTCTTCGGCTTTGGCATGCTTGCGAGCAGGTGCGGCAGGAGTTCGCACAATATCGGCGGCTGCACGACGAGTTACATTGACAGCCGACTCTAATCGCATGGAGCCCCAAGATTACGGCGGAAGGGTTCTCGATTGCAGGACGAGCTGAAGCAGCAGAAGGATGGGAATCCCAAGCTGTGCACTGCGTTGGTGCGGCTTGCTTTGTTTTGAGCTGGGGCTGACGCCAGCAGCCGTCGCAGAGAAAGTGAATCTAGATGAAAACCGAGGTCTGGCAGTCCCAACCCAGAAAGCCCAACATCCCTTAACTAAGGAATATAGCTTATAAATCATAAGATGAAGCCCCAAAATAATGTAAAGTATATTCCTCAATTAAGGGGTATTGGGCTCTCTGGGAAACGCAAACTTGCAAATCCCAGGTACCCGTACTAGACAGACAAAGCCTGCATCCTGGAACTTTGGGGGATCCCCTGAACCCGAAACCGTAGCCACTTCTCAGCGTAGTTGAGAGGTCGATCTGGCGAATTTCCTCTTCCCGGATCTGAAGATGGACCGCGAGCCCTTTCAAAACGGTAATTGCTTATATTGAAGGAAAGGGTCTTCGTATAGGGTTCTGATGGGTTCTATATAGGCTACCCCAAACAGGTAATGTAGGGCTGTTGGGATCCATAGGGGTTCGGGGATTGGTCCGTCTTCACTCAAACGGTCCTAGAGGTCTATAGGGTCCTATATAGGGTTTAGGGCGTAGTTTAGGGTCTATAAACCCTAAACCCTAAACCCTAAACCCTAAACCCTAAACCCTAAACCCTAAAACCCTAAACCCTAAAACCCTAAACCCTAAACCCTAAAACCCTAAAACCCTAAACCCTAAACCCTAAAATAGGGTTTACTCGAGCTTTCAGGGCAAGGGTTTCGGGCCCAAAGCCCGTCTTGTTTTGTGTGTTGTTGGGCGTACCCATAGGCCCCAAAGTAGTTCCTTTTTAAGAATACCTAATAGGATTCTATATATGAACCCCCAAAAGGAACTACTTTGGGGCCTTAGGGTAAGTGTACGCTGGTTGAGACCGGCCCACTTGAAGGCTCATTGGGCTGAGGCGCTTCAGCTTCATTTCGGGTATAGAAGGAACCCCAAAGCCTTCACCTGCAACCCGAAACCCAATAACAAGCTATTCTTCAGCTTTTAATTCCCAAGCCCCAGCTCAATGCACAGGTTCAGACGCTGGAGGGGCTTCGTAGTCCCGCCTCATGACAGGGGTTGGGGTGAGCTCTGGGGTGTCGCCCGTAGGCGCAGGCGGACTTCCCGATAGACTGATTCTCAGGACCTGTCGACATGTACTTTGGGTGAACCCTACTGTATAAACCGAAACCCCAAGACCCGAAACCCAAAGCCCTAGACCGAAACTACCCCAAACCCTAAACAGAAACCCTGTACCTTATACCTTGCCTTCAGCCTTCCCCAAGAGGACCTTCTATCCATGGAGTCCGACCTGCTTTCGTTCTACCATGCCCTGGCCCCAGGGGTGGGCCCCAAATTCGTCTCTCGGGAGCCATACACCTTCAGGGTCTCCGATTCAAGGTGTTTAGAGAGCGAGACGGATTTAGGGTTTGGTGTTTAGGGTTCAGGGTTCTTGAGGGTGTTGAGTTTGGCATCCTACAGTCCTGCAATATACCCCATAGCGCCATGGTAATGATCAAGGACCCTATGTGAATGCCGGGTGTTCAAATATCGGGTGGTTTTTTCACGCAGACCACAGAGCAGATGCAAGCTGGACTACTTACTACTTGCGGGTGGGCAAAGCATCAGAGATCAGAGACTGTGTTTGTGCCGACGAAGATGAACGAGGAGATGATGCTAGCGCCGGGCCGGACGCCAGCGGCAAGAAAGGCCAGAAGACAACCATGCAGCAGGCCAAAACGGCTCTGGTGACATGCAACACGAACCTCCTGGAGATCAACGGGCACTGGACAACTAAGGGTTTAGGGTTTACGGCCTGTTCTCCTAGGTGTGTGCGAACTCAGGGGGTCAGAGCTGGCGAACCCTTTGTGTGCTGCCCTGCGAACCAACCAGGCCTTGCTGAAGCAGTATGTGCAAGATGGTCAGGAGGGGAGATAATACCATATGTAGATTGAAACAGGCATGTTAAGATTAATGTAGGGACCTGATTCAGAAACCTTGGGTCTAGAACCCCAAAATAATAGAACTCATACAAGGAACCCTTCCTACACGAAGCATTGCTTTGGAGCCGCTAGGCTTTCTCCACTACCCCATGTCAATAGGCCCATGTCCCAAGAGACGTCAGGGGTTTAGGGGTTTGGGTTTAGGAATTTGGGGTTTCCTGCAGAGGGAGTCAAAACTAGGAAGCCCTGCGTCTTACATGTTTTTTGGTTCTGGGTCCTCGGTCACTTGCACATATTTTTGTCTGGGTATCGTGACTAACAAGTAGCAAAAATACCCCAAGTTGCTTCAAGTGTTTTATGAAAACACAGTCACTGGCCAGAATAGATGCAAGTATGAACCCCATACTGGGTGCTAGGCAAGGAATCTAAACTGACTTCCCTGACAAGGGCGACCAGGTCATGTACATCCTTACTATGATACTCTACCCGAGGAATCTAAGGACTCATATATAAAGGCTTTTGGGCCCAAAGACCATACTATATAAGGCTTTGGGGCTATTTTTGGTGCGCAGGGTGAAAGCTTAAAACCCCCGTCAAACCCGGAGTTGGTGAGGGTCCAATTAGTCTAGGGGCTTTGGGGTTTAAAGTGTAGGCTCTTTAGGGCTTATAGGGTTTAGGGTTTTAGGGTTGTGGTGTGGCGTCCAGGATTTAGAGTTTAGGGCCTTGGGGTTTAAAGGGGTGGGGATGCAATGGACTTGCTCAAGGCAATTGTCACGCTTTACTAGGTTGCTCGGCGCCGTTTGGGCGTTTGTTGTTATTCTAATTTCGCAGCAGCCTATCCTAGAGATATGTATGCATTGATAGCTTTGGGAGCAATTCATGCACAACCCAGTCTACGAATTGAACATGGGACACTGCCTTAGTCCTGTCATCAAGCCTTAAAACCCCCGTAGACCCAAAGCCCCTCGCTAGATCTCTGCCCCCGAAGGCCCCTACCTGGACTCTAAGGAACCTACCTTTTCAGGGTTCCCTTATATGATTTCTTTATATAAGTCCTCAAAAAGGTAGGTTACTTGGGGTTAAGGTAAGCCCTGACCACATTCGAGGCTCAGCTGATGATTGCTTTCGAAGAATTCGGCACCGGCGGCGACCGGGCTCTCAGTCCTTCTGATTTAGGGCTGAGACTGGTTGCAGCGCGAAAGCCCTAACACCGCAAAGCCCCATCTTGGGCATCATTCTTCGTTTGTGTTACAATAGAAGCCCAAGTTCAAGGGTGTTGTTAATACTTTTTGCAAAACGTTGCAGGGGCTCGTAGCTTCTGGTGTCTTAGATTTGCAGCGTCCGGGTTGCAAGGATTTGCCAAGGGTGCCTTCATACTTCGAAGAAGGTTGTGTTTCGGTGAAGCTAATGGTCTCAACTATCATACTTGTAGGTGCCTAAAACCTGAGCCCAAAAATATGAACCTTTCGAAGGGAGCCTACAAACAGTAATTTGTAGTTCAAGAAAGAGCTTGTGAAGCCCAACTCACCGGGTTGTCCGATGTCCTGTCGCGGGTTGTAAGAAAAGGGTTTAGGGCTTTGCGGTTTCGGGTTTAGGGCCATGCCCATGTGCTGCTTCTTTTTTGATTCTGGCATCCGTTTGGTTGGAGACGTCTCTGGCCCCGCAAGTTCTCACTCCAGCGTAGACTTCATCAGCACCTGGTATGCGTACGCATCCGTGTCATGAAGACGGAGCACGGAGGCATAAGCTACATGTGGTGGCTCATCTCAAGGCCACTGACCCTAAACCCCATGTTATGTAGACCCCTAGACAGAGATAGCAGAACTCCGACAAAGGCTTGGGGCTTATAGGGCTTAACAACACCAGAACTCCGATCAACCGATGTTCAGAGTTCGGAATTTTCCCTGGGCTCTTAAGCGCCTACCTTCTGAAGGAATTATACAAGAAAACCATGATAACAAAACCCTGAAAAAAGGTGTTTTCTGTAGGGTCTGGGTAGGGCTTCCGTATCATGGTTTCCTTCCAAAAGTCCAGAAAAGGAAGTTTCGATGGGTGGTTAAGGAAGGGTTCAGGTACCTGCCATTCATCATGAGTCCGGTACACACCGCGCTACATTGGCTCTAAGGGTTTTGATGCTTTCGACGTTCCAGAGAGCACCATTCCCGACCCTAAAGAGTAATAGCAGTAGTGGTAGCAATAGTTGTTGTCGGCATAGTAGTAGCAGTAGCAGTGTTTGTGTTGGCACCCTTTGGTATTATTAGTTGCATATTGATCTTTATATGACCAGAAACCATTATGAACGCGACGTTTGGTTTTCTTTCTGCTTCCGAGCTCAGTGTCCCCTTCTAGTTCTCGACGATGCCGGGTTTAGGGTCCTAACTTGCGTTTGGATGCCCTATATCCTAAACACACGGCGTTGTTGGTGATGTCCGTAAGGCCATAAGAGACGAGCATGTCTGATTACATCCCGAGGGCCCGCGGAGAATAAAGGGTTTGGGGCCAAGGTATCTCCTGCTTGCATTTTAGGGTTCGGACATGACAGCTGTAACTGATTATAAGGTTGAATTACATTTGGGTTCCTTTAAAGGGTTCTATAAGGGTTGCCATAAGGGATCTAGGGAAGTAGGGGCCTCAATGAGCGAGATGTGGCTTGTGGGTTTTAGAGTAGAAGCCCAAAAGCTGGAAACCCAATAGCCTCAATCCTTAAGAGTCATGTATAGGACATCCCAGCAGTATTTGGCCTAAATCCGGTTTCCAACTTTATGGGGTTTACTGTAAGCATTCAGCCCCTCTCGCTGGTGTTCCATGTTGTGAAGTTTGTGAGTTGCGGGCTTCAGGCCAACTTGCCCTTGCCAAAGACAAAATTCAGAACCTCTCTTTCCTAAGCCTCTAAAGCCTTAAACCCACACCCCAAACCGCTGACACAGGTCTTCATGGTTTCATGAGGCCTAGCCTCCGCATCAAGCCGTAGAGCTTGCAAGCCTCGCTTAGAACACCTCATTGCTTCATAGCCCTTTCTGGTTCCTATAAAGGTACCTCTTCATGAATACTTCAAAGCCCCCACAGCTACAGCCCAGTTATGCTAGACATGCACGGAAGCTCGAAGACTCAGGATTTTCCGCTTACTCTGCTGCTGGCGCACTATGCCCTTGCCCGCTGCGACTACATGCGCCCTGGCTGAAAGCAGAACCAGTCCCTACACTGACGACCTGCATCGGAAGGATTGTCACAGTGTGTCGGATTCTTCTACAGGGAACTCCAGAAAGTTGGAATATGGTTTCATGGTAGGATACCCTATAATTTACCATAGAAGGGTTAGGATAATCATATTCCAACTTTCTGGCTTTTACCTTAGAGCCGCAATCCTCAACCCTTAACCCGCTACCAGCCCAAACCCTCGACTCCCCAGATCGGCTGCACTACTCCGGGAGGCGGAGAGGTTCGATCGTTCCCAACAACAGACCCTCATGTAGAAATTATGATGAAACCTAAAGAATTGTCTAAGCTCTAATTCCTCGGAACTCAATCTCAAACTCAAACAACTTCCTAAACCCTCCAACCCCCAACACCCGCAACCCAACCCTAAACCTTCCCTCATCAAGGCGCTACATGTTGGGACGTGGGTGGACGGTTTGCGCCTCAGCGGTAGCGCTCAAGGAATTCTCAGGGTCGGTATATACAAGCGAACACGTCCTTAAAGTTTTTGTGGGGTTCCGCACCAAATCGATCAGTATGATATAATATAACAATATAACTACTCGTTTATCTCCATGACACTATGCCAGCCCCGCACCCAGGCTATGAGGACTCCCAAACCTCCACCCTTAAAAGATCCAGGCAAGCTGGTGGAGTAAGAGTCAACTACTGCAGGTAGTAGCTGTGTGCTTCAGACCCTCGGGCGCAAAAACTATCGTATGGGCGAATCTCAAAAATTGGGGTTCCCTTCAGGTCCTTTTTACAAGGGTGCCGTACTTCACTCTTGGGGGACCTGAAAAGAGATCCTAATTGCGAGAACTGAGGCTTTGGGCTTTAAGGGCTTCATTTAGGGCCCCGGGCTTTGCCACTTTAAGGTTGAGGGTTTAGGGTTTAGGGGTTTAGGGTTAACTATGTAGGGTCGTGCAAAGCAAAGTATCAACAACAAAGTTACGACAATGGAGACAACAGGGAAAGCCGTTTCCCTCCCTGCACCAGGCCTGCAGTGCCGGGGACGCACGTGTGCTCGCTGCTGTGGACAGCGAGGGTTTGTTTTGGTTTGAAGTTTCGGATTTTCGAGTTTACCTTGGCCCGAAAAAGCCTACCATTTTAGGGTATGTTGTTCTGATTTCCTTGTATGTGTCCTTAAAATGGTAGGTTATTTAGCATCAAGGTAAGTTTTTATTTGTAAGTAAGGCCTTGAATTTTTCTACAGGGCAGTTAGGGCTCAGGGTGTACAACGTTTCAGAGGTTTTGATGCTCCGGGTTTTGGAAGTTGCCACATGTCGTAAGGTTGAGCATGTTTTGGATGTAAGGCGACTGTAGAGCTGTTAGGACTTTAGGGTGATAGGATATGATCTGAGTAACTGCAGCCCTGTTCGGAAAGCCGGGACAAGTACGCAGACTGCCATGTAGTTTAGACTTGTCTCCGGTCATACCCCTGAACCCTGAACCCAAAGCCCCAAACCCCAAGTCGTAAACCCTAAGCCTCTCCCAACTTTTCGTCTCAGGTTTCAATATGCGAGGGTCGTGCAAGGGTCGTTGTGGATCCACTACAGCAACTGCTGCTTTAAGGGTTACTGTGCTGTGTTTGTGGTTCACACTGCTGCGAGGGTTTTACCCGATGGTTATGATGTCAGAGCCTAATACTTTGTAGGCTCTGAGGCTACAGGTCTATGTACATGGGTAGTTGGCTCGATTCTCCTTTTACTCTTACAGTCCGGACATAGCTGCATTATCCCTTTCCTCAAGACCCTATTCTCATCATGGCGGCCCGAAACATGAAAGGTTTGCGGGTTGAGTGTTCTCGGCCAAAAACCACTACTTGGAGGTTCGTCGTAGTAGAGCTATAAGTAGGGTAACCATATAATAACCCATATGTGGACTTGAAGCCTTTACTTGTATATACCCATGAATCTCCAAGTAGCCCCTTTAGCCTGGCCACAAATGAAGAGATCCCTCCCTGTTCATGTGTATAATTGCCGGAAAATGTCATTTTAGACGACGTGATCACCAGATGTTGCAACTTGTAACGTGGTTTTCGGACATCTCTTGTAGGGAACTAAACCCTAAACCCTAAACCCTAAACCGTGTAGGGAACTCATCATATTATGCACAGGTGCTTCAGGATTCAGGCAGCCCCTCAATTCCAAATATTTCTGTGAGCAGCAAATTCAAATCGCTTTGTCCCACCTGCAAACTATAGCGCCCACACATACAATCTCCGAAGACCATCGCAAAACCCCGGGCGCCAGAATCTGGAGAGGTGTTCCTTGACCGCCTAGAACCTCTTTGGGAAGCCTTCCTAAGTGTATATATATATATGCGAGTTTCCGAAAATTAGGTGTACCTTATGTTAAGTGTCCTTATAAAAGGGAACCTACTATTTTGGGTACCTACGATTTTGGGTACTATCTTAGGATACCCTATTTCCGGAAACCGCCATGTGAGTATTTGTATAGGAACGTCGAACCGTAAACCCTAACCCCCCCCTCATCCAGGATGCAGATCTTCGCCGACTGGACGGCGGGCAGACGCTGCCAGCCGAAGGCAGACGTGGGCCCGGCGACTAAATGACCAATAACCTGTCCCTTGAGGGTTCCTTTAAGGGTACCTGTAAGGGTACCATAAGGTTCTATAGGGTTTCGGGTTTAAGGCTCCATGTACCCGAATAGTATATACCTTGGGCCCAATGTATATATCTATATAGGGAGTACTTTAAAGGGCAACGTATATACTATTTGGGTACATGGACCCTCAGGGTGCAGTGCCGGGGGATGTTTAGGGTGTATGGAAACTGTGTGGCTCGGCGTTAATTGGGTTTACGGTAGGTTGCTGAAAAGTGTATGAGAGTATGTCAATGTGGCTACAAAAGATTCGCGGATGTCTCTCATGGTCTTATCTCGCCAGTGTGGCTGTCCATGAAAGGTCTGCCTAGGCTAAACCCAAACTCTGCGGTAGTAGCCCAGAGACTCCAACCTTATTAAGGAATATCGAATATCTTTTAAATTATGATAGGAACCGTATTCAGGTATATTCCTTGCTTAGGGGGTTTCGGAGTCTTTGGGAGGCTCTGAATCCTCAATCTTACATCCGGAAAGCATTTTTATGCCAACAAGAAACACTCCAGATTCTCCTGTGAGCTTAGAGTGACTTTCAGAATCGCGACCTCCAGCATTGGATGCTGTTAACTTCATAGACTCACCATTTCTGACGCCCACAGCAACAGTAAGTGGGGGCATGGGCCAGGGCTTCAGTGAAAGGCTTGGACATGCCCACTACCCAACAAAGGGCTTACTGCACGGGTCTTAAAAGTTGGAATGGCATTCCCTGGCGTTCTTTACTGTAGTTAGAGTATGATGTTCCCCAAAACCCTGTTCTCAGGGACTCCGAAACACTTGAATTCAGGAGAGTGCTTCAAATCATGATAGGGTTCCCATTATAATTTAGAAGGGCCGTTCCCCAATTTACGGGTTTTGGAGTCTATGGGCTCTAGTCACTGAGGCCCTGCATATGTGTTTGTGTGTTGCTTCCTGTCATCTCTTCAGCTTGCAGAACCCCTGGGTTGAAGCTTCAGGATTGTATGGACTTTAGGTTTTAGGGTTTAGGATTTAGGGTTTAGGATTTAGGGTTCAGGGTTTAGGAGTTAGGGTTTAAGATTTAGGATTTTAGTGACATTAGGGCTCGGGGTTTTAAGAGTTTGGGGGCCGGGTTTAGGGTTTACAGTCAGCCGCTCGTCACATCAAAGCATCTAGCACTTGTCCCACGGCCGTCAACTTCACACCCCGGTCCCCCCCCCAGACCTCAACCTAAAGTTTCATGGACATGCCGTAAAAAAGAGTTTACACCTATGCCCCCCCCCCCCCATAACAGAAACTAGCAAGCAACCTAGACACACTCTAAACCCTCAGCACATAGTCGATGAGAGGTGGGCTTGCTGGGGTTAAGCAGGACCTTTAAGGGCTCGCTGACAGAGCCCTTATGGTCCTTAATAATGGGTATGTGGGGTCTAGGTCGAGAGTAAGGGTTTTTCTTTATCACAGCTTTTGGCCCTAAACCCTACGCCCAAAACCGTTTGCCTTGTTTACTTGTTTCAGTAGACTGCTCTGCTCTATTGGTTTTTACGCCCGAACTGGGCTTCAGAGCAAGCCCCCGTCAGGCAAGACTCAAGCACATCGTTTAGGGTTTGTGCCCCATCTGCCTACTTATGTTTATAGCGGCTAGGGTTCCTGGAATTCGATATAGCCCTATTTATAGTGCACATAACCCTGCATCCTGCTCTGTAGGGAGCAGGGTTCCACTAAGGGTCAAGAGTACGGCTTCAGGATTTAGGAATTCCTGACAAAAACGCCATGCCTCACACAACGTTGGCACTGGTTGGTAGAAGCGTCTCGGGCAGGCTACGAGAAGGCCATTGCAGCCTTACTTCTGGAAAGCAGCTGACACGCGGAAAATCATCGTCTCTGAGCGAGCCCGCGACTGAATATCACACCACCCTAGGGCCCCAAAGTAGATCCTTTTAGGGGTTCATATATAGAATCCTATTAGGTATTCTTAAAAACGAACTACTTTGGGGCCTATATGGGCAGAAATATTAGTTATTCAGTCTCCGATTGAAACGTGACATGTCAAGAAGGTCTCCGATATCATGAACTGATGCATGGGTGTATGGTTCAGGCCAGGGGTTCGGGCTTAGAGTTCAGCGCAGGGTTCAGGGCTTTAAGTCTAGGGTTCAGGGCAGGTTTAGAGTTTAGGGTTTAGGGTTTAGGGTTGTCATCTGGCTTATGATTGGCACCAGCCCGGTCAGAAGATTCGGAGTCACGCGCACATAGAGACACAGATCCTTTGCTGGCTTGATGAGGGTCAACATGTCGAGCAGCCATGGTGATAGAGGTATAGGATGTGAGACCCACAAATGACATGAAGTATCGGCAGACAGATAGGTAGAGGGCGGCTTGCTATGTGTAAGAACCCCAAACCCTGAGCTATTCGTTTAATGGTCAGAGCGATAATTTCCAAAACCCCATAACCCCTAAACCCTAAACCTGCGACCCCAGACCCGAAACTCTGAAACGCATAGTTGTTAATGGGAAAAGTAGTATATGATTATGGTTACGGTAGAATAGCCCCATAGCCCTATTCTACTTACCAAGACTGTCAGACTATCCCAACAAAAACCTTGACGCTATAATCCGCCGGACCCTAATTTCTTCAATGCCACACCCTAAACCGCATAGCCGGAGAGTCCGAATCCCACATCCTTAAGTTTAACATAAGAGCTTGGGTTTAGGGTTGAGGGTTTAGGGTTTAGGGTTTAGGGTTTAGCGAGCCTTGCTTGGCGGTTTGTATACATCCGGTTTTGGTGGCTGCTTTTCTTGGATTTGTTTTCAGTTTCCCTTCATTCTATGGTTCGTATAGAGGTACCTATTCATGAACAGTTGCTTTGCAGGGTTCCAAAACTACAACCCAGGTTAGGCTTTCAGGGTTTAAGCTCGAATTTGTTGAGCTTCATGCCTACGGTGTTCTTGGGACTCAGATCCAAGGCTGTTCTACTACAAAGCCACAGCAAGAAGACACATACATACTCCTAAAAACCGAAACCCTGAAACTTCCAACCCCCTAAGCCCTAAACCCGAAAAGCCCTAAACTCTCTGCTGGTCGAGACCTGAATCTCGGAATTTAGAGATCCCTTTGTTCTGTAGTCCGTGTGGATGATTGTCAAAATTAGGGTCCCTTTTTGGGTACCCTAAATATTAGGTGCCGAATTATATTAAGGACCCAAGAAGGGACCCTAATTTTGACAACTACCCATGTAAAGTTGAACTAGATGTGTTCGCGGCGCGAGGCCTGGCGGGTTGCAGGGAAGTTGGGGTTGAACTGGCAGTGCTAACCTAAACTACAGCTTACTCCCAGGAACCCCCCCAATGGCCCGTTAATAAAGCCCTTCTGGCCCTTAATAGCAGGTATTTGGGGTATGTTAGAAGGTAGTTGGGGGGTCTAGGTTAGTGTTTTGCTGTTTAAGACTTTGGGATCCTAGCAATGCGACTGCGCCTTGTAGGCCATACTGCGGTCTCGATACATGTCGGCTCTCTTCGATGATTGACTTGGATCGCTGCTTATTAGCCCCTGGCTTAATATAGGGGCCTCAAGAATTACCTATACTATTTTGGGGTTCCTTATTATACTTATAGTATAATGGGCCACAAAACCCTGTTCTAATTGTTAAGGTCGATAAGTAAGCAGATGCTACTGTGGACCCTAACTCCCTAGCATTACGGGAAGCCAGCTTGTTGTTCTCGCAGGCTTGCTCGCAGGATACATTTTCTGGTGCACCTGCTTGATCCAGCGGTCCTCCCGTAAAGTAATCAGGGTGGCCTTTGGAGCAACTTGAGGTCAGGGGTCCTCCTTTCACCCTGTCATCAAAACTCGTCTGCAAAACATAATAGGCGATTTGCGATCACCCTACCCTAAGGCCCCAAAGTAGTTCCTTTTTGGGGGTTCATATATAGAATCCTGTAAGGTGCCCCCAAAAAGGAACTACTTTGGGGCCTATGGGTAGTAAGACCCGTGACCGGTATCCGTTAAAGGGCTAAGGTACTGCACGGGGCAGTGCAAGCGTTTAAGGTTTGAGGGTTTAGGGTTTAGGGTTTAGGACTTGCGCCTAAGTAACCCTAAGCCCCTTCACTGGGAAGTGTGTCGGGTTTAAGGGCTTGCGGTTTATGGATTTAGGCCTAAATATCGATCTCTCCATAAATGCAGCCCCCTCCAAACCTCAACCACCCCGTCATGTAAAGCCTGGACCGCTGAAGATCGAACCTTTCAGCCTCATGTCATGCACCTCCCACCTTCTGAACCTTCAACCGCAAAATCGCATCAGTACCACCACGATGAGCATTACATATATTACATCCTGAACCCTAAACCCTAAACCCTTCATGCCCGGAGCCCTAAGCCCCGGACCCCATCAAAGCAAACGTCAAGCCCGAACCCAAAACGCCAACTGCTCTCAAAGATACCGAGCAAACACTAATAACATGCAAGACACACGCAAACCCCCAAAGGCGCAAACAAGACACAGCAAGCACACAATACGCACACAAAAATGACCGTGCATGCACGCAAAACACCCTAAACTCGAAGCCGTAGACCCTAAACCATCCTAAACCCTAAATCCAAAAACCCTAAACCCCAAAACCCCAAACCCCTCGACCCTAAACCCTAAAACCCTGAACCCTAAACCCTAAACACGAGGGGCTCGGATCCCAAGCCCTAGAAGAGCGATGGCCCCGGCTCGGTACCTCGGAGTTCTTTCAAGGCTCGGGGAGCTTTTGGGGTTCAGGGGTTTAGGGCTTAGGGGTTTAGGGTTTAGGGGTTTAGGGTTTAGGGGTTTATTTGGGTTTATCGGGGTTTCAGGGTCTAGGGGTTTTGGGGGGTTTAGGGTTTGTAGGGGTTTTGGGTTTTGGGGGGTTTTGGGGTTTATATTGGGGTTTAGGGTTTATAGGCGTCTAGGGCTTTTACCCTTGGAGAAAAGCCTCTCCCGTACTCTGTGCCAAGCATACGCTCCAGTCTGTCCGGAGAAGGTCCGCAAACCAGTTGGATTGCAGGTACCGAAGGAGCCGCAGCACAGATTTTCGCTTTCACTTATCTAGTGTCTCGGTGCCTGGAAGTCCTAGGCCCGGAGCAAAGATGCCGCCCATCCAGCTGGAAGACCTGCTCAGACACGCCAACCTGTCTAAGAAGGCAGTTCAGCGCAACAAGTTCCACTCTGAAGAGCTCCTTCGACATCTCACTGGCTCTTGGGCATCGGAAGAGGCGCTGGCAATGATGCCGGAGAAGAACAAGCCGACTGGCCTGCCACAGAGGGGCATCAGCGTGTCGCAGATGCGCATCGCGATAGTGACACCCGAAATTGCCGTAAACTGTTTGCACAAGGCGGCTTTCAGCGAGCAGACACCACCTGGATAGCAGTTACGGCTGGTACATCTTGAATCCTGCGGCAGGACGGCGCCGAATGTTTAAAGATATCTTGTACTTAAGGCCACCATCTTCACCACCACCACCACCACCACCACCACCACCACCACCACCACCACCACCACCACCACCACCACCACCACCACCACCACCACCACCACCACCACCACCACCACCACCACCACCACCACACTCATGAACATCCTACAACACCGCGGAGGTAAGCCTCAAATCATATAACAGATATGGTTTGCTTGGGTTGCATAAAGCCCTAAGACTAAAACTAAAACCCTAAGGCCCTTTTCGAGCCAGTATGATAGGATCCGTGTAGCTACCCTAAGGCCCCAAATTAGTTCCTTTTTGGGGTTCATATATAGAATCCTTTTTGGTATTCTTAAAAAGGAACTACTTTGGGGCCTATGGGTACCGTAACGAACCCCTGGAGTCCTAGAGGAACCGATTGGGATTGGGGGCTTCAGGTGAACGCAGATGCGAGCCAGAGAGCAGGCGCGGGGTGATGGTGATAGTTTCTTAGGGTTTATGGCTATGGTCCATGGTTTCGTGCAGGGCGGGGCTTCTCTGAGAGCGAAGCTTTATGATTTTATGGCGGCCTTGAATATACTATTTGGGTCCATGTACCCAATAGTTTATAATTTGGCCTTACAGTAGTCTCTGGATAGGGACTGTGGGCCGTGGGCCAAAGCATGTACTGTCTGGGCACTTTACACACCCAGATTATAGACCCTAAACCCTTATGGAGTTACAAGGTTTGATCGGGTTCGAGAAGCACTTTGTGAGCCCGCTGCAAAGGTGTTTTTTTGGAGTTCTAAAGATGCTTTTCTCTGGTATGAACAAGGACTTCGTTTTGCGTGTTTTGGATGTTCGGGCCAGATTTGGTGTGTTAGAGGTTTGGGGTTTTAGGGTCTTTGTGCTTATGCCGTTTTGTGGTCTTCAGGTTGTAGGCCTTCTTAGGATTGGGTGTTTGGTAGTCGCGTTTGTTTCAGTTGGGTGGTTAGTCTTTCGGCATCTAGCGGTTTAGAGGTTGTTGGGCTTGTCTCTCGACAAAGATTTCACCGTGTTTGAAACGGAGCTCCTGTCGCTGCATCACCAGGGACCCTAAACCCTAAGACCGAGAAATCCAACATCGATCTCTATCGAAGCGTGGTCAACACTTCATTGCCATTGGCGGTTTGCCGCCAGTCTGGCATTGTGAGCGCAAGAGCCATGTCGTAGCAGCCTGACACCTTCACAACAGCACTTCCTTGTCTGACAGGAGTACTTGGAGGGTCGGGGGACTTAGTAACTGGTCATTTTAGGGACATAGAAGTACCATAACCCCAAATAGGGCCCCTTGTAGGGTACTTATAAATCTACTTACTACCTACTTACTAAGTCCCCACCCTCCAGGTAGGACCCAGACCCTGTACCTAGGGAGACATGTCTTGCTGTCCTGGAACAGCTCAGGGTTTAGGGTTTACTTAGGGGTTTAGGGTTTAGGGGTTTAAGGTTTATTTAGGGGTTTAGGGGTTTGGGGTTTAGGCCTTTGCGGGGGCAGTCAAAGTTGTGCCTGCTCAATCGACGTGCGTAAGTCCATAATAATATTGATGTAGGAACCTGAGGAAGAAGCCCTGGGCCTATAACCTCAAAATCGTAGGCTTCATTTAAGGAACCTACTGTCATAAAGGCCCAAGGTTTCTTAAGCAGGTTCCTACATTATGTATGCACCCTCTGGGTTTGATGTCTCGATATGCCTCGTGCATTCCCGGAGCAACGTCCCTTTGGAGTGTTGCGGAAGGCGCTCAAGCCCCAACGGTCCTAAGTGTAGAATGTAGGATTAGTACCAAGACCCCCCAAGGGGCCCTGAATGGAGCCAGTATGGTTCTTAGTGGTGGATGTTGGGGTAAATTAAAGGGTACTTAGTTGGGGGATCTAGGTAAGGTTTATGTATTCAGAATCGCTGCTATGATTTGGGAAGTATCCCCCATCCTTTGACGAGAGCGGGAGAGAGGAAACCCAACTTCAACTTGAGCTTGTCCCGGCAATCAAGCAAGACGTGTAGAAAGCGAAAGAAGAAACATTTCAGCAGTCCAGCAAGAGAGTACAGCTTTGGCACGGGATACAACACACCAGCTTTGCCTCCATCCCGTCCTTCCCGGCTTCCCGGGTCGTGCCGCCCACACAAGAGTGCGGGCGGAACCCCCTGCGGTTGAGAGGGTAAGGCACCCTAAAAACAAGCCTTTTGTTTGATTTTTTGATGGAAAAGTTTAAAAGGAACCCCTGAACACAGTAAAGCCGTACTGAGCAAGTCTTCTATGGAACCGTCAATAACCCGTACTAAGCTCTGATAACATGCCACGCCTCACGACATTGCGACTCTGCGAGGGTGCCTCTCAGCGGGCCTCCTCAGAAAGGAGGCTTAACAGGGTGCCTGCTGAAGGGCCTCCTGATACATTGGTCTTGTTGTTCGAAGGTGAAGGGCTTTACAACAGGTTTCGATTAAGTTGTACTTGTGAAATGTATCTTTGTAATGGCCCCGTACTTGGTTTGCTATCATGTTTCATGCTATAGCGGGGATTCGGAGTTTTAGAGTTGTTTCGGAGGCTAAATGTGGACTCTCATGTTACCTTTGCATGTGAGTTTCCAGGTCGCGCGTGATCTGCGAACCCAAGCAACCAACACCAAATAGAATGTGGAATGTAGCATGCATAAAATGTGTACACATGGCAGTATATGTACATGTACACATGTATATGTGTACGTATGCATATGCGTATATGTAGATTACCCCAAGTTTGTTGCATATGTAGCTGTAGATGTAAATGTGTACACGTATGCAGGTTTTGTTGTACATGTACCAGTATATGTATATGTAGGAGTATATGCTTTTGCAAACGTGTATGTGTATGTAGATGTAGATGAAGATGTGTGCATGTATGCCGTTCGTCGCTGTATATGCATTGGTGTAAGTATGCACATATTCGTATATGTATGTACCTATGTGCCTGGTATGTTAATGTATATGCATGTGTTTATGTCTATGTCAATATGCACACGCGTATGTGTATGCATTTGCATACGTGTATGTGTAATTGTAGGTGTGCATGTTTCATGTATATGTATATGCACCTGCTTTCATGTTCATGTATATAATATATCTGTCTTTGTACAAATGTATATACAAATACACAAGCACACACATACATATATATATATATATATATATATATATACTGCGGTACCTACATGTGTGGTAGCTTTCCTTGTGGTCTCGGTTTTGGGTTGCAGGATGGAGATTTTGATGTTTTCTTTCTTCTACTGCAGAACCCTCCCAGCAAGTCTGCAAACCCCGGTCCCGAAATCAAATCACTCGAACACTGAAGCCTTAAACCCTGAACCCAGTACTCAGCAGACAAGACAAAACTCGGAACTCCTGTAGAACTGTTTTCTTTCGCATGGCGACGATGGTAGAGGCATTACCATAACGCCGAAGCTCCATTCAGTAGAAAAGCCCTTAAATCTCCCTTCAGTAGAAAAATCCCTTAAATGAGCTCACAACCAACCTTTCATTTCAAAAGTTTGTTGGCTAGACTCCCACACCTGACCCCTTTGGACCAACGGCAGGCGGCGGGATCGACCGGAAGCTCGCAACTCTCGGACAGGAAGCCCAGTTTTTTGTGTAGACATTTGGGTAGTTGTCAAAATTATGGTCCCATTTTGGGTCCCGATTATAGTACGGCAGCTAATTTTAGGGTACCCAAAAAGGGACCACAATTTTGACAACCACTCATTTGGGAGTTTCCGAAAATAGGGGACCCTAATATAGTCCCCTAAATGGTAGGATCCCTCTTATCCCTAGTTATCGGAAACTCCCATTTAGCTGTGTTGAAACAAGGAATCCGAAGGTAGTTACAAAGGTTTATGAGGGTTTTGAAATGCGTGTATGGTGGCTGCATATTATATAGTGTTCTACACGCCTGGTCTCCTCAAACTAGGTTCTGGAAGTTTGCTTAGTAGGGGTTTGTGCTTCTATAGAAGGAGTTTTTAATTTTCATGTAAGGTTTCGATCAGGGCTTGTGAGAGGACGTTGCTAGTACTTGTCGTGTTTTAGACTAGGGCTTGTTGTTTCTGTTGAGCTCCATGTGAAGGTGGGGGATTCTGAATGTCAGTATTCCGAGTGCATGCAGCGTGGGTCATTGTCAGCCGACGCCGATGTTTGTGCACATGGGATGCCCTGATCTAGGCCCCATCAGCAGGATCGTTAGTACATGGACTCCCATATGGGACTTGGTCAAGTAGGAAACCTCCATGGCTTTGTGTTGGTTCAAGAGTAAGGGGGTTACATCTGAGAGAGGCCATAATATTTCAACATCGCAACTTAGAGATTGTGATGCCGCTCCCGGCAAACACACGCCTGCTGCTTTTGAATGCTACCATGGCCTCTCAGTCCTAAAACCTGGACCCTAAGACCCGATAAAACCTGTACAGACCAGCCATGATGGATGAGAGCCCGTCAGAAACCGTATGAAGACTTCAAAAACCTTGCACCTTAACTTAAAGAATTCCTGAACCCTACACCCTGAAGAATTCCTAAACCCTCGCCCAAGCTTTCATGTAGCCGCTGTCGCATGTAGTTCCGTCTCAGGTCCATCCGTGGAGGCCGGTGCGAAAGGATTCTTGGAACGGGGGCTTAGTTAGGGCTGTAGGGTATACCTGGACCTTAGAGATCCCAGCTTTTTGAGGGCTCCTTATTATGATCCCCTTACAAGTCCCCAACACTGTATGTTTTCTAGGGTCCAGGTAGGGCTTAGGGTTTAACTGCAGAGATAGAGAGTTCGGCGTAGTATTGCTGTGGTTGTGGTGGGGATGGGAGGTGGTGGCGGTGGTGGTGCTGGTGGTGCTGGTCGTCGGTGTAGTTGTAACAGTAGTAGGAGGAGGAGGAAGAGGAGCAGCAGGAGGAGGAGGAGGAGTACAAGTAGAAGGAGAATCGGAAGTAGAGGGAGAGGTAGAAGGATAAGGAGGAACATGAGTTCAATTTGCCGTGTTTCGTAGTCGTAGCAGGAGCAGTTGCAGCAGCAGGAGCGAACGGCAACAGCTACTTTCACCAACGTTTTGAAGGCTTCCAAGGAATAAACCCTGGCAGTTAGACTGTTGATACGAATATCCTGCCCAGCAAAGCCCTACAAACCGTAGAAGCCCCTTAAGCCCTGAAAGCCTACACCCTAAACACCCACGCTCGAAAGCCCTAAAGCAAACCCATTAAAGTTGGAAGCCGGATTGAGGCCAGATAGTGCTGGGATTCCCTATACATTACTCTTAAGGATCGAGGCTATTGGGTTTCCAACTTTTGGGCTTTTACTGTAAAGCCCACAAGCCACATATCGCTCGAAATGCGAATCTCCACAGGGGGCCTTGGCACGGGCGGCTGGCACGATGTCGGAGTCTCCTGCGCGCGATTAAAGAGACGTCAGATCATTGAGCTTACCTTTGGGTTTAGGGTTTAGGGCTTGGGGTTTAGGGTTCAGGGAGCTACAGTGAACCCCAGAAAGTTGCAACATGGATTTAGGATGATTAGTGCTAGGATTCCCTCTGCTTTACCTTAAGGCCATGAGGAAAGTGATGCTCCAACCTTGTGGCTTCTACTGTAATATGCCCCAAATACCCACTATCAAGGGTAATTAAGGCCTCCACTAAAGGGCCCTTGGGGGGTCCTGGTAGGGCGGATTTAGGTTTCGGGTTTAGTGTCCCTTCGGGCTTAGACTGATCTTCAAGCGGGTTTAGGCTCAGACTCTTCGAGTGAAGGGTTGTATGAAGAACTGGTTCAGATTGAGGGCTGTGTGTGTTTTTTGCGTGCGAGTCTGGGATGGCGCAGCGAGGGAGGCTGGATTCCGCAGGTTTTATGATTGTTTCGTTTGTGTGTGTGTGTGTGTGTGTTTGTTGGTGGGCTGTTCTGCTACATTGAAGTAACGGGTTCCTGTTCGAACGGGATACTAGCTAACATTCTTGTATCAATACCGACACAGAGTAATCGTATCTCAGGCTATCTTTCGACGTAATGCAACAAGTAAAACTTCCTTCCATTGAACAGGATGACGTTCTGCATACCCTATAAACCCTAAACCCTGAACCGTTTGGAGGGGGGAGCAAGTACAGGGTAGCGTGCAGGCCCACGAATCTTTCGCAGGTGGCTCCATCTGTTCACGATGGTTTTGCAGGTTTGTATATGAGGAGTCTTAAGATTAGGGTCGGGGTCGGGATTTTATGTGGCTGAGCCGTGTTGTGAGACTCGCTCAGCTGTATGCTCTCTAGCGTCTGCTTACAACAACCGTAGTTTGCCAACGTTGTCAGGGCCTCCACGGCGACCCAAGGCGCGAAGGGCAAGAACATCCAAGAACTACACACCCGAAAGGCTTTCATTCTATATCCCAAAGCCCAAACCCTACGACTTTTTCAACACCTACAACCTCCAACCTTCAACAACAAATCCTGCAACCGAAAAAAACCAAGGCACCGATCGAGTCCATCCGCAAGGGCGACAAGATGCAGGGCATCGCCATCTCCCCGGCAGGGTCCAGTGTTTTGGTTTCGCTGCTTGGAGTTTAGAGCTTCAGATTTAGGGTTAGGGGTTTACGGTGTATGGCTTCTGGTTTACTGCTTGTGGCTATTTAGGTGGGGTTTAGGGCTTAGGGTGCAGCATTTGCGATGTTTTTTGCTGCTCAGGGTTCAGAATTGCCGGCTAGGGTTAGGGTTCCGACGGGGGTTTCGAAGGCCCATAAAGCATCGAAGTGCTGAAGATTGCAGCGACCGCTTTGTGGTGTTTTGTTTCTCGCAAGATTCCGCAGAACAGTAAATCTGAGTGGATGTATGTGCTGATTCCTGGTGAATGAGAGGATGCCTAGCCTGAGGCCCTTAACCCGAAACCCTGCACTTGAGTCCTAAACCGTCAACGCCGGGTTTACTTTGTAGAGATCCTTGTGCCCCTGCCCCAGACTTGGAACATGAACCAGAAAATCCTACAGCCCGCTACTGGCCTAGGTAAGCCTCTTGGGATATTTCACGGTTTGGGGTTTGAGGGTTCAGGGTTTAGGGGCCTAGGACTTTGGTTTTGCGAGCATTTGTCAAGCCTCTGCAGAACAATTTGAGGACCCAAGACAGAAACCTTATTTGCAAGTATTAAGGCCCTTCTCGGGAGTTTCCGACAATTAGGGGTACCTTATTTAGGGGTCCTGAAAATGAGGATCCTACTGTTTAGGACACGATATTCGGGTCCCCTGTTGTCGGAAACTCCCATACTTGACACCCTGAAGTACCAGCTTCCTCAAGCTTGGGAGATGAAGTTGGGTGTATATTGCCGTTTTGGTGAGTGTAGTTAGGGCTCCTTTTAAGGGTTTAGGGTTTAGGGTTTAGGATTAGGTGAGTGTATATATTGGGTTTTATTAGGGGGATACTAATAAAAGAAACCATACCCCAGATGAAGGGGGTGAGGGTTTAGGCCAGGAATTTAGGATTACAGGGCATTGAGTTTAGAGTTTCCAGTTTAGGGCTAGGACTTTCTTAGAGGATCATGGGACTTAGCAAGTAGGTTATAATTGAGGTTATAAGTCCCCTAAGTGGGGTTATCCTAACTATAGCCTACTTATAACCTTACTTGCTAAGTCCCATGAGCCTTCAAGCCCTAAACTTCCTAAACCCTAAACCCTAAACTTTAAACCCTAAATCCTAAGCCCGAAACCCTAAACTTCCTAAGCCCGAAACCCTAAACCTTAAACTTCCTAAGCCCTAAACCCTAAACTTCCTAAACCCGAAACCCTAAACTTCCTAAGCCCGAACCTTAAACTTCCTAAACCCGAAACCCTAAACCCTAAACTTCCTAAACCCTAAATCCTAAGCCCGAAACCCTAAACTTCCTAAGCCCGAAACCCTAAACCTTAAACTTCCTAAGCCCTAAACCCTAAACTTCCTAAACCCGAAACCCTAAACTTCCTAAGCCCGAACCTTAAACTTCCTAAACCCGAAACCCTAAACCCTAAACTTCCTAAATCACGAACGGCTTAACGGTGTTGATGACGCCGCCAAACTCGCCAGGCCGCATCGAAGGTCTCGACGCCTGGTACGAGTCCGACGCTCCCTGCGCGACTCGCGTCGTGCCTTTCAGGCGCAGCGTTGGGGGGTTTGTCGTTGGGAAGTATGATATGGGCGAAGCCGAACTGAGTGCGTCGGATGCGTCGGGGACCGAAGACGAGTGCAGGATGGGCAGCGCAACGGAGGATTTACCAGAGTTGGCAGTGGGCGCGGAGTCGACCGTCAACGCCGAGGCGGCTCGAGAACGTGAACTACGGGAGCAAGAACAGGAGGACCATGAACTACGAGAACAAGAACTCGAGCTCCTACGTGAACAAGAATTGCAGCACCTCCAGTCTCAAGCAGCTCTAGCCCAAGAGGAAGACGACCGGGCGATGGCTGCAGCTCTCACGAGGGTACCTAAGCGAAGGTGTGTGCAAAGCACTGAACCCATGGCCTCGAAGACGTAGCTGTGTGTAGCAACAAGTAGCGATGGGTGGTGGTGGTTGTCGTCGTCGTAGTAGCAGTGGCAGTGGCAGTGGCGGAGGCAGGAGCAGGAGTAGGAGTAGGATCCATTTTGCTTGGTATTCGCAGCACTTTCGTCATGAAGCCTTGCAGTCGACTTGTCGAGTTTGCATACTCGAGCTTCGGATTTGGGAGGGGGCGAGTGGAGAACGACGTCGCTACGAAGACGGCGGTAGCAGTGGCGAGTAGGGTTTTTGTTCAGGACATGTGGCACATGGCAATTATCGCGCTTCTGATGGTCCCATAGATGAACCGAAACATGATACAGTTCTAGATCTGTAAATGCGAGGATTCAACTCTGGCATGAATTCGTGTCGTCGTGTTACTGCTTGCCGTGCACGACAATGGAAACCATTGCGTGTGCCCCTACTGCCATTTTTGAAAGTCTCCATCTGCTACGAAAGCTATGAACCCGGATAAAGGCCTAGACATCCAGCAAAGCTGACAGACTCTAAAGTCCAGAGCAACTGCAACCTTGAAATCAGCCTTTAGCACCGTGGCTGCGCTGGCTCTGTGAGGTCACCAATGTGGCGCCATTTGGAGCATTTGTCGATGCCACGCCCTGAAGTATGCGGTACCATTTTGAGACTTGCCTTAGTGCTACTTCGGGAATACATGCAGGATACGTGTTTCCTTAAACTACCAAGACTTGGCTTGTTTGTAAGTTCCCTATAACTAAGCTGCAAAACAAGGCAGGTGATGGTAGTTTCAGGTTATCTATATTCAGGTCTTACGACGTAAGACCTGAATATAGATAACCTGAAACTGCCATCACCTGCCTTGTTGTGCAGCTTACGATCCATGTCACAAGAAACAGGGTTGAAGCAGGCTTCACCTTTCTTCGGGCGCGCGAAGTAGGCGGGTGAATTTTGGATAGTCGGAAAGTAGCTCGGCTGCATCGTCCGTGACGGCCCCGGAACCGCCGTCGAAGAAACATTACAGTCACATGCAAAGCCGTTTGAAGCTCAAGATCCGAAGAATCGTGACGCAGAGAGCCCGAGTTAAGGCTGTTCAGGGACAGAGGTGCTTGTGCATGTGGAGTGCCCCTTAACCATTTATAAACCTCACATTGTAGAGAACTCCCCCATCAAAATAGAAACACCTTCTAAATCACCAGGCGCCTTAAATAGAACAAAACAATCAATGCCAAACTGCTTCGTGTGTGGCCGTTCTACTGTTGCTGAGGTCGGCGCGGCGCGGAATGCCAAAATTCTCATTGAGCCCCGTCTCTGGAAGCAGTTCCATGCATCTCTGCTCAAAGCATGGTATACCGGAACCTGCTTTTTTGCAGCGCCACTTGCATTCTGTTTGAGTTATAGACACCGAGATCTGGGATCTGGGTGTATGGTCCCGAGAGCCTACACCCTGAACCTGAGCCCTCGCCCTCGGGGACTTCAGGGTTCAGGATTTGGTTTTCGGGGGAGTCTTGAGGATTGGTGCATTTATTGCGTTTTGGGTGTTTTGCTTGTGGTATTACTGGGTTCGGGGCTTAGGCTTGCATTAGGCTTTAGCCCCTTAGAAGTCCTTGAAGCCTCCTTTAAAGGCCACTGGAAAGCCTTTCTTGAAGCGCCCTTTACCCAGAAAGCCCAATGCCCCTCCACTAGTCAAGGAATATACCTTAATGTTTTAATGTAAGGGGCTTCACATTGTGTATCAAGATGTACATTCCTCAATTAAGGGGTATTGGGCTCTCTGGGTTAAGGATCCCCTCAAAATATACTCCTATTCTTTTAGGGGCTTCATATTGTGTTTTAAGCTATCTATTCCTGAATTAGGCGGTATTGGGCGCATTTGGGCGCTCTGGGAACCTTCTTTGTTTTAATTTTAGGGGCTTCATCTTGTGTTTGAAGATGTACATTCCTCAATTAAGGGGTATTGGTTAGGTACGGCCCCCATACAGTAAGAGTCCATATAATAGGGCTATTATTAAGGTCCTACTATATATCTAAATTATGAATATGATTCAACTACTACTGAGTGGGGGCCGTACCCAAGTACGGTATTGGGCTCTCTGGGAACCTTCTTTAGGCGCCCTTTACGTCCCTTTGCAGCCGTCAGGTTGGTGACCGCATCGACGAGTGCGCACGATGCTCAGACAGTCCGCTTAGGGTTTCGGGTCTGGTTTCTAGGGTTTGGGGGTTCTGCCATGGGTTTAGGGGTTTGGCTTCTAGGGTTTAGAGGCTGTGCCTAACCCCAACGGAGGGTTTAATTAGAGTTCAGGATTTTGCTTTTAGGGTTTAGGGGTTGCGCTAAAGCCCCGAAAAACGGTGTAGGGTTTATTTAGGGTTTAGTATAGCATGCGTCTTGTATCCGCATGCTGTAGACTTCGCAGGCCATGAAGCGGCTTTAGGTCCAACGGAAGTCTCAGCTAAACCCTACCTAGACCCCCCGAACTACCCTCTATGGTATACTAGGTGTTTGAAAACCCTAAACCCTAAACCCCTCAGTTGTCGCTTAAGGCGCATTGGGCTGCCTACATTTGCACACTTCATGTTCTGCCTGACTTGGTGTGTCAATTTCCACAATTACCAGCCTTGCGTAGAGTAGTTTGTTGTGGGAAATGGAAATGGCTGAAACGGAGAGCGAGCAGGCAGCTACCAAGGAGCAAGAAGCGTCTGCAGCCGCAGCGAAAGCCTTGCTTGCCGAAGGCAAAGGCAGGAGGTCTTCCTCCAGTGCCAACTGTTGGCAGTTCCGCCGGATGCAGGAGCTATCACACGGCGACATGAGGCCATGGCCGCAATGGGTGGCTTTCAAGCCCTGCAGATCCTGATCGGACAGATAGGAGCACCAGGGCAGATACCGGCAGAGAGACTGCCACTGACAGCAGTGCTAATGGCTGCTATAGCAGAAGACCTAAACCTGAACATCTGCGGAGCTGAAGAATTTCCCACAACCCTGCTTGCAGATGCGGATTTTGTATCAGCGGCTTCTTCTCAGGCCACCCCGTTGTCGACCGGGGACAGGAAGTAAACGAGAGCCGAAGCCATTTTGGCGAACTCTGTCGGTGCTATTGTGCAGTCTAGTTCCATGAGAGTTCAAGCTGACGGAATCCCTCAGGCAACGAGAAACTGTGAATCTGGTTACAACATTTGCCTATGTCAATCCAGGGAATGCCCACGAATTCTGGCCTTTTTCGCTTATGACTCATGTTTTCAATTTTATGGTTTAGGTGTTGGGGCTTGGCCGACCTGGCCTGGATGAAGCCCTGGGTTCAGGGTACTCTGTACAACCCGGCCTCATAACACTCCGATAGAATCCTATGGCACCCCCTAGGGAAACATGAGGTCGTCAAGGAGGTGGAGCTCGACAAGCGCCGCTTTTGTGTCACACTGCAGAACGCCGGAAGCCGAGCTGGGCGTACCCTGCACCCACTTTAAGGTTTTGGGGTGTATTTAGACCCCCCCGAGCTAAAGCCTCGGTTTTCCCATAACCTGCAACTGCCCCTTTATCCTTGGGGGGGGGGTTCTGGTAGGGTTGTGCGTTTAGGCTCTGCCTACTTGAACTCTACCAGAGCCTAATTTTAGATGTTTATTCCGTATCAGGGTTTATGATGAGAGCCTACAAGCAGTGGGATATGGCAGTTCAAAGTAGAGTGTATTGTTGTTTGGTTCGTGGTGTTTGTGGTTTACGGTTTACGGTGCTGTGATGCTGGAGCCGAAGAGTGTAGGCCCGATTCGTAACCATACGGTTGATGATATAAATTCTGCATTACCCATAATAAGGAATATGCCATTATTCCCGTAGTTTAGGATCCTTAAAGTACTGCAGGATTCATATCATCAACAGTAGTTCAAAGTTTATGGTATTTATAAGGGGTTCTTTAGCCCTAAGGGTCCATGTACCCAAATAGTGCATACTTTGGCGTGAAAGTACTCCCTATATAGGTACATTGGGCCCAACGTATGTGCTATATGGGTACATGGACCCTTAGGGATATTTACGGGGTTCTTTAAGGGATTCAAGGGGTAGAAGGTTGCGGGTTTAGGGTTTGTAGGGTGCAGGATTTACGGCTGAATATGGACCCTGCTTAGTAAACCCCTTCTCTCCTTTACGGGCCGTACTTTTCGGATGCTTATTGTAATCGATATTTCAGGTAGAGTGCTTCATTATTCAGGGGTCTACATTCGTAGGTAGGTAGCACGGTAGCTAGGTAGCTGGCCCGGTAGCTTTGTGTAGCTCGACGTGTGTTGGTTGTAGACAAGCACCTGCACTGTTTAATCGATTGCTTCTGCTGTTACATGGTCCCTGATTCCTGCACCGAGATGGCTTTCCGAGGACACGTCGGCATTCTACTGGTTCATCTTACCAGCCTGATGTCCGACCAAACTGCGAAATCCTGGCTCTGTTGAAGCTCCGCGAAATCCTGGCTCTGAAGCTCCGACATCTGCATACTCTCAAGTAGCGCCGTCTTTGCGCCTCCTATCTTCCCACACCAGCATTGCAACATCTCCGACTCCCACATTCCGCTTTGTTCTGATCCATCATTCCAACTAAGTCCCCACTGTCCCGTTAATCGGTCTACATGGGCCCTAACTAACTTGCCTTTTCAAGGACCTCTACGAGGAAATCATCATAAGGAAAGCTTAAAAGGTGCTTAGGCACTTAGGTTCAGGCTCCAGGTAGACCCTGAAGATCAGAGTTGGTAGGTTTAGGGTTTGCGCACAAGGGCAAGTCCACAGACCCGGACAAGACACAAGCGACTTGAAGCAAAACTTTCAATCCAGATCCGAAGCCCGAGATTCTGAACCCAGAGCCCTAAACCTTGAACCCGCACGCTAAACCCGAAAACCTCAAACCCAAATGCTTCAATCGCGGTGACGCGAGGCCGAAGCTGCTATCGCAGAGAACCGCGTGCCACTAGAGGAGCTTTGTTGCTTGTAGAGTACGGTTTAGGCTGAGGGTTGGTTCAGGATTTGCCGTGCGCACACCCTATATAATATAGGGGCTTGAAGAATAACCCTAGAATTACCAGGTTGGGGGGTTCCTTATTTTATTTTTGGTATACTGGGCCACAAAAACCTTATTCTAATCATTGAGGCCTCTGTATTACATAAACCCTAAACCCGGCGTTTCAGCAGTGGTGACCACCGAAGTCCGAGACGCTATGGTTTTAGTTGCATGCCAAGAAACGTCAAAATCGCCCGGCAGCCGTTCCTTGTTCAGGGATTAGATACGGTTGATGATGCCAAATCCTGCACTCTTGTAAGGACCCAAAACTATGGGAATTATGGTATAGTCCTTATTATGCGGAAAATGCAGGACTTTTCTCATCAGCCGTATTTATGCTTGAAGGTTCAGGCGGGGACAGAGTAAGGTTTTAGATGTAGGGTTTCGGAGGTCGGGCCTAAACCCTAAACCCTAAACCCTAAGCCTAGTTTGGGTTTAGGGTTTAGGGTTTAGGGTTTAGGGTTTAGGGTTTGGGGTTTGGGGTTTGGGGGGGGGGGGGTCCTTCAGACTCGACTCCAAGTCCAAGTATTTGCGCCGGATTCTGACAGACTGTATACTTAGAGGATCATGGGACTTAGTAAGTGTAGGGTTCCTTCGAGGGATCTATAGGGTTCCTTAAAGGGATCTATGGGGTTTAGGGTTTAGGGTCTACTTAGAGGATTGAGGGACTTAGTAAGTAGGTTATAATTGGGGTTCTAAGTCCCATGAGCCTTCAAGTAGGGACCCACTGTGGCCTTTATCAGGGTCCGTAAGGAATCGTGTCCTGTACTGCGGCTCTAACTCCTCAACCTCTAGCAGGCCACACATCCACAGCTACATGCTTCAACAAGTACGCCGTACCTACCCCCTACTACCTCCTGTTGTTGCACCTAGCTACCTGCTACTGAGGATCATGGATGCCGTCTCATAAGCTATGTGCTGGAAAGCTCCGGACAAATCTTACATCAAGTCTTTACATTTACACCCTATAAACCCTAAATCCCAACAACTGGTCTCGTAAGGGATTTTGCATTGTTGCAGTTGATCTTCGGGTGCACGCGTTTGGATCGTTGCGGGGCGTTCTGTACCAGCAGGAATTGCCTTGCAACCTGCTCTTCCAAACCTTGGGGAGATGATCTTGCTGATCGACAAGATGAGCCGGCTATGGTCGGCTGATTCTCAATGGGCTGGGGCCGCAATGCGTGCGGCTGCTGACATCGTGCACTTCTGCATCGAAGCTCATGCTACAGCAGCAGGCATGGGGGGCAACAGTCCAAATCAGAATGCAGCTGCAGCAGCTCTTGCCTTTTGGGCTCAGAAATCTCCTGTAGGTGTCCTTGGTCATGCAGGGACGGGATTCATCACTCGCCACACGACCCTAAACCCCTACACTCTTACTCCCTAAGCCCTAACCCTTTCACTCTTATCCCATAAACCCTAAACCCCTACACTCCTAATCCCTAAACCCTAAACCCCTACACTCCTAATCCCTAAACCTCTACACTTCTAAATCCTAAGCCCTAAACCCCTACACTCCTAAGATGCTCTCTGGGCGAAGGATCTTCGTGAGGGCGACCTAGCACTGCGCTTGGCATCCCCTTTGGGCTCCCTGTGTTCCCAGGGTTTACCCAAAAGGGCTCCTTCAAAAGGAATCCTTCAGGGAACCCCTCAAGGAACCCCCTATAGATCCCTTAAAGGAGCCCGTTAAAAACAAAAAACATATAGATCGCTTTCAGGAACCATTAAGGGTTCCTTAAAGGAATTTTTGAAACGAACCCTCAGGGTGAGACTCCTTTGAGGAACCCATAGGGGTTCCTTCGGAGGCTCTTGTAAGGGCTGCTGTAAAAGCTGTTTAAAAGGGCTCCTTGAAGGGTTTCTTCAAGGGTTTCTGTAAAGGTTTGGGCTTCAGGGTTTACCTGGGATTAGGGTTTAGGTAGGGTTTAGGGATTAGTTACTAGGGTTTACCTTAAACTACGGCAACCTACCTTGTTGCAGGTTCTGACTGCAAACCCTACACGATCGAGCCTGCAGGAACCCCACAGCAATTGAAGGGTTTTAGTAGATTTTTTGCGTAGCCTAGTACGTAGTAGAGTAGGTAACCTTCAACCTTTTTGGGGCAGTATAGTCCCTATATCATCCCTATACAACCAAAAAGGTTACCCTTTAGTTCCCCATGATACGCGACAAGTAGGGTGGGGTTTAGGGGTTAGCCGAGGCGTGCGGCTTTGTGGTTAGGGGTTTGCTACCCAGAGACTCCAACATCCCTTAATTAAGGAATATACCTTCAATCATATTAGGGATCCTCCTATAGTTTAGGGTATATTCCTTAGTTGAGGGATAGTGGAGTCTCTGTGTATTCGGGTGTTGGGAGTCCCTGTCTTCCTCGAGTTGTATTGTTTTCAGCAGGTAGGTTTTGTCGGGGAATGCAGGTGGAGTAGAAGAACATGTGGAAGCTGGAGAGATCATTGCTAGCACTCCATATACTGTATCTTCAGTGGCTGAGGTTGTTCAAGGTCGTTACTTCTGGCACGAGCCATGGTTTTCGAGGATGTGTTCTTTGTTTCTTCTGGTTTTAGACTCGGGCTTTGTCAAGCTATGATTCGAGGGTATGGATCGGATACGAGCACACAGGGTCATGAATCAACATACCACCTGAGATCAGAGCACGGATCTCAACAGTTTCGGTCGCAGCCTGCAACTGACTGAGGGGTACGGATTTGGCCTCGATGGATAAGGCCTTTCTACAAAGTCCCTTGATTGACCCCAAACCATAATGCAGCTAACTTCAGGGTGCAGGGTTTAGGGATTTTTTCACAGGTCAGACAGTTCCCGGTTTAGGGTTTAGGAGGGTTTCGGGTTTCTGGGGTTTAGGGAGTTAGGGTCAAGAGGTCAGAGCTTTCATGGAGCAACGTTTAATGATATAAATCTTGCATTACCCATAACAAGGAATATACCATAATTCCCATAGTTCAGGGTCAGTAAGGTAATGCATGATTTATATCATCAACCGAAGGACGCAGGGCGTAACGAAGCAGGGTTTACTCTACTGGCTGTGGTCGACAGGGTAACACGGTCCTCGCTGACTTTATCCGGGAGTTGGTTATTTTAACACGAAGGCCTATAGAAGACCCTTCCTGGAGATATTCGGTGTCGACAAGTCGCAACTGGATGAAAGTTGACTCTTTTGAAACGTTGTCAGCAAACCTCGAATGCGCATCCTGAATATGTCACACATATTCACGGCACTATTCACAGCACTTTGACAAACTCGTCATATACAGTTTTGTTCTGGGCGCATTTAAAAATTGTCATACATAAAGTCTTGAGCCCTAAACCGTCAAACGCCTAACTCCTGACCGCCCGTAGATTATACATACCTCTGCATGCATCCAGGAACCCACGTAGGAGCCTGAACACGACCTCTTTTGTTTTAAGTTGAGGGGCAGGTTTCCAAGAAGCCCGAAGAGGGGTTTAGGCCACTTCAGCGCTCCTAGGAGGTGTACATTATACATGTTTATTGTATCACAAACCCAGGGGATTCTTGGAGATTTTTGTATTATGATTCGAGAACAAAAACACTGACCTTGCTTTGGCTCAAGCCGATTTGAGTCGATGTCTCAGATCTGAGCTTGCTTTTTCGAGAATATCTTCTCTGGCTTCAGAGTGGAATGATGTGCCCCGGCATCACATCATCAATTAGCTTTGGGGTTTAGGGTTTAGGGCCTGCACGTATGGGAATTGGCTTTGGTGTTTTAGGGCTTAAGCGTAAGGTTGTAGGATACAGCTGGACCCTTACTCTTTACTGTATATATATGTGTGTGTATATATATATATATATATATATGTGAACGACAAACACATGAGGCCGTACCCTTGAACTTAACCTTCGGCCTCAAATCACAATCCCTTGATCCGAACTCCGAACGCCCTACAAGATAGGCTCGGTAGGGTCCAGATCCAGGTCCTGGTCCAGGTCGGGGATACTTGGAGGTTCATGGGTAGTTATAGGTAGGGTTATAAGTAGGGTAACTATACTTATATCCGACAGTTGGGGACTTCGAACCCTACTCATAACTACCCATGAACTTTCATGGGTAGTTGTAAGTAGGGTTAAAAGTAGGGTAGCCATACCTATAACCGACAGCTGGGGACTTTGAACCCTACTTATAACTACCCATGAACTTCCAAGTAGGATGCCCAGAGACTCGTATACCCCTTAACTAATTTGGATTCTACTTCATACGCAAGTTCCCCCTCTAGAGAACTATCTTCAGCATACTTGCAGCCGTTCGAGCCCGACGAGACTTATCCTTCGTCATGTATGACAATGCTTGTGCACTTGCCCGATTCGTCCGCCGGCTCCATCGTCGACAGCCCTCCGGTCGGCAGTGCGCCAGCCGCACCTTTGTTCTGGACCGCTGGCACAAACAGAATCATTCCGCGTGCCTGAACGCCAAACATCGCTTGTACCTGCCGGAAGTGGACGTCAGCCGCCACGCTCGTCTGCGCAGCTTCAACTCCAGCGCTTCAGAGCAATTCAATGCCTGGCCGGAGATCTTAGTGCCAGTCACGCGCGCGATGCTTGTGGAACCCTTGATGTCTTCATCGTGCTCCTTGTGGAACGACTGTGTCGTGCCGCGACGTCCGCCTCCCTGAACACCCTCCAAATACAGTCCTTATAGCCTACCCAGAGGCTCCAAAGTAGTTCCTTTCTTATAGCCTACTACCCAGAGGCCCCAAAGTAGTTCCTTTCTGGGATTACCTGATAGGATTCGAAATATGAACCCCAAAAAAGGAACTACTTTGGGGCCCTGAACCCTATACCCTAAACCCTAAACCCTTAACCCTAAACTGTGGCCTTAGGGTAACTAGGTTCTAGAGTAGGCCCTTATTCCCTTTTTGTAGGGTTTAGGTTCCCTTAGAAGCCCCTTTAAACCAAAAAGGGCACCCTTTTTATTCCGAGGTTACTCTTGGGTCTAGGTAATGTGCTTTCCGGAATTACGGGGTTTGGGAGTCTCCGGAACCTTGAGCCGCAAAACCCTGCATGACTCCAAACGCCTTAAGCCGTTCTGGGTGGATACTTTACCGTAAGGCCCCAAAGTAGTTCCTTTTGGGGGTTCATATATAGAATCCTATAGGGTAATCCCAAAAAGGAACTACATTGGGGGTTATTGGTAAACTACCAAACCCGACGTTCTTGTAGGTTCTATATTATAAACCCTGATATGGGATTTATAGGGACCCGACAAAAAAGTAGGTTTTGGCAGGTTAAGGTATGCCCTTGTGGGCGACTACATTAGCTTAGAGGTTGTTTCAATCATGCAGCTACGGGTCAGCTCCTTCTGCGAGGGACCCTATCTGCTCGAGCTTGTCCTCCCATGACGAGCCTAAAGTATCCAGTGGCAGAAATATGAGTTTGCTTTGAACCCTAAAGCCTAAACTTTACCGTCTACCCCAAATCTTTTCGGGGAGCATGTGACTAGTGGGTAATGTAGGAACCTGGTCAAGAAATCCTGGCACTATAACCCCAAGATAGTCGGATTATAAATATGAAGAACCCTAACACAACCCAGGGTTTCTGAATCAGGTTCCTCTATGACTTGGACTTTTATAGGATTTGGCAGCCACACCAACTGTCTTTCGTGTCAATAGACTTACCCGAAGAGTCCATGCACCCAAATAGTATGGTCCTTGGCCTTAAATTACTCCCTATACAGGTACATATGGGCCCAAAGTATATACAGTTTAGGTACATGGACCCTTAAACCCTAAACCCTATAGAACCTTTTTATGGTACCCTTGTAGGTACCCTTAAAGGAACCCTCTTTGGGTACATGGACACTTAGACTTAACCAAGCCCGCAAAGCCTGAAGCCTTGAACCCGAGAGAACGCTGTGCACAAAACGGTTTAGGGTTTAGGGTATAAACCCGAACAGCCCTGACACGTTATATAGGGGCCTGAGTGATTAGAATAGGGTTCCTTTACGGGGCTCCTCTAAGGGCTTGAGGATACTATAAGGGATCTATAATAGGGGTCTAAGTATAGGGGCCGTAAGAATTAGAATAAGGTTTTGGGGTCCATTATACCATATATAATTATCATAAGGACCCCCAAAATAGTATTTCTAATTATTAAAGCCCTCATCTTAGCTGAGGAAGGTCGTTTACCGTCGGTCCTTCATCGATGTCGACGACGATGAGGACCAGGGTGCAGGGTTTCGGGTGTAGGGAGAATTCAGTGGCTTGGGTAGAAGCTTCGAAACCCTAAGCATATAGGCGCAATAAGCACATGGCCTGATATCTTTGACATGTGTGCTCCAGTAGTATTGCAACATACCGTGCCAACACGGGTGCACAAAACCATCATCTCCCTTGAAAGCCCTAAATCCTAATTCAGCCCAAAGTCAAGCCCTACAACGCTAAAGCCCCCGTCCCAAGCCCCCTCCCCCCCTCCCCCCCACTCAACGCCCTCCCATACTCTCACACTTACACTTAACGGCTTAGGGTTTAAGGTTGGGTATGTACACGACTGTTCGCCGTCATGCCCCAAGTCATCTGGCTCTAAAGTAGTCTGCATCGTGGTTCCCTTGTTTGGTTCACGATTTAAGGTTTTTGCTGTAGGGTTTACGCTGGGATCCGAAAAAGAAGCACAAGTGAGATTGTAGATGGATCAGAACTTGCTGATTCGAAGTCTACAAAGCCAATGACGGCGATGTGGAGCACAGCCTGAATTCTGAATAGTACCCCGGGGCATTCATTAAGACAAACCCTAACTGGCTTTGGAGTACCATACTTTAACACTTTTTGGGGACCGGTTACTTCAAGGCAACCAACTCTGAAACCCTAAACCCTAAACCCTACAGGGAACTCCAGAAAGTTGGAATATGGTTTCAGGGTAGGATACCCTATAATTTACCATAAAGGGTTTAGGATAATCATATTCCAACTTTCTGGCGTTTACCTTAAACCCTAAACCCTTATAATTACTGTTTCCAATGGTTGCTTCAAAGCCCAAGTAATGAGAATCCGACAGTTTCAGCCTAAGGCTCCATGTACCCATATAGTAGATACTTAGGCCTTAAAGTACCTATATAGGGACCTACTTTGGGGCTTAAGTATCTACTATACAGGTACATGGAGCACTTGGGTCATGACCATCGACCAAGGCGGGTTATAACACTGAGATCTAGGCTTCTTCATACAGCACCCCGCTGTTGACCACGGAACACCTGTTGAAATGCTCACGAAGGAGGCTCTTGCACGAGCCCCTGAAAGCCTTCTACTTTATGCACAAACTTTAAGAGATCTCAAGCCCTGGAGCTTTGCCCTAAACCCTCAGGTCGTGAACCCAAGCCTAGGCCCTGCCACTAAATCTTCAATTGTAAACTCTACACCCCATCTTATGTGCCTCAGTGCAGATGAATCATAGACGTCCCAGGTACTAGCCTACATAACTACTGCTGTTCGAAGTTCGAGTAGCTGTTTGCTATGCCCCCGTGGACCCTTATGTACAAAAAGTAAAAAAACAAAAATATTATCAACCTCTTTTGAAACCCGACAGAAACTCTAAATTCGCGTTTTTCGTACCTTGTTCTTGGGCCCTCTGGACCCTTCAGGCTACAAGTTCTACCATGAACCCTGAACCCCTTTATGGTTCCCCTAAAGGGGCCCTTTAAAGAGTCCTTGATGGGTACCATCGGGGAACCTAGTAGACCGTAAAGCTTACCTTTGGTTAGTAGGGAATGGAGGAATCGGGTACAATTTTTCCTACTATTACTACCGTTCTTCCATTCCCTACTTACCAACGGTAAGAAACCCGAAGACCAGGAATCGCCGGCTCGGGGTATCTTCCGCTCGCGAAGTGCTCCACCAGCTGGCGACCACGAGCTCCAATTGGATGCTGAATCGGTCCAGGCTCAGCGGTCAGGGTTTAAGGGTTTAGGGCTTAGGGCTTTGGGTTTAGGGGATTAGCGCTCAGGGTTTTTTGGTATTTGGTGGTGTGGGGTGTGGGGGAATTAAGGCTTACGCTTCAGCGTTGTTTTGGGCATTACAGGAAGGTCATTCATCATAGGCGCGCTGTGGGGCTCTAGGGTTTTTGCTGGCTTGTGATTGGGGGTTCTACAACATGACAGGTTCACTATTTCGTAGGGTTAATTAGGGTTTAGGGTTTAGGATTTGGGGGTCCTCTTTTTCATGTTGTCTGCTGTTCATGGTCATCTTGTTGTCAACGGCTTTCTGAATCGCCCACATAAGAACCCTTCTAGAATTTTTGGCGGGCGGACGCTAGAGGAGTCCTGTATGAACCTGCCACAGAGGAGTTTGCAGCATTGCATTTAAACGGTTCGCATTTCGCATGGTTCAAAATTAATGAACTAGCAGTTGCTTGCCCTAAGGCTCCATGTACCCATATAGTATATACTTAGGCCTAAAGTACCTATATAGGACTACTTTGGGGCTTAAGTATCTACTATAAAGGTACATGGAGCCTTTGGGTTCATCGTGCGAAAAACTTGTGGTAGCAGCAGCTACCAGAGCCAGAAGCATTATTAATGCTTGGGCTGATTTAAAAAGATCGAGGGTCCGTGTATTCTATCAATCTGGAATTGGGTCTTTAAACAACATCCTGATGATGGCTTTGGCGACCTAGTTCCATACAGGTAGTACATTTGAACCCTCCAGGACAATAGTCAATAGTCATCCTTGTGGCCGTGTCGTTGTCGCTCTCTTCGTTGCCATAACAGTTGTCGTGCATTATTCTTGGACGCAGCGGTTGTAAGACACCGCCTCCGTAATAGTGGGGCTAGTAGTATACTGTTTCTGCTAGTGCCACGTTTTGCTATTGGAAGCGCCAGTGCTAGTGCTATAGTGCTCGTGCGCGTGGCAATGATGGCGCTGCAGCCGGTGGTCATGGTGGTGGTGGTGGTGGTGGTGGTGGTGGTGGTGGTGGTGGTGGTGGTGGTGGTGGTGGTGGTGGTGGTAGGGGTGGTAGGGGTGGTAGGGGTGGTGGTGCTGGTAGTGGTCGCAGTCGTCGTCGTAGTGGCAGTGGCAATTCTAATGGTAGTGGTAGTGGTAGTAGTAGGAGTAGTAGGAGTAGCAGCAGTAGCAGCAGTAGTAGCAATAGCAGCAGCCGCAGCAGCAGAGGCAGTGGCAGTCGCAGCCGCAGCCGCAGTTCCAGCCGCACTGGCAGTCGCAGTCGTAGCAGTGCAATAGCTTTGTTGTCTGGCTGCCTAGATACTAAGATCTTGACCTGAACCCTTGACTCCGTGTTTCGATCTAGACTGTAGTTTCCTTGGAGCCCGAAGCCGTGAGCCCCAACACTGAGTTTGAACACCCGAGCCTCAAAACTAAATCTTGGATGTCCCATGATCTCCGGGCGGTTTCAGGACCTGTTTAGGGTTTGCCGAATACTTATGTACCTTAGATAGTGAACGGGGGAACTTTAAACTTTTTAGCCTTATATATTAGCTCTATCTTAGAAAGTTTGAACTTGTTGGGGCCCTGCTGTTGAAGAAGAGAGGTACTCTTAGCCAGAAGTATATCGTAAGTCAGTCATGGTATAAAGAACATCTCTACGAGCGACATTGCTAGAGCCTCATGCAAATCATGAGCCTTGAGCATTGGCTTGTTACGAGCACCCTATACTGAAAGTGGTTACCCAGATACTATTACTAAACCTAGTCAACACAGGGGTGTATTAGTATCAGAAACTTGAAAAGGGATCCCAGTACAGACCCTGAAAGTCACGTCGTCATTGTCGCAGCAGCTGACAAGGACAATCTGATTTTGGAAGAAATCGGGTGTCGTTCCGACTTATGGCCCGCTTAACCAGCTGTAATGATCATGGAAAGCTTACGCACACACCTCGTAATGAGGGCATTGCTGCAAGGCCCTGGCCCTACGGCTCCAAGGACTCGTGCTTTGGTGTGTGGCTGGTGGGTGGAGGTATCTGACATTTACAATCCCATGCACTCCAAATCAAATCATGCTATTGAACAGCCTTACACCTTCAAAAACACACCCTCAACCACAAACCCCCGAGCCTCAAACCCAACAAGCCCAAACCCTGAACCCCCAAGGCTCAAACCCAACAAGCCCTAAAAGCCTCTCCAGACTGCATCTGTCGCAGGTGAACCGAGACTTGGCCGAGCTCGCACAGAGGGCGCAGGAAAGCTGAGGGATGTCGGGTCGTCGTTGACAGCGTTTGGGGGGTTTAGGGGTTTAGGGGTTTAGGGCCTAGGCTTTAGGATGTGGTCTGTTTGTCGGAAACATTTCTCAACTGCATGAGGCCATGCTGCTCCTAGTTGTTCAGACCACTACATAAGGTACGACTGAAATTTAGGGTTTCCAGGTCCATCAGTCGTCGCTAAGTTACCGTGTCTTGCCTCCCTAAACCCTAAACCCTAAACCCTCAACCCTCAACCCTCAACCCTAAACCCTCAACCCTAAACCCTAAACCCTCAACCCTCAACCCTAAACCCTCAACCCTCAACCCTAAACCCTCAACCCTAAACCCTAAACCCTAAACCCTAGAAGTACGCAAGTGTGGTCCCTGGGTTGCAAGAGGGGCCCTTGTTGTTGAGAGGCCCACCCCTAAAACCCACCTTAAGCCGGAATAACCTACCGTTTTAAGGATTTATATAAGGAAATCATAATAAGGAACCCTAAAAAGGTAGGTTCTTCCGGCTTAAGGCAAACCCTACCTTAACCCCAAAGAACCTACTTGTAGTAAGGACATGATGATATCGAACACTAACTTAGATCCCCGATAGCCATTCTTTAAACTTTTGGGTGGTTCTTATAGTTTACTAGGAATCGGAAAGTTTAACCTTTTATTTCCGTGGCTGATTGGGGTAGTAAACTAAAATCACTAAAAATGTAGGTTTCTTGAGGTCGAGCCTAAACCCTAAACCCCTAGCGTTTGACCAACCTCCAGACTTCGGTCCTCCCCGAAATTGTTGAATCAATCGCCCGCCAGAAATCTGGAGTTTAGGTTTGTAGGTTTTAGGGTTTATAGGGTTCAAGGATTCGGCTAAGGATTTTAGTATTGGTAGGTTATACTTTTCTGCGTAGCAAAATTGGGCGGAAAGTGCCATTTCCTTGTGACGTAGATAGATGTCGAATTACGACAAATATCCTTCCATAGGGGTTACTTACTAACCATACATCATTTACCCAAGTAACCTATTATTTGGGAGTTTCCGAAAACAGGGGACGCTGATATAGTACCCAAAATAGTAGGATCCTTATGAAGGACCCCAAATAACGTGCCCCTACTTTTCGGAAACCCCCATACATCATTTACCCAAGCAACCTACTAGTTAGGCAACTGGAATCCTAGGGCTCTTTGCGAAAGAGGGGAGGAACTAGCGGATCAAGTGCAGTGGGGGTCGTCCAACTGGCTGTCAGAGAGCCCGCTACCCCTTAATAAAGGAATATACCTTAACTTATATAAGGGGCTTCATACTGGGATTTAAGCTATAGTCAGCCCCTTCCTCAAGGAATATACCTTAACTTAGATAAGGGGCTTCATCTTAGGATTTAAGCTATAGTCAGCCACTTAATAAAGGATCATACCTTAACTTACAAGGGCATTCATATGAGGATGTAAGTTGTAGTCAGCCCCTTAACAAAGGAATCTACCCTAACTTCTAGAAGGGGGTTCATATTAGGATCTAAGGTACTTGAAGGCTCATGGAACTTAGTAAGTAAGGTTATAAGTAGGTTATAATTAGGATAACCCCACTTAGGGGACTTATAACCCCAATTATAACCTACTTACTAAGTCCCATGATCCTCTAAGTAGACCCTAAACCCTAAACCCCATAGATCCCTTTAAGGAACCCTATAGATCCCTTTAAGGAACCCTTTAAGTAAGGTATACTCCTTAATGGCAGCAGGGATCCCTCCAGAAGTTCGAGGCGGGAGTTCCTTTTGGGAGACCGATGCACATGGCCGGCCTCGCACGAATTTGTAGGATCCCTACACCCTAAACCCTAACCCCCTACAGTTGAAGCCACATCATTATCCTCATGCCCTTAAGGTAAAGTATAAGGGATCCTAGCATTAATCCTCCTAAAGCCATGTTCCAACCCCTAAACCCCTAAACCCCTAAACCCTACATCCAGCCTTCGCAAAGTGTTTGCAGACGACTAGATGATGAGTGCAACTGGCTAAAAATTGACCTGCTGTGTGAACGGTGAGCTCTCTGGGAACTGAAGGCTAGGATGCCCAGTAGTACCCTTATTCCCTTTTTGTAGTCCTAGGTTCCTTATAAGGCCTTTTTGTTCTTAGGTTACTGGGTATCCTAGTTTAGGGTGTAGGGACTCAGGGCTGGAGACTCCTGTTCCACGTTCGGCCGTGACGTGAGCCAGCCTGCGGGCAAACCTTGGGAGCCGCAGGGTTTATAGGGTTTGGGAGTTTAGGCCCTAAGGCTCCATGTACCCGTCCTTGGAGGGGCAGGTTATAAGTAGAGTTATAAGTACCCTAAATGGAGTTACCCCAATTATAAATCTACTCATAAACGACTTACTAAGTCCCCTGCCCTCCAAGTATAGTGTATACTTAGGCCTTAAAGTACCTACATAGGGACCCCTTTAAGGCTTAAGTATTTACTATAATGGTACATGGAGCCTTTGGTAGGAGCTATCTCTGAGCGCTTGCAGACGCATGCCTGGCCGTAACCTCGCAATTAGGGGCAGTGTGGAGCTTTGTCGTGTGTATAGCTGTTTGAGTGTAAGCTTTCACTGGGCGGTTGAGAGGGCTTGCACAAGATGTGCGCCTGTCATGATTTGCAGAAGCTGCCACACGGATGCTGAAGTGGTGGAGAGTAATGTTGCACTGGGTTTAGTGTAGCTTAGATTAGATACTGTTTAATGCGCTATTTTCCCGGACGCTCATTTCTTTGTTGGCATGTTTCTGGACCGTTCTGAATGAGGCAACAGAATGGAGGAGAACCCCGAAACGATATATACTGTAAGACAGTCTCAGTAGAGACTTTGGTCGCAGTACCGAAAGCACCGCGAACCGAGAACCGTGCATCCCGGACAAGAACCGCTTAGTTGAAGAGTGACCGACAACAGGAGCTTTATCCTGTGCAAGCTTGCGGCTGCAAAACGCAGGACGGGCTGTGGCTACAGCTTGGGCTTTGGGGTGTGGAGTTCTGCGGTTGGGATTAGGGTTTAGGAGCGAGGGCTTATGGTTTTGGGTTTACGGCGGATATTTGGAGTCTGTCGCCTGGGTGTTGGGCATGCGAGGTTCGGTGTTGGTGGGAACTAAGGATTTTGTTCAACGGGAGCTGTGCAGCTGTTTCTGTTCTGAGTACACGACATATATTCAATATAGTGATGTCGCATGTCAAAACACCGTTCCACTCCGAAGCTCAGCCTTAACACCCGCAATTCTACTTGTTTTCAGGGTTGTATACGGAAACCATAAGCAGGAACCCCGCACCAAATCTAGTTTTCTTATGGTCCAGGTATATATTTGACCCGAAAATCCCACGCTCTGATTCTACCGGCAATGGAGGGGTTGATGTTAAGCCTTAATCCAGAATTCAGACGTTTTTGTGCTAAGGGTTACTTTAGCCAACCAGCACCTGTCTTTTTGAAGGAAATGTAGGCGCTTAGCATAAACCCAAGTATAGACTTGACCGGGACCCTGCCAAAAGCAATTAGGCTCTGGAAGGTTACGGTAAGGTTTAAGGGCTTAGGGTTTAGGGGTGAATTCACCCTTAGGATGTTTGCGTTTCAACTTTGTGTGTATTGCGTGTTGCCGCGGGAACAAACCCTTGCCCAATTGCAATTGTTAAAACCCCACCCCTAGACTAAACCTCATGAACCAATCGTGATATGGATCCGCATCATCGTAGCACCAAACCCGCACCCGGAGTGCCAGACCTTTACAACTAGCACTTAACCTGAATCGATCCTATGCTCTGAATCTGCAGCCGACATTATCGAGGGTTCAGGGTGCAGGGTAGGGTTTAGGGTTTAGGGTTCTTGTTTCACCCTACCATGAAGTATGTTCCAAGGCTTCAAGCTTTCGAGCTGCCTCCTTTGTAATCCTCTGGTTGCCCCAAACCATAAACCCGCAAGCCCATAAATCCGAACCCCTTCAACCCCAACCCCCAAACCCTACCTTAACCTACAAAAAACCTACTTTTTTGCAGGGTCCCTATAATTCCATATTAGGGTTTATAATACGAACCTACAAACAAGTAGGGTGAGGTATGCCTATAAACCCTAAACCCTACACACCCTCAACCCTCAACCCCAGCAACTGAGGCCTCGGGTGAGGCCGGAGCGGCTACGGCCACTCCGACTACCGCAACACCAAGCTCTACCGTACCCGAAGGCTTCCCGGTGTCTGGGCTTGGGCATTAGGGTATCTTCAAAAGGGAGTCTAGAGGGATGTATAAAGGGTCCTACCAGTGTTTCAACAAGGGTTTTGAGCCTTGAACCCCTAGAAACCAGAAATGCTCGGGCATAGTTGAAACTGTCAGTGTCAACTCCGACGCAGGGGTTCTACGGTGGATGATATAAATCCTGCATGACCCAGAATAAGGAATATACCATAATTCCCATATATTCCCTATTATGGGTCATGCAGGATTTATATCATCAACCGTAGGGAACCTGTAGGATTTATACGGTTTAGCGTTTGGGTTTGGAGCCTGGGGTTCAGAGCGCAGGCTTTAAGGGAGAAAGTAGGGTAGAGGTTACTTAGAGGATCATGGGACTTAGTAAGTAGGTTATAATTGGGGTTATAAGTCCCTTAAGTGGGGTTATCCTAATTATAACCTACTTATAACCTTACTTACTAAGTCCCATGAGCCTTCAAGTAGAGTGATAGAGTTTAGGCTATACAGTTGAGGGTTTCGGGATTATGGTTTGGGGCGTAGGTTTTGTTGATTGAGGGTTCCTGGGTTAGGGTCTAAGGCTCCGGGTTTCGATGTTGAGGCTGTTTTGCAGGGTTTGAGGCCTTTCAAACTGAGATTGCCACAATCCTGCCAGGACACACTTGTAGCAACGGTTTGGATTTAGGGTTCCTAGGTCCTAGACCCCCAACTGTCCTCATGTCAGGTTTTGGACTCAGCTAGCAGCTTTCTCTGAAGACTGTAAGGGTAATTGAGTGTGTTCCTCTCTTTCTCTCTCTCTCTCTCTTTCTCTCTCCCGTCCTCTCTCTTTCTTTACACAACCACGATTGTATACTATATATACATACATATTTGCCTTTATGTATATACATACTATATATATATATATATATATATATACATGTATACATATATACACACACTACCTAAAAACGCACATGGACCCCGAGCGAGACTGCTCGTTCTTGGGCAGAAGCGCAGGCTCGGACTATGGAATGTCGTTCATGGAAGCGTCGCCTACATTTGCAAGCGATACGTGTGAGGGTGGGACCCAGGCAGGCGTCGAATTACTTGTTCTGGCCACCTTCACCGTAAGGGTCCGCGAAATTCCCGAATTATCATATACTCTCCCCAAATACTAACCTGTGTAGCTACGAGTAAAGTAATCTTGGAGGTTCATGGGTAGTTGTTATAAGTAGGGTTATAAGTGGGGTAACTATACTTATAGCCCATATCAGGGGACGATAACTACCCATGAACCTCCAAGTATCACGTACTTGTCCAAGGATTTGTGTTATGTAAAGAAGTCTTACTACCCAGACCCCCGGGAGGATCCAAAAAGTAGATCCCTTAATGGGGGTTCCTATAAACTACCCTTAGTAGTATAGGGCCCCAAATTAGGGGATCTACTTTCTAGATCCTCCCGGGGGTCTGGGTAAGGATGCCTAAAGGGTAGGACCTGCTTATCTAGACTAACATCTTCTCCATTGCACGGCAACCGGTTTGATGTACGAATTGGGGTTTGGCTCTTGGTCTTGCTCCTTGGGTTTGGGGTGTAAAGTAAAAGCCAGAAAGTTGGAATATGATTATCCTAAACCCTTTATGGTAAATTATAGGGTATCCTACCCTGAAACCATATTCCAACTTTCTGGAGTTCCCTTTAGGGTTCAGGGCAGGGCTGAAAGCTGAACTCCCTTCATCCAGGAGTTTCTGACATCAAGCCGTGTGAGCCAAAGCATTTTGTGACAATCTCAAAAACCCAAAGGGCCGCATAAGTTAAGATATGGGGGTTTCCGAAAACTAGGGGTACCTTATTTGGGGGCCTTATAATAAGGATCCTACTATTTAGGGTACTATTATATTAGGGTCTCCTATTTTCGGAAACTCCCATATGGTCCTAGGTAGTAGACCCCTTAAAGGGGACCCTTCTTAACCCTACTTCTGGCTCTCTCAACAATATATCCCCAAGCGTCCCTTGACCTATGCCCTATACTCAAGGGTCATTCCAGTGTTTGGGTCCTGCCAAGCACTATCATCCAATAAGGACCCCTAGGTATATACCCTTAATATGGCAGTTATATACCCATTGTATAGCCCATTATAGGGTAGGGGTCCCCATTAAGGGTCCCTCGTTTTCCCTACTAAACCCTAAGCCCCCCCAAACCTCTAAACCCTAAACCCTATACCGTATAGCCTTCTAGCATCCCTATAGATCCCTTATAGAACCCTTATAGATCCCTTTAAAGGGACCCTTAAAGGGTCCTTCCTTTTCCCCTGTGAGATCAGAAGCAACAGGAGAAGGCCCGAACCCTGCCCTGGTCTTCCGAATGGAGATATATGGGAGTTTCCGAAAATTAGGGGTACCTTAGGGTTCCTTTAAAGGGCTACTATAAGGGTTCCTTAAAGGGATCTATAAGAGTTCTGTGAAGGGTTTAGGGTCTAGAGTTTCCGAAAATTAGGGGTCCTCATTTTGGGGTCCTTATAATAAGGTTCCTATTGTTTAGGGTACTATATTTAGGGTCCCCTATTTTCGGAAACTCCCATATGGGTGGTTGTCAAAAACCACTGAAGCCCCAAACCAAGACCTCCTTCAAGCCTTACCCAAAGGCCCACAAAGTAGTTCCTTCTTGGGGTTCATATGGGTGGTTGTCAAAATTATGGTCTCTTTTTGGGTGCCCTAAATAGTACGTGCCGTAGTATTATAAGGACCCAAAAAGGGACCCTAAAATTAGCTTAAATCGGTACTACGATTGATGATATAAACCCTGCATCACCCATAATAAGGAATATACCATAATAGGGTCCTTAAGGTATTGCAGGATTTATATCATCAACCGTAGTACTATTTGGGGGTTCCTTACTATAATAAGTATAGATTCATTAATCGGCCCCAAAACCCTATTCTAATTACTAAGGCTCTATACATTCTTGGAATGCTCAGCTGCCTGAGCTCGAGCGATTCAATGTCTGCAAGACATCATCTGCAAGTTGTATATGGCCTACTATATACTGTTCCGAGTGCACAGGTCTGCGTGACTAAAGATTTGCTTTAAGCCATTGAGACCCATATGCATATATATATATATATATATGGTCACCCCCCCCGTTGACAGACCATGCCCTTTCAACTCAGTCGTAGTGCATGGTCTGTGATCGGGGGAGGGGGCACTCAGCTTTCAAAAAACTCAATTCCAAAATTTCCAAAATTTCCAAAAGTTTCCAAAATTTCCAAAAAGTCCGCCCTTATGTTTTGGAAAAATACTGTCCACTAGGTCGGGCCGTTTTGGAAATTTTGGAAATTTTGGAGATTTCGGACATTTCGGAAATTTTGGAAATTTTAGAAATTGAGGAATTTCTGGAAAATTTGGAATTTTGGATATGTTGGAATCTCTGGACCTTGGAATTGATTCTCAGGAGGGCTGATTGTGACCCATCCGATGACAGACCATGCACGACTTACTTGCAAAGGCAAGGGCTGTCAATACTCATGCCCATATTTAGACGAGTATCTCTCTATCTATCTGTCTATCTATATATACATATATGTATCGATACTCCTACATATAGTATTGCCACTGCTAATACTGACATTGATCATTTGTTGAATGCTCAAGCTAATACCAACATTACTACTAATTTTACACTTCTGTAAAGCTTAGTACGAATATGCATAACACAAATATTAATATTGATTAGTATTGCTATTAGTACTCCTACGCATATCAATAACCATATTCATCTTGATAATAGTGTATTTTAATACCAATACTAACACACACCTGTATGTGCTAATGTACATAAATATGCATACCACTATATTAAAATACAAACCCTTTAACTCACTCATGTATTCAACTGTTAGAATTTCACGTGATCAAGAGTAATAATAATACAAACAATCTTGCGCATGCAGATCATCAACAATATTATAGTACGAACGCTAACACTACTGCTAATACTTAACACAAAATTTATACTAACATCAATATTTACATAGCTATTGATACTCCTACGAATACGACGAATACGTAAACTCTTGTGCGTTAACAGTAGTGCTATCACCAACACGAATACGGACTTTGATAATCTGCTGAATATTCAAGAATGCCACTAGTATTACCAGCATGCACACGCATATTATGGCTAATACGAGTATCAATAGTCCTATTTCTAATAATATTGACAACAATACTCCTACGAATACCAATAGTATATTCATATTGATATGAAAATTAATATCATTACCAATAGACACCTGTATATTTACTAATGTACATAAAACATACCACTATCTTAAGATACAGATATATACATCAGTGCATTCATGTATTAGTGCTTTGGCATAGGCATATACCCATATACCAATGTAACAATAGACTTCTCGTTGTTGTATGAATATACTATACGAATATGTGACTATACTCATATACGACTACTGCACTATGCAAGAATACCGACATGACAAGTTCGTATACTAATATGCCAACATACTGATATACTTATAAATGATTAGATGAAACAGTAATATAGTACACATACTCGTATACTAATATGCTAACGTACGAATATACTGGTATGTCAATATACTACAGTAGTAAGCTAATACAGCAATATAGTAGTGTATTCATGCACCAGTTGTACTAACATGTAAAATAAACTAGTATACAAGTATGCAAATATTTTACAGTTCGAATACATTGATGTATTGATATACTAATCTGCGAGTATACGAGACTATCAATATACTAACATATCAAAACTAACTAGTTCTAATATTGATACTAATACTAGCACTTCTGCGAATATAAGCTGCTGTTAAACCCAGCATTAAGACTGATACTGATACTACTCGTAGCATTGGTGCTGTATTACTGACATTGACACTGGCACTAGCGCTAACTCTAACACGAACATGAGCACTAACACTAATTTATAGTTGGCAGTATTGATATGTATACTTACAGCAAACAATAGTGCTAATGTTAGTAAGAACACTCACCCTAATACCGATACTACCACAAGACTATTACGTAACTCATGTGCCGCACGTCTGGTCCTATACTATGTACCTCATGTAAAGGGTTTGCCTCATAGAATATCGTCGTGCGCGGTGTTTTTTAGACCCGCGGTCTGTCAATGGGGGGGGTGAGCATATATCTATGGTCACCCCCCCCGTTGACAGACCATGCCCTTTCAACTCAGTCGTAGTGCATGGTCCAACTTGGCCCAGGACGCAGCTTTGGACGGCTTTGCCCTCGGCGACTTCGCGGCCAGCTGTCTGAAGCGGCGCGAGGCCGGTGGCTATGCCAATGCCTGGGGCATTAAGCTGCAAGAAGTACTCACTCCTCGACCGGACCAAGTTGGAATCCTGCGCCGTGGTGTCAATCAAGCTGGATGCAGCACTCCGGAGCTGGCCTGGCCTCTGCCAGGAAGCACATACACTGGCATGCAAGCTGCGCCGTTGTTCTGCCGAGCGTCTCGGTGAGGCAGTACCCCGCCAACTGGATACTTGGCTAGGAATGCCAGTGCATCACTGGCTCGCGGAGTGGCAAAACATTGTGTTCCAAAAGAAGTTGGACGTGCTGATGGTGCGAGAAGGGGTGCAAATCGAAGCCCGTCTCAAGCAGGACTGTCCGTACCCGTTTGCATCATTGCCTGTAGCGTGGGGGTAGGGCCTTCAGCTTCAGCGTGTGTTTGAGGACGTGGGGCTGGAGCCAGTCCTGATGCTGCTGTGCGCTGATTGATGTGAGCTGGCGCCGGAGTCGCAAAATCATCATGTGCTCAAGACGCAAGCCAAGACGTAAGCAGCAGTTGTTTGCAGTTGCAGCGGAGCTTTGGACCTGACATGCATGACATCACGCAGCCATTTTCAGAGCAAGCAACGAACGACATCATACCGCGCGGCCTAGACTATCATGTCCCTGTTCAGCGTCGTCCCTTGCTTGGACGAGATGAGTGACGACCAGCTGGGTGCGTTGCTACGCCGCCACCTTCAAGAAGTGCAGGTCGCCCAGGACGGGTGCAACAATGCAGGTTGTGGCGACGACTCCGAGCAACATCGCCTTTTGGGCATCTGTGATGCTTCAGCGATCCAGAAGGATCTCAAGCAGGCCATCAGCGATGCCCTGAACATGCACGTGAAGATCAAGGCCATTGAGCGGCTCGGCGACGCGAAACAAGCAGAGGCGTTCCTGCGCCTACTGGGAGTGGCAGCAGATGCCTCGCTCGGGGACATGAACAAGGCAATGGTCCGCTGGAGCCTACGTCTTCACTCTGACAAGCTCCAGCCACTGTTGACACGGGCCACGACCCTCCCAGCAGCTTCCAAAACCAAGGCCTTGGAGGCCTACCAGCTCCTCCGTGGACTTTTTGAGAAGGTTAAGGAGCAGCTCTGCCCCACGCAGGAGCCCATCCTGACGGAAGTGCAACACCTGTCCGTGGTTGCGGGAGAGGACGACCGGGGGCGCTATTTCGACTTGACCTGCGCCTGCCTGGATGATGACGAGGCAGCACTGGGGGTGACCATCGTGGTCGACATCCCCGAGCCGCTGCCCTTGGATGAGCCGGCTCTGCACGAGTTGCAGCCCCTCGAGGACGAGGAATGCATTGCCGGCATCCGCATCTACGAGGAGGAGTACTCGTGGCCAGGTTCGACGTGCAACGGGTGCTTGCGAGTCAAAGTTGTGTTGCATGCAACCTGACCAGTATGAGAGGAAGATCCCTACTTGTGATGGAATGCCACGCAGGCACGTGGCACACCGCAGAGCATAGTGCAGCCAGCGCCTGTGTTTGCAGTGCTGTTGGCTACACCAGGAGGATATCGCCCGCTGGCATCGAGTGTCGCGTCCAGGGGGGAACTGGAACCCTCCGCGGGCGACACCTGTATGGTGGCCATGTCAATCGCCGCCGAACATTGGCGTTTGTTGAAGCTGACAGAGGCATAGCGGAGGTCGGGGACGCCCTAGCATCGCCTATATGATGCAACCGTCAGGATGGAGCGCTGGACTTACATCCAACTTTGGCTGCGTTTCTCGAGCACCTCAAGGTTCAGGCCGGGCGCATGCGTGCGCCTGAAGAAAAAGGGGGCAGCTCGCGGCTATGCATTGCATCGTGCCAGGATCAATACGCTCTTAGTTTGGGCACGTACATTGGAGAGTTGGAGCTGGGTCTGGCCAAGTGCGAGCGCAAGTCACATGCACCGGTCAGAGCTTGTGGTCAGAGCTTGTGGTGTGCGGAACTGAGATACCTCCGCTCCTTCCCGCCGCGGCGATCGTGAGCAATTTCGATTATAACTCCTTGCAGTGCGGCATATCCTGATAATATATAGGAACAGCGTGCGTCTAAAATGGCTGGGGGATCTGCCCTTGGTTCCCGCAGTCATGGGCTCGCAGCCAAAAGCAGGCACCATGCATGCATTGATGCTTCATCTCCGCAGCTTTTCAGGTTCTTGAACATTCCTTTGCGCCACTAACCGTAGCCATGGCCATCATCCCCCAGGCACTGAAGCTCATTTGCCCGGCTACCTTGGGCTCGAGCTCGCCGATCCTGCAGTGCTTGAACAACTTGGACTTCTTGCCAGTGGATGCCACGGGCCGGCACTACCAGCCGACCGTGGTAAAGGCCGGCGTGTGCTACGAGCACCTGGGAGGCAACCAACATGAATGGATGCTCTATGTCACGGAGCAGCACTCGCAGGCACTCACCCGTTTGGCTGTTACCCGCGGCCACGGTGCAGCCTACTTGGGAACCCACAGCCCTCAGACGTGGGTGTGTGCCGCTACGGGCAAGGAGCTTTAATTCAGGGTTGCAGCTGCAGCCCACGCATGGTACAGCCGCAACGTCCGCTGCACCAAGTGCGCCGCCGGCCGCAATGAGCGCTGTGGCACCAGACCCGACCACTACAATGGCTCACGTACTCAGTACCCTCGTGGGACAAATGCAGGGCGTGGCTCAAGCCCTCACCGAGGTCAGCAGCAACTTCCGAGCGCTTGCGGGCTGTGCAGATGCCCAGGACGGGTGGCGCCAAACGCAGGACGAAGCCTTGGCGCAGCAGTTCAAGATAAACGAGCAGCAGAGCCAGGTCAACCGGGACCTGAAACATGGCCTGGAGATCGCCATGGAGGAGGTCGCCCTACTCCGCACGCAGGTGGCCAACCCGGAGGCTGCCAAGATGTTGCTCCAGATCAATCTGTTTCAGCAGGTCATCAACCTTGACCCCAAGTCGCCTCAGCACCCGGTGATTTGGCACGAGCGCTATGGCCAACACCGCATGTGGTTGACTCAAGGCATCGTGCCCTTGGAGTCCAAGGATGCTGGCATTATCAAACACTGAGCACCGCGCGCGCAAAGGCCTGGTGGATGCGGAGCACATCTGGGAAGGGCACTTGGAACCCGCGGCACTGAGCATATATATGTATATATATATATATATATATATATATGTGCTACCCCCCCCCAGATACCAATAGAATTGTGTGTTTTGTGCTCTAAACCCTGCAATTCATGACACCAAGACACTCGAAGGTCTCAGATACTTCTAGTGCACGACCAGAAGGTGATTTTGTTCATCCCCTAGATCCCGCAATTCAAGACGCATGCATCCAGGAGGCGCTTAATACAGGGCCAGGCAAGCCTGACTACATTGATGCCATACACATACAGGATGCTTCAGCACATGGTAGGTAGTAACGGTTTAATGGCACCCTCTGTATTACTTAGACGTGCCTCTAATCTATCACCCCTCCTTCCTTATCACACGCTAATAATAGTACAACCCTAACACCAACAACTACCACTACCACTCCTCCTCGTGCTGCTGCTGCTATTACTGCTACTACCACATTACTACATGTTTAGTTAGGTCTATGTGTTTCAGCGTCATTCCACATCTTGCCCCAAATGTATCCAGGCGACCTTTTCCTAGACCATGTCTTCTCACCATATTGCTCCTAAATTTCGTATCATGATATTAAGCTAAATCCTGTCACATATCCAACTATTATCAAGATGGTCATAACAAACCATCACAAGAACCGTACTACGACTACAATCTACTACTGATACTACTACTACTACTACTACTACTACTACTACTACTACTACTACTGCTGCTACTAACTACTACTACTACTACTACTACTACTACTACTACTACTACTACTACTACTACTACTACTACTACTACTACTATCACTACTATCACTACTACTACAACTGCTACTACTACTACTACTACTACTACTACTACTACTAGTCAATCCATAGTATTAAACACGATTACACTGTACCTTTATCCTGTTATACTACTACCGCCATACCCTTATGCTAATCATCATATTCCTGCCACAATGCCTTAAGCAAGCTTTTCCATCCTATCATAAATCAAAAAGCTACCCATATTTATGGGTTTAGATGTAATTAAGGACACAGTATTAACATATCATTCACTTACATCAGTCTATCTCATTTACCTAACACACGTAAACAGTGCTCACTGAAGTAATCAAATATCACACTCATCACCCTAAACATAAAACGTCAGTGAGACTGGCAACCAGAAACAAAACACACCCTTCTACCATCTCCAACAAACACTTACAAAAATAAGGGTACATCAACTAATCATAGTGAACCCCAGAAAGTTGGAACATTGATTTAGGGTGATTAGTGTTTGATTTACTTTGCCTTTAGTATAAGGGCATTAGGATACTGATGTTTCAACTTTCTGGAGTTCACTGTCGAATAATTTACAATGAAACCAGATCTCAAGTTGACGGCAAAACAAAAATCTGCTGTAAGTCAAAGCTAACAGAGCGCGAGAAGAAAATCTGCAGTGCGTTTTGCGCGGGCGCCGCGCGCGTGACGGAAACCTTCCAAAAGATCGTTTGATTGAGACAGTACAGTGGTTTCGTTAATTTTATTGTAAAAGTGCTGTACTGTCCCAAAAAAAATCAATCCTTTTTTGCAAAAGTGCTGTACTGTCCCAAAAAAGCAAAAAAAACAATCTTCTACAGTCTTGGAGCAGCTGCCGTGTAGGGGCCTCCAATAGATTGGTTTTTTTGGGACAGTACAGCACTTTTGCAAAAAAGGATTGTTTTTTTTGGGACAGTACAGCACTTTTGCAAGAAAAGCAACAAAAAACACTGTACTGTCCCAAAAAAACCAATCCTTTTTTGCAAAAGTGCTGTACTGTCCCAAAAAAACCAATCTATTGGAGGCCGCTACACGGCAGCTGCTCCAAGACTGTAGAAGATTGTTTTTTTTGTTTTTTTTGGGACAGTACAGCACTTTTGCAAAAAACGATTGGTTTTTTTGGGACAGCACAGCGTTTTTTCTAGTTTGCGGGGAAGTGTGATGCAGAGCGAGTACTCAAGTGCTGAGCATCCTGCTGCTATACTCAAAGTGGTGCAAGCGCCCTCTAAGGCCACAAAACGTTCATGGAGAGTCTTGTCACAAGTCTCGGCCAAGAGGGTGCTCGAATGCTCTGTTTTTGTCTCATGGTGCTGCCTGCAGAAGGAAAACACAGGAATGTATTGGTAACTGGGGGGGGGTACCATATATATATATATATATACACACATGTCGTAACATATCCACCTACGCCTAACGCCCAAGCTTGCCCTCTACTTAAACCCCCAAGAGTAGGTTAAGTTATGGCCCAAAACTTATAATGGGCCGTTATTCTACATTCTTTTAGGGCCCAGGTAAGGCGGCTAAACCCTAAACCTTAAACCCCTAAGCCCTAAAGCCCAATAGACCCTAAAGCCTAAACCCTTAAAATCGAGTCGGAGTACTAGGAGAAGGCCTAAGGCCCCAAAGCCTTCCGACCAACTCTGTTTATGACATGGATTCGGGCGCGGAGTTTCAGGGCTTGATGCCTCGGGTCTTGGGGTTCAGGCACAGGCTCCATTGTAGTTCCTTTTCGTGGTTCATATTTGGGATCCTATAATGTATTCCCAAAAAGGAGCTACTTTGGAGTCTAGGGGTACTTGGAGGGTCGGGGGACTTAGTAAGTAGTTATTTTATAGAGTTATAAGTATCATAAGCCCAATCAGGATCGATTTTAGGGTACTTATAACTTTACTTACTACCTAAACCCTAAATCCCCCGACCCTCCAAGTAAGAGCCCTCTACCCCTAAACCCCAAACCCCATAAATCCCTTAAAGGAACCCCTATAGTACCCCTTAAAGGAACCCTAAACCCTAAAGGATCCACTAAAGGAGCCCTTCGACCGCCCTAGTCGGCTCTAGGGCGCGGCGCAGGTGGGTTCTGATGATGTGGATCCCTCAGCACCGCCTTCCGACTCCGGCAGCAATTGCCGCCAACCTGAGGCGGATTCGGGTTCAGGGTTTACCCTAAGGCCCTAAAGTAGTTCCTTTTTGGGGTTCATATATATCATCCTATAAGGTAATCCCAAAAACGAACTACTTTGGGGCCCATGGGTAGGGGCTTTAGTTTAGGGGGTTTAGCGTTTAGGGTTAGATTTGGGTCTCAGGCGTTTTGGCAGATAGCTGCCAGAAGTCACGGTGCTCTAATTCAAAATCTTTCTGTAGCGAAACGCTGCTCTGTCGTTCCTCTGTCTTTCTCTGCCGCGAGTAGTATAGCACTTACATGCATGTGCGTGTTTTACCTGTCACACAATGTGTTTCATTCGTACAGTTCTAAAACCCTAAACCCTAAACCAAGCCTGCCTTTTCGAGTTCCAACTACGGAAGAAATCAGGTTAAGAACACCTAGAAGGGTGGATTTTTGTGTTTAGGTTGACCCTCAGGTAAGCTTGTCCGACGCTCACCGATTCAATGCTACCCAGACCCACCGAAACCTACTTTTTGGGAAGGGTCCCTGCAACATGTCTCCTTAGGGGTTTATAACAAAACCCGCAAAGAAGTATATGGGTTCTGGTAGGTTTAGGTGCACATCGACACATGCCTATCTGACTCAAGTCTGCATAGTCCCGCTGGCTCCGCCACTTTGAAGCATGCGTGCGCTCGACGGGATAAGACCAAGGCTTTCGGGCCCGAAGCAAATCATTGTCGAGTTAAAACAACACTATCAATATAGTCACAAATCATAATCATAATAACCTGAAGCGTACTCGTCATCAAAGTACCTATATCTTCATTATCGCGACCTGAAGCTCGAATCGGAAGCAGGTCCTGATCATGGCCTGAAGTAAAAGCCTCGAACGCCACAGATGAAACCCAAAACCCTACACTACCGAGCCCTAACCCTGGGGATCAAAATAGCCCAAAAGCCTTTCATAGTATGGTCTTTGGGCCCAAAAACCATCATATATGAGTCCTTAGATCCCTAGGGTAAAGCTTAGAGGTTGCCAAGACACCTCTTAGACCCGAAGAGCCACGGAAGAAAGAGTCCCTTTGCATATGAGTGATCTATTATAATACGGCACCTATTATTTAGGGTAGCCAAAAGGGACCATAATTTCGACAACCACCCATATACTGTTTGAGCATATCGGAAGGTCTTTGAGGCACGAGTCCGTAAAGCCTACCCTAAGGCCCCAAAGTAGTTTCTTTTCTGGGTTCTCATATAGAATCCTATACGGTAATCCCACGAAGGAACTACTTTGGGACCTATGGGTAACTAAACCCTCTGGTCTCTAGTCCCCAGACCCTGCACCCGAAACCCCTAAACCCGAAACGCCAAGCTTGTTTTGCGAGGTGGGTCTTAATGATGCTGATCCCAGCGCACGTTTCAACTGTGGCAGCCGCGGCCATCCGGAGGTGAGATCTGGGTTTAACGCCGTAGGGGTTGTCTGTGTGGGGCTTGTCTGTTTGCCTGGATTTAAAATATAGCTCCGTAGAACAGTGAGATTTCGGGGTTCAGGTGGTTGCAGCTTAGATTTCTGGTCTTAGGGTTCAGAGATCAGGGTGCTCTGCTTTATGTATCATGCACAGACTCGGAAGCAAAAGGCGAAGGGGGGGGAGGGGTCGAGGGCAACCCAAAGACCTCACTCCTAGGGGCTAGCCAGGACCCCCCAAGACCCCCTTTAAAGGAGCCCTTATGGTCCTTGACAGTGGGTATTTGGTGTATATTAGAGGGTAGTTGGGGGGTCTAAGTCCTTCCAATGTTCTGGAATCGAGAACATGAAGATTGGTGGCTTGACCATTTTTTAGGCTGGGCAATGAGCCAGTACACATGAAAACAATTACCTCATACATGTGTAAGCTTGTTTACACAGACACACACACACACACATATACACACACATATACATATACATACATATATATATATATATATACATATACATATACATATACATATACATATATATATATATATATACATATACATATACATATACATATACATATACATATACATATACATATACATATACATATACATATACATATATATATATATATATACACATGGAGATATTCATGTATTTACATATTTTGTTGATATGTACCTGTATATGTACATGTGTATATTATATGTGTATGCATGTACGCATGTATGCATGTATTGTCCTCCGATGCGAAAGCCGAGATCTGGACTCTGCTACGCGGAAAACATGCATGTATGCGTGTATGCATGTATGTATGTATGTATGTATGTATGTATGTATGTGTATGTGTGTAAGTATGTATGCTGGCATTATTGGACGGACAGACGGACGGACAGATGGATGGACGCTAGTTTGCATGTTATGTCTGTATGTGTGTGTATATATATATATATATGTGTATGTATGTATGCATGTATGTATGTATATATATATATATATATATATATATGTACTGGTGTATGTGTGAATGTGTGTGTATGTATGTATGCGTGTGTATGTGTATATGTGTATGTTTGTGTGTGTATGTGTGTATGTATGTGTCTGAGTGTATTTGTGTGCACGCATGTGTAGGTATATGTAGGCTTATGTGTGTATATGCTTGTTTGTGTATGTATGTGTATATGTATAGAATATATATATATATATATATATATGTATATATATATATATATATATATATGTGCATGTGTGTTTAGTTGCATTAAACTCACATATCCTTATATATGTATATACCGTTTTGTGTGCCATCAGTGTTGGTTTGTGTATGCACATAAGATGACGTGTGTCGATCTACCATACATGCCGATCTGCCCTGAAGCCTTAAATTCCCGACTTTTGAAAATCCTCAACCCCACAGGCCCTAACAGTTCAATGTCTCAACGGTATATTGTGAAGCTCCTCAACACTACCGGACCCCACAGTTCAACCTTCAACCGTACACCTGAGCCTCCATGATCCAAACCCCTACAGCTGGAGTCTCCGACCGGGCAAACTCTAAAACCCCATGCCTCTACGCAGCCCGAGAACCTGTCATCAAAATATTCAACTACGACACCAAATCATAGTCAGCATTCTGGCTTGATTAGGGTTCCTAAACCCTAAACCCTAGTTGGGGACCAAGGAGGTTGCGATGCTGGATGTTTGGGTGAACCGGGTGGCTCTAGTGTTCGATGTCCCTCTTATTTGGGGTTTAGGGTTTAGGGGTTTAGGGTTTAGGGCCGTAAGCCATGACATGCATAAGCTTGCTGAGCTTCTCAATCCCGGTCTTTGCCGGCTCTTGGTCCGAAATTGAGGTTTTACTATGTTGCCTAAAGGCCCTACATGTGTGTGAAGTTAGGGTTTAGAGTTCAAGTTGCGGGATGATTGTTAGCAATTGCAGGCTTCCAGGAAATTGAAGCGCGCAGGAGTTTAATGGGTGTCTAGGCCCCGCCTTCTGCCACAGGTCTGCGGCAAGCCCTGCGCCTCAGCAAGCTTTTGGACAGCGCTACCCTTAACCCCTAAACCCTAAACCCCTAAACCCTAAACCCTAAACCCTAAACCGAAACCCCTAAACCCCCAAAACCCTAAACCCCCAAAACCTCTAAACCCCCAAAACCCTAAACCTCTAAACCCCCAAAACCCTAAACCCCTAAACCCCTAAACCCCCAAACCCCCAAATCCCTAAACCCCTAAACCCTAAACCCCTAAACCCTCAACCCGAGGCTCTAAGCCTCAAGCCGACTCCCTAAGCACCTGGCCGGCTTCAATTAGGGACCCAAAAAGCACATAAGCATAAGCACTTTATGGGGATATCCCTACCTTATTGGGCTTCATTATAAGGGGGTGTATATGTTAGAAGGGGCCCCCACCCTGTAATAGTGGTATAATAGGAATATAATAGGGCCCTAACAATCCCAATATAATCCTTATGGTCACTATTACAGGGTGGGGGCAGCTCCTAATGTATATGGGATATCCCTATCCTAATTTGTGCTTATGTGCTTTTTTGGGGGCCCTATTCAGTGTGTTGCATATCCGGTCTTGGGCTCGTTAGCTCTTATTGAATTCTACGCCCTACTTGGAGGTTCATGGGTGGTGAGAAGTAGGGCACCTTTAAGGGTTCTATTGGGTTTAGGGGTTAGGGATTAGGGTTTAGGGTAGGAGGGTAGGTATGAGTAGGGTTATAAGAGGGTAACTATACTTAACACCCATATCAGGGGACTTATAACCCCGCTTGCCTACCCATGAACCTCCAAGTAGACACCTTCAGCCCTCAAACACTAAACTCCACACGCAAAGATATGAAGCCCTGACGGGGAGAATAAAGACCCTAAGGCCTAAAGCTCTAAACCCCGAAACCCTGATGGCCCTAATTACTCAAACATTACTCCAACAGTCGTTGAACCCTAAAACCCTAAAAAAGTCTTAGTACTGTGGGATCGCAAGTATCGACCCAAAACCCTATTCTGTTTGCGAAGGCCCCTGTTCTAAACCTTCGTGATTTCCTTCATAGTTTTTGTAGAACGGAGCCCAATTCTATGTACTCAGGCCCCTGTATTAGGTTGGATGCTCAAGGTTGATAGAGGTGCGGGTTCAGGGTGGGAGCTGGGGGGGTGAGGTTTAGTGTTTGGTATTTATACATAGTGCATAGGGTTCAGAAGGGTCCGGCTTTGATGACTAGGGGATACAGGGTTTAGGCTTGGACGTTTCGGTGCATTGACATTTGGGCTTCGGTTTGGGGTTCTGGTTCCACGCTCATTGTGCGAAGACTCACGCCAAACTTAAAACCAGTCAGCCTTTCGAATCTCGCAACAATTTAAACAACGCTAAACCCTAAACCCTAAACCCTAAACCCTCCCGTAAACTCTGCTGTGAACTGCCGTTTTGTTGCAGTGCCCCTGTACATTTCTCAGGGTGTATAATCCGAATCTACAAAAAAATAGGTTATGCTAGTTCAAGGTGCGATTTTGAGTTTAGGGCTTCGGGGTTAGAGTCCCGGTTGTCAGACAGGGTTTTCTTTAGGAGTCGAAGGCCTTGTGTTCCTGCGTTTGGTGTGCCTGTAGCAAACCCAAGAGTCAGTGCGCCAAGTCCACCACAAGTCCGCTACGTACTAGGAGGTTCATGGGTAGTTTTAAGTGGGGTTGAAAGTTAGGTAACTATACTTATAACCCATACGGTTGATGATATAAATCCTGCATTACCCATAATAAGGAATAATATGGGAATTATGGTATATTCCTTGTATTATGAGTCATGCAGGATTTATATCATCAACAGTATTGGTGACATCTAACCTTTACTTGGAGGGTCGGGGGGCTTAGTAAGTAAGGTTATAAGTAGGTTACAATTAGGACAACCCCACTTAGGGGACTTATAACCCCCAATTATAACCTACTTACTAAGTCCCATGATCCTCTAAGTACCCTAAACTCCCCCTTATAGAACCCTTATAGATCCCCAAACCCTAAACCCTAAAGGATCCCTTAAAGGAGCCTCAATGCTTAAATTAAGTAGTTCCCTTTAACTGCACATGAACCTCCAAGTCGGTCTGAGGATTGCATGACAAATTGCCCGAAAGCTGAGCTCTTCTAGGAGCTTGTGGGTTAGGATTCAGGATTTAGGGTTTCCTAGAGATCCCTAAACTCTTTCATGCTTTGAGGTTAGGATTCAGGATTGAGTGTTCAGGGCTTCTTAGAGACCCCGGAACCCTAAACAAATGCTGCCAGGCATCTTCTTCACGGTTGGAAAGTGCGAGAACGGGGACAACTGCGGCTACTGCCATCTCCGTCACCAGGATTTTTAGCAGTATCCTTTTCTGCATGTTTTGGGTGATGGTCAAAATTGTTTGATTCACCCAAAAAGTGTAGATCTCTAACCCAAAACCCTAAAGCCTGTGGGTTACTGAAGAGCTTAGGTCACCAGCGGCGGCAGCCAGTCCCCGATCGCAGGCCGGGCCGCAGCCTCCCTCTGGCCTTTCCTCTGCTTGGAGGATCATGGGTAGTTATAAGTTATAAGGGCTCCTTTAAGGGTCCCTTTCATGGGATCTATAGGGATTCTAGAAGGGTATAGGGTTTAGGGCCCAAAGGGGTTTAGGGGTAGTTATAAGTGGGGTTAGAAGTCCCCTAATATGGGTTGTTCGTATAGTTACCCTGTTTATATCCCTACTTATAATTACCCCTGAACCTCCCAGTTGAGCTGAGTGTCCCGGGTTACTTCTATGACACGTTGGTGTATCACGAATATATCTGTATGCAGAGAGAGAGAGAGAGAGAGAGAGAGAGAGATAAATAGATATGTAGATATAGATATAGGTAATAGGTGTGGATTTAGGTTTTAGATGGTAGGTATAGGTACAGATATAGAGAACGATGCAAACATGAGCACGGATTTTAATGTAGATATACGGACATACACAAGCATGGGATGCGCATGTGTGTGTGTATATGTATGTATGTATGTATGTATATATATATATATACGACATGTATAAAACGCATAAGTAAGTATTAGCTTACATAAACAGGTAAACAGACAAGTAGATGTACGTCGTAATTGCACATATATGTGCATATATATATACATATATATTATATTCGAGATAGTCATCGGCTATGACTATCGATGGGTGACTTGGCCTCTAGGGTTGGCCGGTTCAAATGATCACAGAGGCCACACCGCACTATATTGAGCAACAGCAACCAGTCAGGGTTTGGGGGTTACCTGAAGCCTGAATAGCTTACCTTTTTCAGAACTTATGCATACATGGAAGTCATAAGGAGCAGCCCTAGAATGGTAGGTTCCTTAGGGTCCAGGTAGGGTTCAGGGTGCTGCATTTACGCTGCTACAGAGACCCTGGGTCATGGTTCCTTTGCTAAACTTCCCTAGCTTTGAACTACCTGCTAAGCCTTATTAAAACGTAAAAATATGCAGCGCTTCCCTGAACCCTAGCCCCAAACCGAAACTTGAAAGCCCCTGACCAGTCGACCTAGACCTTAAACCCTAAGCCCTTCACATCAAACCAAACTGGACCTATAGCCTACCTGCCTCTTACGGACGTATATCAGGAAGTCCCAATAAGGAGCCCGAAAAATGGCAGGCTCTTTAGGATCCACTCCGATTGCAGGAGCTGCAGGGCGAAAGAGTCCCCCCTAGTTTAGGGTTTAGGGCTTAGGATGGCTTTGGTTTAGGCAAAACTTCCCGCAATGTCCCGAACCCTACCCTACAGCCCTTAGGCGGCCATGCATACATTGGCCAATACGTACTGTATAGGAACCCCTATGAGGCCGACGTATATAAACCATATATGGGTGGTTGTTGATTTAGGACCTAAATAGTAGGTGCCGTACTATATAATGGGGCCCAAAAAGGGACCATAATTTTGACAACCACCCATATGTACATGGACTCTTTGTGATAGACAGGCAGCGTGCCCTTCTTCGAAGTCTCAACAGGGAAGAGTTGTTGCTCGGTCTTGCATGCCTTTCGCTGTTTTAGTACTTGCGACATCATGCGTTCTTGGGTATGCAGTTTCTTTCTCAACGGGTTTGCAAGTACTATACGGACGTCTTGTTCACCACGTGTTTAGGTCAAGACATGGCTTGAGAACACTGCACCCTAAACCCCCGCCGTAAACCCCGAAGCCCTGAACCCTAATGTCCTTCCTATTTCCCAGAGCCCCCCAACTACACTCTACGATACCCCAAGTACCCACGATAAAGGCTGCCCCTTTGGGGGGGGTTTGGTGGCTGGTGCTTGTGAAGTATACTTGGAGGTTCATGGGGAGTTATATACAAGGAGGATCTCAAGGCCCCTAATACGGGTTATAAGATGATACAAGTATACCCATAGGCCCCAAAGTAGTTCCTTTTTAAGAATACCTATTAGGATTCTATATATGAACCCCAAAAAGGAACTACTTTGGGGCCTTAGGGTAGTTACCCTACTCACAACACTACTTCTGACGTTTGGGTGGCAGGACCTTAAGCCGGCAAGGACTCGAGGTTGTCGGTTCTACATAGATTCTAGGATGCCCAGTAGTACCCTTATTCCCTTTTTGTAGTCCTAGGTTCCTTATAAAGTTACCCAATACCAAAAAGAGAGGCCTTTTTATTCTTAGGTTACTGGGTATCCTAGTAGATTGGCTACTGCCCCTACTCTGTAACAGTTTGATAATAGTTGCAGTCTACTGTAACAGTTGGATAATAGTTGCAATCTAGTTTTGTATAGCCCTTACTATGACCCTGATATAGACTGCGCAGACGTAGCAGTAAAAGTGCCGTACAAGGTAATCAACCTGTTTCGAGTTACGTTGCTTCAAAGCGGACCTAAACCCAAAAGTAAGGGACCCAAAAAAGCACATAAGCATAAGCAGTTACTGGGGGTATCCCTATCTTTTTTTGTTTATGTGTTTTTTTGGGGCCCTAATACAGACCTAAATGCTAAGGCTGAACCCTGAAGCCGAAAATCCCTGAAGCCGAAAACCCTATGTAAACCCCAAAAGCCCCAAAACCCCAAGCCTGAGACCCTAACCCTACTTGGAGGCCCTTTTGACTTAGTAAGTAGGGTTAGTAAGGTGGGTTATGGAGTTGCTAATATGGTTTCTATGGGATACTAAGTAGACTTACTAAGTCAAAAGGGCCTCCAAGTAAACCCTGCGGATTCCCAGGACCCCTAAAGGCCCCGAAAAGCCCTAAGCAGAAGCGAGTCATGCTTCTCAGAGTGCTCGGTTTAGGGGATACAGACTGTAGGGTTCCTTTCAAGGGTTCTAGAAGGGGTTTAGGGTTGTTTTATACAGTGTCTATAGGCTGTGGTTTTGGGGCCAAAATAATAGTTATAATTGGGTGCTAGGTATATCAGACTGACTTCAAAGCAGGAATGCTTAGGAATAGTGCTGGTTGTTATTTATTCAGGTCTCTGTATGATGATGTTGTTTTTCCGACGGCATTTGGGGTCAAGGCATGGTTGCAGACAGAGTTCCCGTATTGAAATCAATGTTGGGGGTGCAGTGTATCGGTATGTTAAGTCCCCGTACCAGAAGCTCTGAAATCTTAAGCCACATCTGAAAAATACCTTGAAGCACCAAGCCCTCAAACCCTCAAGCCCTACAAAATTTCAAGCTGCTTGAATCTAAGGTTCTTCACCTTTCTGCCGCTGTTGCGGCACCGCGGAGTGAATTTTGGGTCGCCGAACCCTAAACCCTAAGTCCTGAAGTCTGAACCCCGTTGTTTGTTTTCGGATTCATGCTTATATGTACGTACTGTATAGTAGAACATACCCTAAAGCCGTATTTAAATCACAGACTAAGGAGCTGGGCCATCGGGCTCTGATTTGCCCAAAGAGCCCAATATCCCTTAACTGAGGGACATATAGCCTAAGTCATAATATGAAGCCCATAATGATTTAAGGTATATTCCTGTATTAAGGGGTATTGGGGTCTCTGGGTGTCGGCTTGAATGACGAAATCCTAAACCCTTAAACCCTAAACCACGGCATAACCAAACCCTAATTCCTAAGCCCGAAACCACAAACCTTGTAGTGAGCCCGAAGCCCGAAGCCCCTGAGCCGACTCCCAAGAGCACCCCTGCCGGGTTTTTGGCTTCTGTAATGTATACCTAGAACAAAGAATACTAATGGCAATCATGTAGGCGTTTATATCATGTTAGTCCCTATTTTAACCCGAGATAACCTTCTTAAAAATACATCAGGAAAGCGTAATTAACAAGGAACCCTGAAAACGGTAGATGGCTTAGGGTCCAGGTAAGCCCTAGACCCTAAGCCGTATAGGAAACCCTAAGCAGCTGAGGTGGCAAGCCCAGAGGGGAGACTTCGAGGAAGAGGCCCACAATGTATTGGCCATGGTTGAAGAAGCTTGGCACCTTGGCACTTGGGTGGTTGTCAAAATTATGGTCCCTTTTTGGGTACCCTACATATTAGGTGCCGTATTATAATGAGGACCCAAAAAGGGACCCTAATATTGACAACCACCCATTCGGCGCTACAAGGGTTTAGGTTTAACGGTTTTGGCGTAGGGTTTAGGTACAAGGGTTCGGGGTTTAGGTATAATGCGGTTTAGGGCTTAGGGCCATCGTTGCAGAAGCTTGGAGCCTTCGCACGGTATACGATGAGAGTCACTATAACCAGGATGCCCAGTAGTACCCTTATTCCCTTTTTGTAGTCCTAGGTTCCCTATAAAGTTACAAAATACCAAAAAGGGAGCCCTTTTTATTCCTAGGTTACTGGGCATCCTAGATAAAGGTTACTGCAAGCGTTATGATAAGGGCTAATGCATATGGCTAATGTCAGGGTACTATAAAGGAATTGGAAAGGCCACTACGAGGGACTAAGGTTTTCGTTGCAAGGTTTATGTTTTCGGGCTCTGCACCTCCGCCTTTCCAAACTTACCCGGGGTGATTTAGGTGCCTTTAGGGGAATTAAGGTACCCGTATAGTACCCTTAAAATGGCTCTTATAGTAACCCCTCCCTCATGCTAAGTGTAATGAAACATTGCTAGCAGTGTTATTCCTGGCTCCAGGTCATTCCTTACAAAATCACAACCCTAAGCCCTATACCGGGCTTGGGCTCTCTTAAGAGCTCTTGGGTTGAAGACGATTCACATGTTAACCTTGCATGCGAGCGCAGGCTTATGGGGTTTTTGGTGTCCGGTTTTGGGGTTTTATAGGGCTTGGGGGTTTAGGGTTTTGGGGTTCAGGGTCAAACGCTGGAAACACGATTAGGCTTTGGAACGGGTGTTGCGAGGTGTTGCTTCCTCACGCAACTATGTGTGCCTGCCGTTGCGTCAAGGTTTCAAGGTTCAGCAATACCTCAAACTACCAAACCCTACTTTTTTGTAGGTTCTTATTGAATATAAACTTTGATATGGAATTTATAGGGACCTTAAAAAAATGTAGGTTTTGGCAGGTTCAGCACTACGTGTGCCCACCAAGGTTGCAGGACTCCGAGGTACTGAAAGCACTTGCAGGCACCGAAAGCCAACTACCCATGAGCCTCCAAGTATACCTATGTGATTCAGGAGAGACTAGGCCACTCAAGGATAACGGCGCAGTTGCAGTTGGTTTACACAAATGACACAACTGTGTACATAATCGCGAAACCCTAAACTTCCTAAACCCCAAACCCCGTACAATACACTACCTATAGTCTCCATTGTAGTTCCTTTTTGGGGGTACCTTATAGGATCCTAACTATATAATTGGTGAGACCAAGAAAAGGAACTACAATGGAGACTATAGGTAGATCCTGGACCTCAAGAACTGAACCCTAAGTGTGTGCGGTCTTGGCTCTAGCAGGCTTTCGGCTGAGTCCTGCAATCCCAGTAGACTCTTAAAACTACGTTATAAGCCGGAATAACCTACTTTTTGAAGGACTTACTTAAGGAAATTAGAATAGGGAACCCTAAAAAGGTAGGTTATTCCGGCTTAAAACTAGCTGTATTTAACATTATTCTATTGGTTTAGGGAATCAGGGGCCGTTCGCCCAGTAAACTCTTAAAACTCGTCATACTTAAGATTTTTCTTCAGGGATTTAGGGATTTAGGGGCTATCTTAAAACGAATTATATTTGATCTTATTCTAGGGGTCTGGGTCTAAGGATTCGGGATTCAGGGGCCTTGGGGTTCATGAAGACCCAAGACTAGGATGCCCAGTAGTAGCCTTATTCCCTTTTTGTAGTCCTAGGTTCCTTATAAAGCTACCCAATACCAAAAAGAGAGACCTTTTTATTCTTAGGTTAAACCCTAAACCCTAAACCCTAAACCGTTTAGGTTACTGTCCTAGCCCACGAGCTTGAGGCAACAGCTGGGTGGCACCCGCAGGACCAAGCTTCGCCGGGAAGACGCGGAGCCTAGCCCGCAACCCAGGGACTCGCAAAACCGCATCCTACTTAGAGGATCATGGGACTTAGTAAGTAGGTTATAATTGGGGTTATAAGTCCCCTAAGTGGGGTTATCCTAATTATAACCTACTTATAACCTTACTTACTAAGTCCCATGAGCCTTCAAGTAGGCCCCTTTAAACGCAGGCCTAAACCCCTTATGGTACCTTATCGTATCCCTTAAAGGAACCCTTCAAAGGAACCTTCCACACCCCTTGGCTTGGCACAGGGCTTAGGGCAAGTTTTGGGTTTTGGGGTTTTAGCGGTCTAGGGTTCTGTTAGAGTTCAGGGTAAAGGGTTTGGGGGGTTCCTAGTAGTAGAGTAGGTAAGCTTTAACCTTCTTTGGGTACTATAGTCCCTATATAACCAACCAAAAAGGTTAACCTTTTGTTCCCCGTGATACCCGACACGTAGGCCATGAGTAAAGCAAATCCCGAAAATTAAGGTAGGAATCCTGACACGATTTAAGGTACAGACTTTACATAATTGAGGTGTTTGAGAGTCTCTGCGATAAACGTCATTATGTGATATGGAGAATATTCAAGGCAACGTTTACGGTATCATACATAAGTTTGCGGTTTAGGGCTTGTGGCCTTTTGGTCTCAGGTTTTGCTGTCTTCCCAGGCTGTTCAGTGGTACACTTTTTTACTTTCAGGTCTCTGGGTTCCTATTTTAAAATAAGAAGCCTAAAACAGTATATACTTTTTCACAGTGGGTTACTGAACAGCCTAGCTTCAGGGTTTCAAGTTGAGTTGTCGCCTCGTGGGTTCGGGGTTGATTTACCCTGCAAGCTTTCGGATTGACCCTAAACCCTAACCTTACTTGGAGGTTCATGGGTGGGTATAAGTAGGGTTATAGGTGGGGTAACTTCACTTATAAGCCATAGTAGGGGAATTTTAGCCTCATTTATAACTGCTCTAAACCCTAAACCCCCAATCCGAACCCTTTAAAGGGACCCTTACCCTTATAACTACCCATGAACCTCCAAGTAACCTTAAACGCCAGGCAACGCCAGCTCAAACAAGGTGAAAACTTACTCGGAGGGTCGGGGGACTTAGTAAGTAGTTGTTTTATAGAGTTATAAGTATCACAACCCCAATTATAACATAACTCTACTTACTACATACCTACTAAGTCCCCCGACCGTCCAAGTAAGGGTCCAGGCACCCCTGTGGCGCTCACGCGTAGTTCTGGTGCTAAAGTGACTTTGCCCTAAGAGTCCATGTATCCAAATAGGGTCCCTGTAAGGGTTTTCTGTAAGGGTTCTACAAGGGTACCATAAGGTTGTAGGGTTTAGGATTTAAGAGTCCGTGTATTCAAAGAGTATTTACTTTGGCCTTGGAGTATTCCCTATATAGGTACATTGGGCCCAAAGTACATATATAAGTACATGTGTGTATATATATATATATATATATACATGTGTATATATATATATATATATATATATGTATATATATATATATATACATATATATATATATATATGTAGATGGGTGGTTGTCAAAATTAGGGTCCCTTGTTGGATCCCTACTATAATACGGCACCTAATATTTAGGGTACCCCAAAAGAGACCCTAATTTTAACAACTACCTCTTTATATATATATATATATATATATATGTATATACGCACACATACTATTACTATTTGGGTACATGGACCCTTAGTGGTGGATAGAAAGCCCATCACAGCTGTGTCCTGGCTGTCCGTACTACATTCGTACATAAACCAATTGGGAACACGAGGAGCTACATAACCCTAAACCCTAAGCCCCTAAGCCCTAAACCCTAACCCCCTAAGCCCTGAACCCTAAACCCTAAACCCTACATAAAACGACCCAGCGAAGGCGAGGGTTGAACTTTCTGTTCGCCCAGGAGTGGCTACATGTGCTTCTCGCCCGTCTGTCTTTCGGTGCCTTCTCTCTAAAGTTTCAGTCTAGGAATACATCATTAAGGTAACCATGTGTATGTAGACTCTGGGAATTCAGGTGATAAGAAGCATCAGCAGCAGCGCCGGCTATCCTTGTCATCACATGCTTGCAGCTTTCTGCGAACCCCACAGCACCCTGGGACAAACCCCCAATCCTCCTAGGGTCCTAGGCCTTGCCTTAAGCTACCAAGACCTACTTTTAGTAGGGGCTCTATACTTTCATCTTATGGTTTTTGATAAGAACCTTGAAAAATCGGTTATGGTAGTTTGACGTGGTAGAGTTTTCAAGCTTCAAGTCAGGATCAGTCGTAGTCTAGCGTCGACTTTGTCCTCAGGGAGGCATCGGGACTCGACCTGTGTCTAACAACATTCGTTTGGCTCCTTGAACCCTAAACCCTAAATCAAGCCCCCTTGAAAAAAGGACCCTCATGAAGGCCAGGGTCCTCCTTATCGTCCTGCTGGAGGGAGTTTAGGCTGCAGGGTCTAGGATTTAGGGTTTCAGGCATGAATGTGGTTTGAGAGTTCCGAATAACCCACAACAAAGTCGGTCTCGGCAGGTACTTAGATAGTGAACGGGGGAACTTTAAGCTTTTTGTCCTTATATCTTAGCTCTATCTTAGAAAGTCTGAACTTTTTTGGGCCTTGCTGTTGAAGAAGAGAGGGTAGGGTTTTGGGCGGCAAGGCGGCCTGTTCACGATGCTCCTTCACAACCTGGGTGCTTGCATCTTCTTCTGCAAGGAGGTTAAATTGTTGTTCTTTTTGCGTGGAGATACCAGGCTTACATTGGGGTTGGTACGGGTTTTGCAGGATTTTTGGTGTGGAATTGTCGGTATAGCATTTCGGCGTGAGCTTCAATTCTCGGATTTGCGGGTTTAGGGTTTTGGCATTCGAGTCGAGATTTGGTGGAGCTTCTCAGGTCTTTTGTCTAGGGGTTTCGCATGATGGATTTGGGGTTTCGGTGTAGGCGCTGGGGCGTAGTATTTTGGTGTAGAGCATGATGGCAAACCCAGAGAGCCCAATACCCCTTAGTTAAGGAATATACCTCAAATTATTGAGGCATATTGCTCAATTTAGGGGTAGGTCTCTCTCGGAAAAAATTGGGCAGTCGTGGGATCGGGGTGGATGCCGGATCAACGGAGATCAACCTCCTTTCTGAGGCCTAGGGATCTAAGGACTCATATATTACGGCTTTTGTGCCCAAAGACCATACTAAATATGAGGCTTGTTGGCTATTTTGATCCCTAGGGCAATAGTATTGAAACATCATCATGTACCAAGTCGCAAGATTTGGTGGTTTAGGCACGATTTAGGGTTTGGGGGTTTCAGGTTTAGGTGTTTAGGGGGTTAGAGACCTTTCATAAGATCACTGTCAGGGTTTAGGGCTCATTATAGTCCTTAGACACGTGATATTGGATTACTGCCCCACTCGCTACACCCGAAAGTCCCCAATTTTGAGCTAGGGCCTCTTTTGGGGTCCCTAATATATTACGGCACATAATATTCAGGGTGCCCAAGAATGGACCATGATGTTGACAACTACCCTCAAAAACCATAAACCCGATAAACTTGGTACAGCGGCTCGGGTTGACACATGGATGTGGAAATCGTGTTGGGTGTAAACCCCTGTGTGCAAACATCTAAACAAGCAATAAAGAAGCCTGTGTCAATACCTACGCTGTTCCTTGCTAGTGTTCCCCCATGACATTCGCGCAAACACTTTTGCTAAGGGAGTCTCAATGCTGTAGCTAACTTAAAAATTTCGATTGCCCTTGGTGCTTAAACCCCTACAGTTCAGGATCCAAGTTGCTGGATTAAGGGGTATACCAAGCATACAGGTTTGACATACAGGTTAAACTAAGGCTCCATGTACCCTTATAGTATATTCTTAGGCCTTAAAGTACCTACATAGGGACCCCTTTAAGGCTTAAGTATCTACTATAATGGTACATGGAGCCTTTGGGTTAGAAGTAGGAGATGCCTATAGAGAGCAAAAAGAAGCGTACTTGTGCCCCAAACCCTAAACCCTGAATCCTAGACCCTAGACCCTAAACTTTCCTAAATTCTAAACCCTAGACCCTAGACTTTCCTAAACCCTGGACCCTACTAGACCCTAGACTTTCCTAACCGGACCCTAGACTTTCCTAAACCCTAAACCCTAGACCTTAGACTTTCCTAAGCACTAGAAACCCCAAGCCTAAGCCCCGGGGATCTCGCCGAGGCGCTTGGGTGGATTTGGCTCGTGCAGAGATGGGGCAAATGAGACAGTCGATGCCTGTGAGAGTCTAAAAGATAGGGGCCCTAAGGGATCTATAGGGTTTTAGGGGTTCAGGGTTTAGGGTTTAGGGATTTGGGCTAATTACAAGGGTTCCTTTATAAAGGGCTCCTTTAAGGGATACTATAAGGGTACGATAATGGTTTCATATGGAGGCCTGAATAGTACCAAAACCCTAACCCCAGGCTTCCCCTGACAATCTTGGAAGCATGGGGTAAGACTCCAAGTAGCCGAAAGTAGGTACAAGTTCGATAGACCTCAGACCCCAAGGTACGTACTACGGTTGATGACACAAATCCTGCATTGCCCATAATAAGGAACATGCCAAAATCCCCATAGTTTGGGGGCATTAAGGCAATGCAGGATTTAAATCATCAACCGTATTTGTATACTTGGAGTCTTAGGGTAGACACGACGAAGCTTTGAGGGCACAGTTGCGCGGGCGGTTCTATCGTCGAGGTGTTCCTGGGAATGTAGGTTTCCCTATTTCCTGTAGTATATGTACACGTATACCTAGACCCTCAAAAGTAATTAGGTCAAATAATGGCCCAAAGCCTATAATCAAAAGGCTACTATTCTAGACATTTCGGGGTTCAGGCATACACCCACTGAAGTCCAAACAAAAATGGTTCTTGTTGTGGGTCTTCGGGGCCTATCAGGGCTTTGCAGGCACCGCTCTAAAGCCATGCTGGGTAGTTGTGTTTTGGGTTGTGCTTACTGTCCGCTTTTTCCGTCAAGCCTACTTCGGTACGTTTTGCATCTCAGTACGCGAGTAATCTTCTAGTAAGCCCAGCACTGTTAACCGGTCATAGTTATGGTTCATCGCACATTGCCAATAGCCAGGCTGAGTACAACGGCTGTACTACCCAGTACCCCAAATCCTTCTTCTAATCGCAGCTCAAAAACTGATACCCCAAGTATAGGTTTCAGCCCAAGCCTAAACGATAGCCACCGTGAATGCAACGGCTGTACTACCCAGTGCCCCAAGTCCTTCTTCTAATCGCAGCTCAGAAAATGATACCCCAAGTATAGGCTTCAGCCTAAGCCTAAACCCCCAAACCCATACACTAACCCCAAACCCTCAAGCATTGCAGGATCCTAACGCAAAATTTGTTGATGAACAGCATAAAGCAGGACTGTTGAGACTAACTTAGGTAGGGTCTGGGTTTAAGGCTAGGCGCGAGGGGTCGTAGGTCTCAGACCCCTGGACTATAAGGTTTGACCAGGATGACTGAAGGGCAAGATATGAGGGTTTAGGGTTCAGGGTTTAGGGTTGGGATCATGGTTGGCTTGTTTATTTTTCGGGAAGCAATATGGTTTCGACGTCAAGCCCTCTGAATCGTTTCGTGTGCCCTCAGGTTTCGTCGCATGCAGACTTGTTCGTGACAATCCGTTGCTTTTCCATGTGGCTGTGGAATTGAGACCTTGCTGAAAGCATGGATCCATGGAGCTGCATTGGAATCAATGTGGATCTGCGCACTGCCTCCCAAGTGTAAATGACTAAGTTAAGGCCGCGTTTGAGCCCTGATTGTCAACCCTACCTATAGTCTCCATTGTAGTTCCTTTTTTTGGTTAACCAAAATCTCTATTATAGGGTCCTAACCATAAAACTGGTTAACCAAAAAAGGAACTACAATGGAGACTACAGGCAAACTCCAGGCCCAGCAAGCAGCCCAAACCTATATTGCTAAGCCCTCAACATATCTTAACACTATCACTATCCCTAGGGGTCCATGTACCCAAATCGTACCCATATACTTTGGGCCCAATGTACCCGTATAGGGATCACTTTAAGGCTAATGTATATATACTGTTTTTTAAGGTACATGGATCCTTAGGGTGCGGCTTTCGTTTTTTCATTGGTGTAGAGGGTTGGGGGATCTGGGGGATCCTGGCAGCGGATCTTTGCACTCAAGGTTCAACAACGCAGGTCATGGCAGCAATGATGCAAGCCCTAAACCCCTAAACCGTGTAGGGTCTAAGGTAGTTGGTTTAAACCCCGCAGCATGGAACCCGAAACCCTGCTTTCTCCTGTTACAGGTAAAGTCTGTAATGTGCAGCTGTTCGGCCTTCAAACAAGATGCCGTAAGGATTTAGGGTTTCAGGCTTACGGTTTTACGGGTTTACCAGGACACCCCCAAGTGCCAAGGGCCCTTAAATGGAGGCCGTATGTACCTTAATAGTGGGTTTTTGGTTTTTTTAAGATGCTAGTTGCGGGGTGTAGGCAGGGTTTAGGGTTTAGGCTTTAGGATTTTGAAGTCCCGAAGGCAGTGCAGCAGTGACTCTGATGGATCAGAGCTGTGGACTGTCGAGGAGCTGGCGCCGCTTGTACCTGGGGGTTAGGAGGTTTAGGGCTTACTTTGAGGATCATGGGACTTAGTAAGTAAGTTATAATTGGGGTTATAAGTCCCCTAAGTGGGGTTATCCTAATTATAACCTACTTATAACCTTACTTACTAAGTCCCATGAGCCTTCAAGTAGGGTTGAGGGTTTATGGCCTAGTCTAGGGATCCTTTCGCTCATTTCAGATCATATAACTGCTGAGTGCTCAGTATTTACTTAGATGTGAGTCCGACTGTCTCTGGAACTTACAACCATGTGTTACCTTGGCATGCGGATTGTATTACTACCCCTCAACTTGACCCTTAAAGTCGTGGATATGGGCATAGAGCACAGGCATTGGCTTGAGAATCTTGGCTAACCGCATCACTGTGGAAACCTGCACCCTTCACCCCCACGCCAAGGAACCCCAGATCCTCATGGGACCCGAAGTACTTGGATTTGAAGTTGGCTCCTCGTGCAGATGCCGTTGCCATGGCTCACCGATTTTCCAATACCTGGAAAGACTTTTGTGTTGCAGGGTTTGCGTACAGAGCCGACGTCTACTGGCAGGTTCCGGTAGGACTTGATGGCCATATGTTCTTTGAAACCATCCGCGGATCGATGCCCGGGCGCCTCGTGATGTGCACAGAAACGGCAAGATTATTTGGGGTATTGTTTCAAGTCAAGGTTGCCGTCACGGTCCCTTATCAACACTATCTGCTATGACGATAGTCAGGACCCTGTGAGGAACCATCGCGTAAAGATGTTGTATCATGGAGAAGAGCCCAACTTGGACAGAGTAAGTTAAGCATTTTAGGATTCGGGATTTCAGGTCCAGCGTTAGGGGGATCCCCATAATACCATAACCTGGCCTGACACAAGGCTCCTTATCAATCAGCCAGCTGTCTGGTGATGAAATTAAAGGTCATACGGTTGAAGTGGTTATGATGACGAACATGATGATGGCGACGGTGATGGTGACGATGATGGTGATGGTGGTGGCGGTGGCGGCGGTGGCGGTGGCGGTGGCGATGGTGATGGTGGTGCTGATGATAATGATGGTGGCAACAATGATGCTGATGATGATGACGACGACGATGATGCTTGGTGGTAGGAATATATCTCTCTATATACACATATATGTATATTAAATATATATATATATATATATATATATATATATATATACATGTAATACATCGTTGCTGCTAGTCTGCCAACAACATGGATATTATGTTTTTTTCAAGGCCAGGAATATTCGCTCCAGTATCAGTTTTTCAGCGCAAGATGCGGGCCGGAATGATTAGCACAGAATCTTCAACTTGATCTGTTGAAGCCTGGCTGAGCACCTTTCGCGTTGTATGATACATGCGAAAACTTAAACTGTTAGTTATTGCATGTTAGTCGCGGACGAAGCCCGGCTGTAAATACATGTAAAAACTACGCCGCACGCGCTAATCCCGGAATCAAAAACCCCAGCTTGGGATTCCCAGATAGGGGTTTTCACAGTGTCTTCTGGCCGCTGTGTGAGGAGTTCAATCATCCAGAGCCTGAACTAGCCCAGATCGACCTCTTCTTGCCTTATCAAAGCCTTACAGAGTGCCCGGAAAACCGCTATGGGTCAAGTTAACTCTGTAAACCCTATCTCATGCGCCCTGGTCATCCCAAATATGTAGTTGCAGGTTCAGGTTCAGAAACTTTAGGGGGTCGCGAAAAGGATAACCTAAACCTAACACCTATATAAACCCCAAAAAGCCGCAAGCTTCCTTAAAGCCTCGACGCATTTGGACGCTGGGCCATCGATCCTGAAAACATTCTTCGCTTGATCAGGAAGGAGGCAGCACGACACTGCTCGATTTCACAATGACTCGATGTTGTCTCAAAGAGGGACTCTTGTAGGAGCTTAATTATTGATCGCAGTCACTCTATCATCTGTCCGTCCATCCTGGCATCTATCTGCAATTGCAGGCTGCCACACCGTTCGAAGACCCGTGGCCTTTGCCGCCTTCCTCTGTGTGTACAAGTCTGAGTCTTCGGTACACCCTAATTGTTGGCGTGCATATGGCCAGAATTCGAAGCACTACCTTTATCGGAATTGTGAACCGACGTAGAGAACCAAAATGCAGAGTTCAAGAGCACAAACGTCTGAGTACAAACCCTTGTCTAGACCTCGAGCCTTGAAGATTTGACGGCCTCAGGCTTAGTTTGCAGTAACGTGCATATCACCTAAATCCTAGACCCTGAGGAGAGCTTGCTACAGTCAAGGCCCTCGGACCCTAGCCTGCCCTGCTCTGCCCTAGCCTGCCCTGCCCTGGCCATCCTCCTTCAAAGTAAAGCCTATATAACCCCTTAACCCCAACTTGAAAGCAGAGACAACAGACTTCGTATGAATGTAAGGGTCTGATTAGTGTGCCCCCCCAAACAGTTCAAAATGTCCACAAGAATAAATTGGCCGGACCGCATTGGTCGGATTGGTAGTACATAATTATGTATTTAGTATTCGTAATAGTAGTAATAGTAATAGTCACAATATTATTATAATTGTATTTCTTATAGGCATTGTTTTTAGTAGTTACTCATAGCAATAGTATGAGTTAGTATTAGTACTAGTACTACGTACTCATATTGCAAGCAGTAGCAGTACGTAATTTGCATACTAATTAAGATCAAGTGCCGGGCCGCGAGAGCTTTTGTACAGTTGCGGACCCTAGGGTCATTAATATTATTGCGTTCCCGGATGCTGGGCCGAAATGAGAAAGCTTGGTTTTATTAGGGGCCAGCGAAGCTTTTGCATTGTTGGGTTTCCGGCTGCTGCTGTGCAGGGCTGGGAAAAAAGCTTGGCATTGGTGAGGACCCCGGTGTTGTTCATTATTATGACTATTATTGGAACTAGTCATAATAGTATAGCATCATCGGCAGTTTTGGTGATTAAACGTATCAGTAATAGTAGTAATTACAGTAATTAGTTAATTATACAATCAACAGTAACAGTGCTAGTATTAGTGATAGTATTGAAGTAATAGCAGTAACTAATGAATTAGTAGCAATGTTCCCGCCCAACAGATCCCATGAGCCCTGGACTGTCCTTTTTAGGGTTTAGGGTTTAAAGAATCTCTGTAGACTTGACACCGTGCTGGCTACTTCCTCTGCGCTCTGTTGTATATACGAGGCTGGGTTCTTGTTGAGCCCTTTACTCAAAGGGGAAAAGGAGGGACCCTTAATGGGGACCCCTACCCTATAGTGGGCTATATAATGGGTATATAATAGCTAGATCAAGGGTATATACCTAGGTGTCCTTATTAAGGGTCCCTCCTTTTACCCTGGGATTTACCCTGAGGGCCGACGTACAGCGACAGCGCCGCTTAAGAAACAGTTGGTTGTCCCAAAACTAAAAGGCCTTAAGAAATCGTTCTTTTGTTTTTTTTTTTTTCCGGGGGCACCCTCAACTTCTTGATTTGTTTTTGTTTACTGAATAAATGCGTTTCCGGACTTGAGGGTAGTTTGGGTTCTTAACCCAAACTTTTTACTTTGACAAGGCCCTAGAATCCGCCTATCAGACTCCCCAAACAATATGAGGCGCACGCAAAACCTACTGCGAGACTCCAGCTCGCAGCCATGTCCAATCTTAGTTATGTGTGATTATCAACGCAAGCCTAAACTCGAAGACCCTGAACCCCTAAACTCCAAACCCGGCATGGCATCCGTCCAGTCTCTTTCAGCCATACTCCTGCCTTCATCTTAGTCTTAGCGTAGGTAACCTTTGACCTTCGCGCGGTGCTATAATCCCTATAAGCCCCAACATACCCCCAAGGGTTACCTTCTCCAACCTTTAGTCCCCCAGGATACTGGACAAGCAGATTATGAAGCAAGCATTCAGCCCTTGCCAAAACCCTTTCTAAAACAAAAGGAAAGAAAGCAGGAGAAATGCGGGCTCAATCCCCCCGGCGTCTTTTTCCGTGCGTCTCCCTTTTGGAATGAAACCCCTACACCCCTAAACCCTAAACCCAAATGCACACACTCAGTTTCTTGATTCAGTTTCTCGATCGAGCGAAGCAAGCAACGACAAGCTTTGAAGAGCAGAATGAGAAATTGGCACCGCCGAGGTCTAGGGTTTAGGGTTTAGGGGTGTTGTTTCCAATTTGCACACGTGTCGTATATTATATGGATAGTTGTCAAAATTATGGCCCATCTTTGGGTCCCCTAATATAATACGGCAATAATTATTCAGGGTACCCCAAAAGGCACCCTAGTTTTGACAACTACCCCTATTGTTTTTTTGTGGCCCAGGGCCGGTTGAGGAGCTCTCAGTTTTCTTAAGCGGTGGTTTGGCACCCTCAGGATGTTCATCATTTTCATCTGTCTAGCCTGTCGATGCCGGCTGTGCCTGAAGCTGTCGACCTGAACTGCACGAAGTAGCATGTTGAGGGTTTATAGTTAACCAATAAATTAGGCTTTGTGACTATGTGTATGTTTATATATATATGTATATGTATATGTATATATGTGTGTATATATATATGTATATATTTATATTCACTTATTTATACTTCTAGGGTTTAGGGTCTGGGGTCTACGCGGCGGCGAGCAGTTGTGGTCGAAAGCAGAACGCTCCAGGGCACGGCAAAAGGCTGCGAATGCCAATCCGTTTGCAGTGCTCTGACTGCTGCATAGCTGCAGCATTACCGTGGGACTTGAATTGCAAACAAATCGCCCTGAGTTGAAGAAATTCCTGAAAGCACGTTAAGCCTTTCCTGAAAGCACGTTAAGTTGGGAAGCCCTGGGAATGCTTAACACAACTTTAAGGAGGTTAGCCCCCCCACGGCCATCGATGGGGTGGAATGGGAATCGAATATGCGGTGATATGCGACGCAAATCCAGTCTTAAGCATTCTCAGGGGTAAGGGTTTAACTGTCAGGTGGAGTTGCTGTGAGTCTGCTCCAAGACTTCCCGAGCTGTTGCGAGCGGTTCCGAGACGTTCTGACCCGAGCTGTTCCGAACCGTTTACCACCATTCCGAATGTTCCGAGCCCGAGCCGTCCCGAACCGTCCCAACCGTCCCGAACCGTCCCGAACCGTCCCAACCGTCCCGAACCGTCCCGAACCGTCCCGAACCGTCCCGAACCGTCCCGAACCGTCCCGAACCGTCCCGGACCGTTCCGAGCCGTCCCGAACCGTCCCGAACCGTTCCGAACCGTCCCGAACCGTCCCGAACGGTTCGGGACGGTTCGGAACAGTTCGGGACGGTTCGGGACGGTTCCGGAACGGTTCGGAATGGTTGGTTCGGAACGGTTCGGAACGGTTCAAAACGGTTCCGAAGGGTTTGGAACGGTTCGGGACGGTTTGGGACGGTTCGGGACGGTTCGGGACGGTTCGGAACGGTTCGGAACGGTTCGGAACGGTTCGGAACCGTTCAGAACCGGGACGGTTCGGGACGGTTCGGGACGGTTCGGAACGGTTCGGAATGGTTGGTTCGGAACGGTCGGAACGGTTCAGAACGGTTCCGAACGGTTTGGAACGGTTCCGGACGGTTCGGAACGGCTCGGAACGGTTCGGGACGGTTTGGGACGGTTCGCGACGTTTCGGGACAGTTTGGGACGGTTAGGGACGGTTTGGGACGGTTCGGAACGGTTCAGAACGCTTCGGGACGGTTTGGAGCGGGTCGGGAAGGTTCGGAACTGTTGGGAACGGTTGGGAACGGTTCGGAACGGTTCGGGACGGTTCGGGACGGTTCGGAACGGTTCGGAACGGTTCGGAACGGTTCGGAAAAGCTCGGAACAGCTCGGAACAGCACACAGCTCACAGCCCACCCAACCCCAACCCAGCCCACAGCCCAGAGCCCGAAGCCTACAGCAGACGGCCACACCCGACAGCCCAGCCCAGCCCAGCCCAGCCCGCTTGCTTAAATTCTTCTGTCGAAGCACCGCCGAAAAGCACCCAAAATACACCAGACCCTGCCCTCATCCCACAAAAAGTGACTGCATTTAGCAGTGCTCCGAAAGTTGGCTTGCACCGGAAAGTGCGGCAGTCTTAAGCATTCCCAGGGCTTGCCAAACGTTAAGCCTTAATCTTATGATATCCGTGGACAGCCAGACCTTGTAAAGCCTGGATAATTTAAATTTACGGTTTCAATACGATACCCAGTACGATTGCAAAGTACAAGCACAGGTTCCAGTACGAATTGGAAATACGATAACAAGTACGATCACAAAGGAAGTGCCCAATGGGAGACGTGCAAAATTCTAAGATTCGATATCCGTTGCGGGGGCGAGGCGGCCGAATCGTACTTGGAATCGTACCTTCACGATTCCAAGTACGATTCCATGTACGATTCCAACTACGATTCGGGGCGGGGCGGGCGGGGCGCCGGGACTGGCCAAATCGTACTTGGAATCGTACTTTCTCGTGTAAAGTACGATTCCAAGTACGATTCGGGGCGGGGCGGGTGGGGCGCCGGGAATGGCCAAATCGTACTTGGAATCGTATTTTCTCGTGTGAAAAGTACGAATCCAAGTACGATTCGGGGCGGGGCGGGCGGGGCGCCGGGACCGGCCAAATACTTGGAATCGTACTTCCTCTGTAAAGGCGATTCCAAGTACGATTCGGGGCGGGGCGGGCGGGGCGCCGGGACTGGCCAGGCGCCGGGACTGGCCAAATCGTACTTGGAATCGTATTTTCTCGTGTAAAGTACGATTCCAAGTACGATTCGGGGCGGGGCGGGTGGGGCGCCGGGAATGGCCAAATCGTACTTGGAATCGTACTTTCTCGTGTAAAGTACGATTCCAAGTACGAATCCAGGTACGATTCGGGGCGGGGCGGGTGGGGCGCCGGGAATGGCCAAATCGTACTTGGAATCGTACTTTACACGAGAAAGTACGATTCCAAGTACGATTCGGGGCGGGGCGGGCGGGGCGCCGGGAATGGCCAAATCGTACTTGGAATCGTACTTTACACGAGAAAGTACGATTCCAAGTACGATTCGGGGCGGGGCGGGCGGGGCGCCGGGAATGGCCAAATCGTACTTGGAGTCGTACTTCCTCGTGTAAAGGACGATTCCAAGTACGATTCGGGGCGGGGCAGGCCGAGCGCCGGGACTGGCCAAATCGTACTTGGAATCGTACTTTCTCGCGTAAAGTACGATTCCAAGTACGCTTCCAAGTACGACTCCAGGTCCGATTCGGGGCCGGGACTGGCCAAATCATACTTGGAATCGTACTTCCTCGTGTAAAGTACGATTTCCAAGTCAAGTACGATTCGGGGTGGGGCGGGCGGGGCGCCGGGACTGGCCAAATCGTACTAGGAATCGTACTTAGTCGTGTAAACTACGATTCCACATATGATTGGAGGCTGCCGGCGCTCCAAATTCAAATCGTACATGAACTTGTAGTTGTACTTCCGAATCGTATCCAACACCCTAAAAACTAATTCATTTCAGACAATACAAGGGTTGGCTCTGTTGACATCATAACCTTAATCCTTGAGCTCATATCCTAAACCCGTCACTCCCACTGTTATACCCTTTCGGTTTAGGGTGCTTGCCCCTGTCATGATGCTTCTGCTGGTGTAGCGTCTGGTTGTGTATTGTGTGTGCTATCATCGGCTTTATTAGTATGTACAGAAATCTTCAACAAAGTGTGTGTGTGTGTGTGTCTGTTACTGCTGCTTACCTTCTTAGGGAAGTCCAGCTGCTATGTGCTTGTGGCCCTCTATGGAAAAACAATACGAAGACAATGATACGTCAGCAAACCGACAGTGCAGCTTTCATGAAAAAAGTCTGAAAACGATAAGCAGAAACACATATCGATAACGACCTGCAGGGATAAGGATTTGTTTACGGTGCCTTAGCCAACCTTCTTCTGAAGGACATATTGTAAGTAAGTTACCATGGATTCTGTTGCCCAAGCCCTCAGTCACGGAAGGTAGCTTTTAGTCTTCAGCGACGAAGGATGCTGGATATGTTGCTACACGAAGGCCTTTTGGGTTTCCGGATTTGCCCTAAGGCGCTAAAGGTAAATGGGAGTTTCCGAAAATAGGGGTACCTTATTTGGGGGTCCTTAATTTAGGGTACTATATTAGGGTCCCCTATTTTCGGAAACTCCCAAATCCACCTGAATTAGGTCTTCCCTGGCACTCAGAATCCACAAGTCGTAAATTGTGCGCTCGGCCCGTCGGCACGATCGCAGAGGCAGGTAAAGGAATTCAGGAGAACCTTAAACCCTAAACCCTACACGCCTGACCTCGAACAGGCCTAGGTTTTTCGGAGCTTTGGAGGAGAACGTAAACCGGTTTCGTCTATACCGCTCTACCCATAGGCCCCAAATTTTTAAGAATACCTAATAGGGTTCTATATATTATATATAAACCCCAAAAACTAACTACTTTGGGGCCTTAGGGTAGCTGCTCTCTGTTCAATCCTGCGCATTGGAATGGCAAAGAGGCCTCCAAAGTTCGTGAACCCCAAACCGTAGCCACGGCCGGCTACAGTTTAAAGCCCTACCCCTCGCCAAGTCCCCGGCAGCATTCTTCTTGCTCCCAGCCGGGCCGTCTCCAACCAAATCCTGCACGTGGTCTGCTCATACATCCGACATCAGAAGTCAACTCTGACCCGTATGAGGAGTCTGCACAGGTTGAAAACCCTAACCCTTAACTTATAAAGGAATTGTACCGTAGAGTTTCATAGACCCTAAGCACACATCGTTACACGGAGTTTGCATGGCGTCATCAATGCTTTTTTTACACCAGGTCCTTCTACTGATGTATACGGTTTGATGTCACCCCGCGTCCTATTCAAAGACTCTCTGCGTGGGAGGAACCCAATAATCGGGTTTACGCTGTAGGGATTAGGGTGTTTAGGTGTTTTTCTTTTGTGGTTGTTCGGAGTCCCACAGGCATTTATAGTTGACTTATACTACGGTTTTATTTAGTTAGATGGGCGCTTCGTTGAATTACGGGTCCTGTTAGTTGGGCTGCCCTTGCACGAAGAATCTTGCTCTTTTGTGTCTATGTTAGGATCCCTCTTGAGAAATTGCCAGATAAGACAAGAGTTTACTGTAAATAGCCCAGGTGTTTCGAGTTTGCGGCATACTTTTACACCCCAAAACCCATCTGTTCACGGAGTTTTACGAACAGCATATTTAGGAGCCCCAAAACATTGGATTCTACCTGGTTAGGGTTTAGGAGTTTAAGGTTGTTTTACCTACTCTTGTGAGGGTCTAGGTACTTATTTCATATTACAGACTTCAGGCCCGCAAGTAGGTACTGTTGGTGCATTCCGGCAGGGGCGCGAAGTGACTCCGAAAGGTCGCTGCAGGCGAAAAGCTGATATAAATTGTGCGTTGCCGTATCCTGATTGATCCGGATCGACATTCCGATCAACCCCGCCGTGGCATGGCCGCTTCCGAGACTTATCTTGTAAGACATGTCATTGGGGTTTCCAGAGACCCAGTACCCCATAATTAGTCTAGATGCTTCTGAAAGCACCTCGGTGATTCACGCAAATCTTACTCACTTGCTGCTACATCCAGTATCTTCTGCTCTCTAGACTCTAGATCCCTCGCTCCTACATGATTTACAAGGCTTGGTGTTTTTTAGTTTACGGTATTGGGTAAAGGGTTGGGGGTTTAGGGTTTAGGGCTTAGGGTACCGGTTTATGACATATTCATGCATGACGACATTCGGCCCCTACATTATAGGGTTGAGGGACAAACGCAGGGAAGGGTCAGTCCACATATCCGATAATCCAACCCGGAGAGCCCAATGCCCTTTAATTAAGAAGTAGAGCTCGAATCATAATTATGAAGCCCCTTACAAGGTATATCCCGGACTTAAAGGGGCATTTATTGCTTGAAGGCTCATGGGACTTAGTAAGTAAGGTTATAAGTAGGTTATAATTAGGACAACCCCACTTGGGGGACTTATAACCCCAATTATAACCTACTTACTAAGTCCCATGATCCTCTAAGTGGGTTCGCTGGGTACCCTATAAACCTCAAACCCTTTAGGGCTGGAAAAGAGGGGTCTAATCTTCACTTGGCCCGGCCAGTTGCGGGATGCTGCCATCTTTGTATGACACTCTTTTCATAGGAGGCCAAAAGGGATTTTAGCCTATGGCCTATGGGGGTTTAGTAGGGATTAGGGTTCCCATATTAGGGTTCGTATTAAGGAATCCAGGAATCCCCAAGAATCTTGAACCCCCCTTGTGGCCTCCCATCATCTTTGGAGCTTCGGAAGGTGGGATGAGGAGGTGGAATTACCTGGACCCTAAAGACTCTAGCTTTTTAGGGTTGCTAACTGTTACCTAGACCTTCAAAAGTAGGTAAAATAATGACCGAAAACCTATAAAAGGCTCTTATTCTACATATTTTTTGTGGTTCATGTAATTATGAGCTTTTTGTGTAAGTCCTCAAAAGCTTAGGTTTTTGTAGGGTCCAGGTGAAGACGCTTCATGCAGAGGCCCTTTTTCGGGAATCTGCCAGCTTCCTCAATCCCGAGTGTGGAGCCCTTCAATATATGCGTTTCACCACCTACGGCAGGTGCATTCAGAAGTACCTACTGATTTTTTTGGGGGGTTCCTTATGATGATTATAGTATAATGAGTCTAATGATTAAGGTCCCTATGTTACGCGTACACCGGGTCGACTCGAAGAAGGAAGTTATAAACCACATAGTGACTTGTACATGTGTTTTGGGAAGACTACGGAATCAGTGTGGCAACACGTTGGGGCTCTTCCGTTCAGGACACAGTACAACACAACAGCATTGTGTCATGAGCGTGCGAGACGCCCTGGGGTACTTAGAGGATCATGGGACTTAGTAAGTAGGTTATAACTGGGGTTATAAGTCCCCTAAGTGGGGTTATCCTAACTGTAACCTACTTATAACCTTACTTACTAAGTCCCATGAGCCTTCAAGTAGGAGGCTCCGGAATGGTTCTTGCGGCTGAAGACCGGGGCAGCATGATTGCTGGAGGATTCTTAGTTCAGGGCTCACTTATACTCCTCATCCATTGCATCTGTTACATACAAAAACCAGTATGATGTATCTAATTAGCAAGTGCTGTTCTACATGCTTTATACATGTGGGGGTATCAGGAGAATAGATGCTACACGCGCGTACGGCGTATAGCGGCCATACGTACACTATAACGTCAATGAGCAGGGCCCTGATCCATAAAACTCAATGCAGCGTACATGGAATATATTATATTGTATATATATATATATATATATATATATACATATATATATATATATACATAGCATGAAAATAGTCGGGATGTTGTATCCAAAACCATTAGGTTGTAAAAGAGCGAGAGAGAGAAAGAGACAGAGCGTTTTACGCAGCAGATGGCTACATCAGTTCTTACTTCACTAGTACTTATGAAGACCCTTGAGTTTGAGTAGCTGGTCGTGCGTGGTTTTGGAGTGTCAGGCATAGTGTTGGCTTATTTGTTTTTGGGTTTTGTTGTTTTCTTTTAGGGTTTCGGCTTAGGAAATCCAGCGCCGCTTTCAAGTCCATATAGCATAGCAGGATGAAGCCGATGGAGAAGATAGCAGTAGTAGTAGTCGCAGTTTTTGGTGCAGCTGTAGCCACTCTCGCATAGCAGTCCCTGACCATGCTGGTGACTGCAGGCAGCTATATTAGGGTTTAGGGTTTAGGGTTTTTAGGGTTTAGCTGTTTTTTCCACGAAGTCTCGAGGCCCTTTATTCAGTGGTAGACAAGCATAGCAACAGATCTGTAAGAGCGCATAGTGAGAATAGCGGCAGCAATGCAGCACCCAAGCGTCTATTCGAGGGTTTGCCGTATCTGCTTCATGGTCGACCGTGGTGCAATGCTACACGCATGCACCACACTGGATGCATCTGCAAAGTGACAGCTCCAGTAAGGAGGTAAAGTCAATCAAGACGAGTTTTTGCGAAGACGATTTAAAAAGTTGCTGAGAGCAGGTTAGTTAGAAAAGCAAGGCAAACCTGTCGTTATGTGAGGTTTTTCAGAAACACGGGACCCCAAGTCCGAATAAAGAGGGTTCAGGGTTTAGGGTTTCGACCGCTTCTTTGAGATTAGGGACCTCAGCATGTGTGTTTTAGCTCTCCAACCTCACTTCGCTGCTTCGGCGCCCAAAGCCCGCACAATCTCAGGTCGCACACAGCAAATCCTCAACACTTCACACGTCACCGCGGTGCCGTCTTGGTTCAAAAGTTTGTGTGGCCTTTCGAACAGCCTGTCGGTGATCTGGTGTCCTAGATACCATGGCCCTGCGCCTGGGTTTGCAAAAATGACACAGAAGAGGACTGGTTATGAAGCAGATACTCCAAAACCACCCGCAATTAAGGAATATGCCTTTAATTATGAAAGCCTCCTAATTTCAGGGAGTCTCTGAAGAAACGGTGCCGCAACGTCATTTTAGCGAGTTTTGGTGTGCACGAACCCAGGCTTTTTCGAACCCACCTTTTGAAGGCTCCGGCCTTGGGGGCTATGCAGTTTATCGTGTCTTACGTGAAAACAAAACTACTGGGACCCAGAAGACAAAGCCGAACCCTTAACTCTATAAGCCCCCAAGCCCAAAAAACGCTAATCCCCAGACCCTAGATTCTTAATAGCTGCAAATTCTCAAAGTCGGTTGCAGAATTCAGAAGCTACACACGGGGTTCTCATCAGGGGACCCGCATAATGTAAAGTTGTCGAAGGTTGTTTGAGTGTTTCGGGCTGCATGAAACTAGAACTATAAACTTTGCACGCTTCTATGTGTATGGGTCTGTTTATAGGACCTGCCAATATAAAACCCGAAACCCTAAAATTGAAGTGGAGAGGGTAGTGACATTATGTCGATGTTTGTGGCTGCACCCTAAAGCCTAAACCGCGTAAACCCTGAACCTGTTCTATGAGACCCCTACACCCCATATTTTAGGGACCGAAAAAGCACATAAGCATAAGCATTTTATAGGGATATCCCTACCTTATTGGGCTTCATGATATGGGGTTTCTATGGGATATCCCTACCCTTTTTGTGCTTTTTTGGGTCCCTCATATTAACCAACATCAGCCTCAAATCTCCTAAACCCCAAGGCGTAAACCCTAAGCCCCCTACCCATTATATATTACCCTAAGGATCCATGTACCTAAATAGTATATACATTGGCCTTAATGTACTCCCTATATGGGTACATTGGGCCCGAAGTATATACTATTTGGGTACATGGACCCTTAGGGTTAGGACCAATTGCTTGTCGAGGCTACTGGGAAAATCATGGAGCTGAGGGTGTTTAGTTTAGGGTTGGGTCATGAGTACCTTACACGCAAGGGCCCATGTCCCTAGATAGTATATACATTGTCATTGTCCGAGGAGTACCGAAATAGGAGCATAACGGTACGTGAACCCTTGGAGTCATTGTGATTACAACTGTTAACTTGGTATAGTTACCGTATGTATCACACTATAGTTGCTAAGACTCATGACCTTGATAAAGCAAGGAGTTGTTCATGCAAAACACCCGAAAGTGGCATACATACGGATTCATACGTTTATTACAATTAAGCGAGACGAATATGATACATCTACAAGACGAATCCTGAGGCCGTCGTAAATTTACGGGTGATGGGGAAATACCAGAATACCTTACATGCAGGGCTCCTTAAACACTAATCCGTTCGCGCTTTATCCTCGACCCTGTAGCCCCCGGTAGCATCCACGTGCCAAGGTGCTACCGTCGCACCTTCATCGACGAGGCGCATGGGGATTCGGGTCTAGGGCTATGGGTCTAGATCAACATGATCTACTGTGAGTCCCTAAACCCAAACCCTAAAACCCTAAATGTAAGCCCTTAGCCCTACACCCTAAATTAACAACAACGGGGAATCCGTAGCCTATATCATAGAACCCCACTCTATAGCTCCCTTATAGACCCCTTTAGGAAATCCTTGTAAAAGGAACCCTATTCTAATTATTAAGGCCTCAAATCCCGGGTCCCTAAGGCCCCACAGTTCCAAAGGTCCGAAAGATCAGAGTAGACGATGCTCTAATCCTGAAAACTCGTCTGAGGGTCTACCCATAGGCCCCAAAGTAGTTCCTTTTTAAGAATACCTATTAGGATTCTATATATGAACCCCAAAAAGGAACTACTTTGGGGCCTTAGGGTAGAGCTCAGGCTCGCCCTGACCCTAATTCGTAATTGTCAGAGGTATCGCGCAACCCACCCTTGCCCCCTTGCCCAGCATGCTTGCGCGGGGAAGCGGGCTAAAGTGAGATGCAAGATGCAAGATGTAATTAAGGTTTTGTTTAAAGTTTTTTTGGGAGGTTTGTAAATCGAAGACTAAGGTTATCTTACTAGCAATTTTCCCGCCCCCAGAAACTACCCAGAGGAGCCCGCGCCAAGAACAGCCCAGCTACTTAATTAGGTTTTAGGTTAGGTACGGCCCCCACTCAGTAATAGTTGAATAACATTCACAAATAATGATATAGTAGGACCTTAATAGTAGCTCTATTATAGACTCTTACTGTATGGGGGCCGTACCTAAGGTTTAGGACACTGCAAAAAATCCGGAGGTTAGGTTCGGAGCTAAGGGCTGCAAGTCAAATGGGAGTTTCCGAAATGAGGGGGTACCTTTCAAGGGATCCTTTAAGGGTTCCTCAAAGGGATCTAAAAGGCTTCTATAAAGGGTTTTGAGTTTCCGAAAATGAGGGGGTACCCTCTTTTGGGGGTCCTTATATAATAAGGATCCTACTATTTAAGGTACTATATGTTAGGGTTCCCTATTTTCGGAAACTCCCAAATTGTCAGCTAAGCCTCATTTGGGAAGGAATCTCCTGCCGCCGCGGTCCGCCGCGCGCGAAGTGCCCCGCCAGCTGGCGAGACGCCTGTGGACGCTGAGACGGTCCAGGCGCGGAATGTGTGTGAGTTGTACGTAGGGGCCTCAGGAAGTAGACTAGGCTACTGGGTGTATTATATAGTATGTTATTTTAGCACAGTACTTGTAATATTCACGGAGATCGGTATTCTCATTAGTACCAGCTTAGGGTCCTAAACCCCTAACCCTAGACACTCATGAACCCTAAACGCGTAAACCCTTAATCCCCAAACCCCAAGCCTTGAAGCGTGTTTTGCAATCCAATCATTGGCTCTTGCGTCCTGAAGGCCTTGGAGTTCAGGGCCCAGTTCCCAAAGTGTCGTAAGTCACGGTTTTGAACGGGTCCTAAGTACCTATATAGTTTAAAGTAGGGTTTCCAGAGTAGGAAGTTCTATCATGACTTGGGCTAGTCTCCCCCATATTCTGGTCAGCTCACGAGAACATGGGTGCTGGAAGAGTTACTCAGACGCTAGGGTTTCTTAACACATCTATGTATGTATGTATGTAGGTATGTATGTATGTGTGTATGTGTATATATATATAGGCATTATAACAGATTTGTAAATGTCCGTATAGTTCTTTGTATATGTGTGTATATATATATATATATATATATGTATGTATGTGTGTGTATTATAAAATGTATTACATGTGTGTATATATATACACACATGTTTATACACGTACACATACGGTACATACACTATTCCTTGGGGCTCCTTGACATAATTGTGTTATTGCAATAGACCCCACCCACCGCCAGATGTGAATCAGTGAATCATTGCAGTGCCTATGTTAGCGCCTTTCGAATTGAAATCCCATCAATCATCCATCTTCCGCAGGTGAACAAGGACTTGGCGGAGCTGTCTATCCGGGCGCAGGAAACCTGGGGTATGTCGTGCAGCGAATCATGCCTAAACCGCGAACTCAAGAAATCCTAACCCCTACTTACACCCTATGGATTAGGAAACCCTGGGCCTATATTATAACCCCAAAATAGTAGGATTCATATAAGGAAGCCGAATAAAGGCCCAAAATTTCTGAATCAGGTTCCTACATTAAGCAAGAATGGTAATATATTTAAGGGTCTAAAAAACACCATTTTCCCAGAGCACATCCTTGTTCCTCTAGGCCTCTAGAATTGAAGTTCTTCTTACAAAACGCAAAAAGTCAGTGGGCTTTAAGGCTGTAGCGGGTTCCTAATTTTTCAGGAACCCAAAACCTTATAAGTTAAAACGTATGACTTCCGGTTTAAACTTTAGGGCGTGCGGGTCAGGGTATTTAATACACATGTTTAAGCGCGTCGTTGACGCTTGGAAAGTGTGCCTTCTTCATGTCGCGATTTCTATGGCAGCTTGAACTAAATTCAACTTTGAAGAATGAGAATGACAATGACACTTGCAAACTAGCAGCGCCCACTTAAGATTGATGCTGCTGGTTGTGGGCGCGGGCAATTACCTAGTCAGAATTGCACGGACCCCTCAAACCAAAATCCAAAAAACCTATGCCGCTAAGCGCATCAACGCCTGAACGCTCAAAGTCTTAAACCCAAAGCCAAACCCTTAACTCGAATGGCTAGTCATAGTATACCCATATAAGTAGTATCGTGTAATATACCGAAAATTCACTACTTGTTCCCCTATATTGCAGAGCCCCCATATACGAAATCTGGTAAGCAACAGCGAAGTACGGGTTTGCAGAAATACGGAAAACGGTAGGTTAGTGTCCCAACAAGACCAGCTGCATCCTTTGCCGGGCTTCTGAAGGGCACCACAGCCAAACCTGGAACCCCTAAAGCCGTAAACCCTAAAAACCATAAACCCTTCCACGCCCCTAGAGGCCCAAAAGGTTTAGGGTTCAGAGTTTAGGGCTTTGGGGCTTAGAGATCAGAGACGCTGGAGGCCGAATCCTCCGGTGAAGGCCCAACAGGCTTAGGGTTCAGGGTTTAGGGCTTTGGGGGCTTAGGGATCAGAGCTTAGGGTGCAAGGTTTAGGGGCTTCTTAGAGTTTAGGGTATCTGAAAACGGCCCCAAACCCAAGCCCCAGAGGAACTTCTGCCGAAGCATTCTTGCGCCTCGACTCTGGAGACATCCCAAGATGAGGCGTCAAGCGAGGGTGTCCTAAACACGAAGCCTATCCTGAGAGTCCATGTGCCCAAAAAGTATCTACTTTGGCCTGAAGGTATTCCCTTTTAGGTACACTGGGCCCAATGCATATACGATTTTGGTACATGGACCCTTAGGGCTACACACCCTGAACTCTTCTTTTACACTGAACCTGATGATGAGGGTCTACCCTGCACCCTAAACCCTAAACCTTAAAGTGTATCGGACATTTGACTCCTCGACAGGCGGACTGGCCAGGAATCAAAAGTCCGATACACCATACACTTAAAAAGCCCTAAACCCTAACCCCTGAACCTGAACCATGATAAGCCCTATGCCTCCAAGGACCTTATAGTTAGGGCCCCAGACCCCTTAAGGACCCAATAATAAGGTCCCTGGAAGCCTTGATAAGGGTTTTGTTTTTTTTAAGGCAGCTCCCCATCCCAGCCTTTCGAATCTCCAATCTGCAAGCCTTGCTGCTTGGAGTTTAGCATTTAATGCAGGGGCCTCAATAAGAAGAATAGGGTTCCTTTAAAGGGGTCCTTTAAAGTGGGTCTATAGGGGATCTATAGTAGGGTTCTAGGATGTAGGGGGCTTAACAATAAGAAGAGGGTTTGGGGCGGGTTCCTTATTATAGTTATAATAGAGTATACCCCGAAAGCCTTTTCAAATCATTCAGGCTCCAAAATTATGTAAAGCTCTGACTGCCGGAACCCTAAACCGTAATTCTTTTGGGCCATATGGGAGTTTCCGACAATGGGGGACCCTAACCTAGTTTCCTAAAATAGTAGGTAAAAGGATCCCAAAACAAGGAACTCCCAATTTTCGGAAACTCCTATATGCCTCTGCCGAGTTAGGACTTACAAGGATAGGTGTCTATCCGTCTCAGGAGCCCTGACATACATCGCAAGGGTTCTGAGGTTGAGGGTTTGGGGTTTTGGGTTTAGGATTTTTGTTAGGGTTTGGGAGGCTGTCGGCGTTTGCAGTTTGCTGGTCGTAGGAGCTGTGGATGTTTGCAGGACCATAGCCCATAGGGTCCATATATTTAAGACGGATTTGTGTCCCAGCAGGCCAGTGTTATTAGGGTTTTGCGGGGTTCATTCCACAATACTAGTATATACGGAGTCTCTAGGACTCTAGATAGGAGATGCAGGTGAACCGTAACAACGACACTTTGTGTCATGTCCCAGTTTCGGTGCTCCGATCCAGGCCCCGATATTCGCTTGCTCAACATCACAGCCTCTGCCCTAACCTCGTACCATTGCCCTTCAACTCTTAACTACCCCAAACCGAAATCCACAAGCCAAAAGCTTCGACATACCCTGGCCCTGAACCTGAATGCGTTACACAAAAGCCTCACCCTAGGGGTCCAAGTAGGGCTCAAGCGGGAATCAGGCAAAGAGCTACTTTCAAGATTCTTTCTCATAACGACATATCCCTTGCAGACGGCTTTCAGGTTTTTGGACAGTAATGCCAGGCCTATGAGCAAAAGCACCAGGGAAGTGGCGCCAGGGAGGTCTTTGATGCAGAAGGTTAGCCTAGCTAAAACAGTTTGCGACTTTCTGCAGGAAGAAGCAGATGCTAAGCGCTGGCCTAGACATTGAAGCTTGGAGTCCTTCCCAACTCCGAAGGATGTTTGGCCTCATGCACCGGTTGACTCTTGCTTCCTCGGGACTGGATCCCTCCCGGTGGGAGGAGGCAATCAAAGGCACCAAGTACATATACAAAGAAGAGTCAGCCTTCTTGATCAAGAAGAGGAAGGCTTTCGAAGTGCCGCCAGCATCAGACGACGAGATCTCTTACCACCACATCTTGGGCTCGCCACCCCTCTGGCCCCGTGGGAGAGGCTGTTGCTCGTTGGGGTTTGGTACCTCCTCCGGGCGGACGAGCTTGGGGCCCTCCGCGTGGGCGACGTGATCTTCGTGGACATCGAAGGCAGGCCCACGGCAGCCCTTCGGATCCCGCAGTCCAAGACGGACCAGATGAGGTGCGGAGCGGTGGTGGCGAGCTCCTACGGTTGATGATATAAATCCTGCACTACCTTCAGGACCCTTCCCTATGAGATTTATGGACTTATGGTGTATATATATATATATATATATATATATATACATATTCCTTATTATGGGTAATGCAGGATTTACATCATCAACCGTATCTATGGTTTTTGGTACCTAAAAAGGCCCTAAACTCCCATAATAGGGGGTACCTGGACCCTCTGGGTCAACAAAACCCGGTTCTCATGTGAGTAGTTGTCAATATTATGGTGCCTTTGGGGGTCCTTATTATAGTACGGCACCTAATATTCAGGGTACCCCAAAAGGGACATTAATTTTGACAAATACCCATGTGGCGCCAGGTAAGCACGGTCCCGAGTGGTGGCTGGTCGAGAGAACAATCTGAAGAGGACGAAGTTTAGATTGTTGGGTTTGGGTTTAGGGTTTGGGGTTTGGAGTTTAGGGTTTAGGGTTTGGGTTTAGGGTTTAGGGTCTAGGGTTTAGGGTTTAGGGTCTAGGGTTTGGGTTTAGGATTTAGGGTTTAGGGCTCAGAAGCTCGATAGTTCCTTCTTGGGATTACCTTATTGGGTTTAGGGTCTACCTGAAACCTATGTCATTGTTGGGTAACATTTTACATTTTTATGGGTATTTTAAACCAAATAAGGAACAAAAATGTACATTCTTAACCCTATCCCAACTATGAACTAGAAACCTACAAAGCCTACCTGGCCCACCTTTGTAGAGCTCCTTACTACCACCTTAAACCTTAATCCCTAAACTCCGTAAATATACGAGTTCTCAAAAAGGGCAGGTTGTTCAGGGTCCACATAAGGTTTTGGTGGTTTAGGGTTTTAGGCGGGGTCGGGTTTAGGGGTTTAGGTTTGGGTTCTAGCGGTTAGGGGCTTTTGTGTTTAGGGGTTCGGGGCTTTCGGAGTTTATGGTTTCAAAGGGGAAAAGGAGGGACCCTTATTGGGGACCCCTACCCTATAATGGGCTATATAATGGGTATATAGTAGCTATATTAAGGGTATATACCTAGGGGTCCTTATTAAGGGTCCCTCCTTTTCCCCTTGGATGCTTTAGGGCTTCTGCCAGGGTTGGAGCCGAGATGGAACCCTGGGATCTAAGGGCATATACGGTGCTTGTCGACGGTTGATATGGGTGGTTGTCAAAACTATGGTCCCTTTTTGGGTACCCTAAACATTCGGTGCCGTATTATGATGAGGACCCAAAACGGGACCCTAATTTTGACAACTGCCCATATGGGTGTTACTTTAGAGTTTTTTGTGTTGTTCGAAGCCTCTAGGCTAAATGCGTAGTCCTTGGCTTTTGGCCTGTGTAAGGACTCAGTTATTCGGGAGTGGGGTTGAGGGTTTAGGATTACCAGTCCCTCAAGGGTCCCCTATAGTGGTCCCTATAACCCATGCCCCTTTCCCTACACAAAACCTTACACACTGAAACCCTAAAACCCTACTTAACCCCTGAAGCCCGCCAAACCCCTAAACCCTACACCATAAACCCCAGACCCCTAGTCTAAGGGAACAAACCTTGCACAAAAGACAAACAAAACCGTTTTTCTTTTGTGGATTCCTTTTTCTATGCATGGTATAATGGGCCCCAAAACCCTGTTCTATTTATTTCGACCCTACACCCAAAGCCCCTCAACCGTGGCTTTCTGTCACTAGGAGCTCTCGAGCGCTTCGGTCCTGGAAAGCGGCGCGTTTTCGCCGCCAGGGTCCTGCCAGGACGGTGGTTTTGGGGGTTCCTTTAAGGGGTACCATAAGGAGGGATCCTTTAAGGGCTGCTTTAAGGGTTCTATAAGGGATCTATAGGGGATTTCGGTTCAGGGGTTTAGGGTTTGGAGCCTTAAATAATTCGAATAGGGTTCCCTTTACAGGGTTCCTTAAAGGGCTTTATAAGAGATCTATAAGAGGGTTCTTCAGCGCCGGGGGCTGAATAAATACCTACACTATCTTGGGGGTTCCTCAAGGGCCTAGGGTTTAGGGTTTATACTTATCGTATGATGGGCCCCAAACCTTATTGTTATTCGAATTACTTCGGCCCCTATATTAGAGCTTTTGGCATATACCCGTGAATTAGCTTCAATGGATACTTAAATTCAAGCCTTACCGGAGCCCTGCAAGAGCCCCTTTGAACGAACCCGTAAGGGGTTACTTGGAAGGGCAGGGGACTTAGTAAGTAGGTTAGGGTTAGAATTGGGGTAACTCTATTTAGGGCACTTATAACTCTACTTATAACCTACTTACTAAGTCCCCTGCCCTTCCAAGTACATACCCTGAAGTAACCCGTGGGATCCCTGCAGGGGGTTGGGGTTTTGGGAATCTTTGAAGTCGCAGGGGTCCCCCCAAAGGATAGTACATAACCCAGAGGGTCCAAGTACCCAAATAGTAGGGTCCTAGGGACCAAAATCCATACTCTGAATGGTTTTTGGACCTTGAAACCCTACTATTTGGGTACTTGGACCCTTAGGGTAAGGGTTCATTGAAGAGTGGCTTTACGGGTTTGGGGCTTTAGTGCCCTTCAGGTTTAGGGTCTTGGGTCTTACGGTTCAGGGTATTGGGGGACAGTATCCAGCTGCATGGGCAAGTGGGCTTCTTGTGTGATCATAGGGGCCAGGGTGTGGGGGTTTGCAAGTTTCGGGTTTCATGGGTTTATAGGCCCTAAACCCTACAAGCTAAGCCCCTAACCCTAAACCCTAAACCATAAACCCTAACCCAAAGACCTGAACGCTAGGCTTAAAATACCGGATGTTGACGGTAACTCCTAACCCTCAACATTAGGCCCTACTTTTAGTCTCCATTGTAGTTCCTTTTTGGTGTTACCTTTTAGGATCCTTAACATAAAATTGGTTAAACCAAAAACAGGAATTACAATGGAGACTATAGGTAAACCCTCAGCCCTAAACCTTAATCCTAGTAGTAGAGTAGGCAACCTTTAACCTTTTTCTAGTAGCCTATGTATGTAATCCCTATATAACCAACAAGGTTAGCCTTTAGTTCCCCATGATACCCGACAAGTAGATAACCCATAGTTTGAGCAGGCATCGTTTCGTGTTTCAGAGCCTCCAAAACAGCTTTATCAGCCCTACTGCTTCCAGCGTTGTCCTCACATTTCTGATTTCTGGTGTCATCGCTAAACCCCAAACCCTAAACCCTACTGCAGCCCTTTAAAACAAACCCTAGGGCGACGAGTTGTATCTAGACTCGAAAATTAGTGACTTAGTGCCAGATCAAGAAACAGAACGCCGAGCCCTAAACCCTGAACTCCAATCAAGAGGACTTCTGGCCTAGGGTTTCTCATTATGGTTGCACCATTTTCGTAGTAGTCGCACTTTGGGCGGACATTGTTTTCGGGAATATCGCATTTAGGTGCAAGAATTTGAGTCAGGGTTTAGGGCTGGGTTTCAGGAAGCGCAACGTACAGAAAATGGTTTCAGAAGCAAGTCTACACTAATGCTCGACCTGACGCATCTGCAGCCGCCAGAGGAGTCTACCCATACAATGGTGATTGCAAGTGGCGCTTCTTCACCATCAGGGTCCGGCCAGGACATGGGGATGTCATAAGGTCCAGACATCTTTTCTTGTTGTGTTTAGCATCTTTGCTTCGGTTGATGTGAATCCTGCATTACCCACAATAGGTAATATATGGAATTGTGGTATATTCCTTATTATGGGTAATGCAGGATTTATATCATCAACCGTTACACTCCTACTTTTGGGGATCAATCTAAGGGGTTCTGTAGTTCCCTGCAATCTCTCAGATGTGGGGAGTTTAGGGTTTGCTCCAGCGGCCTAAATAATTACCTATACTGTTTTGGGTATTCTAACTTTAGTATAATATACCCCAAAACCCTATTCTAATCATTAGGCCTTGCCACGAATAAGAACAGGCCTTTTTCTTCCGCATTGATTGCTTCATTCCTGACCCCTTCATGCGGTAAGTGCTTGTGGAAGCCTTTGGTTGATATCGGTGAAAGAATAAGGATATCCCAGTAGTAAGGTCTGTGCTCCTCTTCTGACATCCTATAAACAAAACTAGCCAGATCTAACGATTCAGGGCATGGCAGTGGAGCGGAAGCAAGGGGAGATTCATGTACACACCCACACACGTAGAAACCAAATAGTAGCAGCAGCAGCAACAACAACAGTAATCATAGTAAATGTAATAACAAAAGTAATATCAATAATACTATTTAGTAGTAGTAATTTTGAAAAATCAATCGCAATAGTTCCAGTCATCCTAATGACCGTAACAATAATACTGCTTAGAATGATACCAATGTTAGCAATAATAAGCATACGTGCTACTAACAATAGTACAAACAGTGGTAGTAGTAATCGAAATACAGAGCACTCTATTAATTTATATTCTACTGTATTATTTGTTCTATTCTAAACTATTCTGTTCTGCAATACAGCATAAACATAAGCTCTCATACATCTAACAATTATACATATAATGCATATAAATGTAATTTCAGAGGTCTTCGGGAGGAGGGGGGGGGTAGCTGTTTCCTGCAAGTTCTGAGCTTACCCATACCCCCAAAGTAGTTCCTTGTTGGGATTACTTTTTAGGATTCCATATATGAACCCCCAAAAGGAACCACTTTGGGGCCTTAGGGTAGAGTGATAGAGTTTAGGCTACCAGTAGAGGGTTTCGGGATTACCTACAGTCACCCTAAACCCTAAACCCTAAACCCTAAAATAAAAGTCTAGACTCCCCAAAGTAGTTCCTTTTTAAGACTACCTAATAGGATTCTATAAATGAACCCCAAAAAGGAACTACTTTGGGGCCTTAGGGTAGACTGGCAGGATGGAACTTCGCCGAGCGCTGAGATTGCAGAGATTCTCGCAAACAGGGAGGAGCCGGCAGCAGCAGTGGCAGGCTATCAGGGCCGCTAGGGTTTAGGGGTTTAGGAAGTTTAGAGTTTTTAGGTGTTTAGGGTTTTTGGGTTGTAGGGTTTAGGAAGTTTAGAGTTTTGAGGTGTTTAGGGTTTTCGGGTTGTAGGGTTTAGGAAGTTTAGAGTTTTTAGGTTGTTAGGGTTTTTGGGTTGTAGGGTTTAGGAAGTTTAGAGTTTTTAGGGTGTTTAGGGTTTTTGGGGTGTAGGGTTTAGGAAGTTTAGAGTTTTTAGGTTTTTAGGGCTTTTGGGTTGTAGGGTTTAGGAAGTTTAGAGTTTTTAGGGTGTTTAGGGTTTTTGGGGTGTAGGGTTTAGGAAGTTTAGAGTTTTTAGGTGTTTAGGGTTTTTGGGTTGTAGGGTTTAGGAAGTTTAGAGTTTTTAGGTGTTTAGGGTTTTTGGGTTGTAGGGTTTAGGAAGTTTAGAGTTTAGGTGTTTAGGATTTTTGGGTTGTAGGGTCTAGGGTGCAGGGTTTAGGGTTTAGGCGTTATGCGAAAGCTTCTGGTTTGGATTATAAGTTTGCCATGAGCAGTGAGGGTTGAAGGTGTTTGGCCTCATTGTTTGAAGAACTTCTTCGTTGTGGGTCAGATGCTTGTGGCTTGTACCTATTTGGGGTTTATGGATGCTTATAAGTAGGGTTATGAGTCCCCTAATATGGTTGATATGTATTATAACCCTACTTGTAACCCTACTTGTAACTACCCTTAAACCTCCAAGTACACCTTTACCGTATATCCACTTTGTTTTCATGCCAGACTCGCTGTTACGATGTTGCCACCAGATTCCCTCGAGATTATTTTGGAGGGTCCTTGTTCTGGTTAAACTACGAAGGAACCCGAGACCCTACTCTATTTCTCAAGAGCACTACATGATTTACGAAGCTCACTAAGACATGAAGCTCCAGGCAGCGCTGAATGTGCTATGCTCCATTAAGGTGATTCTTGCAGGTTGTGACACATCTTCGCCCAAACTGAGCCCTTGAGTTTCTACCACTACTGCGAGGGCGATGGGGTTCAGGGTTTAGGGCGATGACTACTACTGTTGCTGCTGCTACTGCTACTACTGCTGCTACTGCGACCGCGATTGCGACTGCAGTTGCATCGCAACTGCCACTGCTACCGCTACTGCGGCTAGTACGAGGCGACGAAGGCTACCACTACACGTGCAAAGCCTTTCTTTGTGACAAAGGAATGGCACACCTTGGACATGCTTGCGGATTCATCATGGGCTTTAGGGTTTAGTGATGCTTCGATGGTGCTTGCTCAACTCATCACGCAAGTATTCTTTGAGCGCTGCGGGTCTCTCGCTTGAACATGTCTTTATGCACCGATTCATTCAGGGCCACAGGAGCATTGATTGAGGGTAACATAGAGGCCTATATAGTTACCAATACTATTGTGGCGTTCCTTAATATGGTGAGAGGGTAACATACCCCAAAACCCTATTCTAATTATGAAGGCCCCGCTATGTCATAGAACCCCACTATAGGCACTATAGATCCCCTATAGACCCCTTTCAAGGGACGTCTATATCAGGTCCTTGGGTCCTGGAGGCCTGGAGGGTTGGATACCACGAATCTACTCGGACATGGCAGGCGAGAACCCTGGAAGCTACGGTCACCCGGAGGTTTGCCGAAAGCCATGCATCTTCTTCCAAGCTGGTCAGTGCCTTCGGCTTTCGGCATTTAATACGTATAGAATAATGGGCCCCAAAACCCTATTCTAATCATTTAAGGCCCCTATTTTGAACATGGGTATATAAACCCTTGGAGGTTCATAGGTAGTTATAAGTACGGTAACTTAACCCATATTAGGGGATTTATATATAACCCCACTTATAACTACCGTTGAACCTCCAAGTTCCCAACCATCGCAGTCACAGCAAGCAGCATCACCACAAGGTTCGTTGCAGACGCCGTCGAAAGCGGGTCAGCATAATGCTATGCCAGCTATCGTCAATACTGCGAACACAGTGCTGTGACTTAGCAGCGGCCAGCGACCTGCTTCGACGGCGACACGCCTATCGCGACCACCAAGAGCACGACAACCACAACCACGACAACCACGACCATGACCATGGAAGACCACGACCGACCACCACGACTGCGACCACGAGCCGGAAAGGTACGACTGCCTTTGCCACCACTGCTCTTCCCGCTGTTGCCCTCACAGCTTCATGTAGTACTGCTGGCTACTGCTATACAACAACAGCAGCAGCAACCGACTACGACGAGGACGACGACGACTGCTGCTACTACCACTACTACTACGACAACTGCTGCTACGCCTACTAAGGCAACGGCAGCAGCAACAACAACAACAACAACGGCAACAGAAACCGCAACAGCAACGGCAACAGCAGCAGCAGCTGCAGCAGCAGCAAGACCAACAGCACCAGCGGACTCCTGCTCCTGCTCCTACTGGTACTGCTGCCGCTAGCGCTACTGCTACTGCTACTGCTACTCCTACTGCTACTGCTACTGCTCCTGCTCCTGCTCCTGCTCCTGATCCTGATCCTGCTCCTGCTGCTGCTACTTCTATTTCTACTTCTACTTCTACTTCTACTTCTACTTCTTCTACTTCTACTTCTACTTCTACTGCTACTGCTACTGCTACTGCTACTGCTGCTGCTACTACCACTACCACTACTACTACCACTACGGCTGCGGCTACAAGTTCGACTACTACTCAGAACCGTCGGAGAACTGCTGAGGTGCGAAAACGGGGCCCGTTGTGGCTACTGTCACTGTCAGCATGTGAAGCGCCAAATCTTGCCGGATCGCCGGATCCTGGGCTGAAGTTTGAGGGTTTGGGGTCAGGGTTTAGGTTAGGGTTTAGGATTCCGGAAATCTGGGTTTGGGCTCAACAAACCGCATTGACAGATTCAGGTTTTCGCCGCATACTCCCTCAATGGGCATGTGCTTTTTAGTGGCTACAGGCCGGCTCCTTGAGAGACCCAACAAAAGGTAGTTTGCGGTAGGGTTGAGGGCTTAGTCTCAAAATCCCGACAACTCAGCCCCATGACCTTAGATTTAGAAGCTGTATCCTCACCCTCCCGAGCTCTGCCTTAAACTACCAAAACCTAGTTTGTTGCAGGATCCCTATACGTGCTTTGTTCGGATTTATCATAGGAATCTGCAAAAAAGTATATAGGTTATCGTTATATACAAGTTATACTTAGAGGATCATGGGACTTAGTAAGTAGGTTATAATTGGGGTTATAAGTCCCCTAAGTGGGGTTATCCCAATTATAACCTACTTATAACCTTACTTACTAAGTCCCATGAGCCTTCAAGTAGAGATTCAAGGCGGAGGTTAAGGGTTTCAACGTAGGAGCTTCAGTCCTGTGGGCTTTGTTGTGTGGGGGGGCTTGGGAGCTTTCTTCCTTCGCGGCTTAGGGTTTCGGGTTTCGGGTTTAGGGTTTAGGGTTTTGGGGTTTTGGGTTTTAGGGCTTAGGGTTTAGGGTAGAGAGTTGAGGCACCCTTAAAGTACCTCGCGTATCCAAATACACAGTCATCGTACTATATACTCCCCCCCAAAACGCCTATCCAACCTTCTTACCATCCCAAACCCAAGCGCCTTCTGTTTAGGACCCGCAGAAACAGCGAAGTCTGAAGCCCAAGAGACCCCCCAGACTCCAATACTCCCAGAGGGTCCAATGTACCTATACCCCCTCTAGTACTTACTGCTGAGGGACAGGCTGGATTGAACATTTGAACATTTGAACATATATGGTAGAATGTAGGGTTTCTATATTAGGAATTACTATTATGAATTGGAGAAGTATCCCCCACGACAGTACCTAGGACCCTTTGGGACTGTATTCAAGCCCTAATCCCTAGACCCAAGGCTGTGTTGGAAGCTTCATTACACGCAGCTCCTTCGTCGGGTGCTCTAAGATGCTCTTGGGCTTATTTGAAGCTATAGAGATATCACAGCTCGGCAGCAGATTTAGGACTTTAGGGTTGTAGGGTTTAGAGTTTAGGTTTTAGGCGTATTTATGGTTCCACCCTCAAAACTCCCATCGCATCTAAGTGTGTTGACACCTCGGTCTAAAACAGCACCAATCTGTAAAGAAGAAGCCCCTGAACCCCAAACCTCAGAAAGAAGAGGCAGCGCGCGCTCCTCCGCCGGCTGAACGCCACTGGAATGCTGACCTTTTTCATCCCACCCCTGGAGTATCTTGACTGTTCCTCTGAGGGTTCCAAGGATTTCGGGTTTAATGCAGGAACCTGATTAAGAAAGCCTGGGCCAATAATGAACCCCAAAATAGTAGGATTCATTTAAGGAGCCCTAATAAAGCCCCAAGGTTTCTTAATCAGGTTGCCCACAAATTATTATAGTACTCTTATAGATCCCTTGCAGTAACCCGTATAGATCCCTTTAAAGGAACCCCTACTTTGGCCAAGGTTTCTTAATAGAAACCATATACACTATCTCTACATTAGGAATGGAGGATCGGGGCTCGAGATCCAGTCCCAAATTGGAGTTTCCGAAAAATTGGGGTACTTTTAAAGGGATCCTTTCAGGGTTCCTCAAAGGGATCTATAAGGCTTCTATGAAGGGTTTAGGGTTTCCGAAAATTAGGGGGTACCTTTTTTTGGGGGTCCTTTAAAAAGGATCCTACTAGGGTACTATTTTATTAGGGTCCCCTGTTTTCGGAAACTCCCAAATGGCCAGCTCAGATAAAGTCCCGAAGCCCTGAACTGTGATGGTGCGCTCTAAAGCTCAAACCTTACCTTCCCTACCTTAAACTACCAAGTCCTACTTTTTTGCAGGCTCTTGTTATAAACCTTAATATGCAATTTATAGGGACCCTACAGGTTTTGGTAGGTTAAGGTAGACCCTGAGCCCCAAAACGCGAGCCGTTGTCTCTGAGCCTCTAAACTCCAAGCACAGCAATGATCAGTAGGTAAGAGTCATAGAATTCGAAGCTCGTCACATCTTCCACACCAGTGTTCGTACCAGTGCCCCTTCACTGACACTTAGCACATGTTACATGCCCGCTGAAGGGTTCAATCCGAGGAAGCGAGCAGAAGAAGCCGGAATCCAAGACAAGGCGGCAGGAGTTCTCGATCGCTTGCAGGAGGCATTGCATCCTGGACTTTATGGCCAGTGCTCTTTGGGTTGAGGGCCGAGCTATGAATAGGATCGGGTTTTAAGTTTGAAGGGATTGGTCTAAGGGCCTCAGTAATCAGTTTATTTCGTAGAACTACAAAGTATAGGAGCCATCAGGGCATAGTACTATTTCTAACTATCCGGACAACTACTGCATGGCACGAAAATTAAGAGTTGATTATGAAAAGGTTAATGGTGTTGCAGGTTTTAGGGTATTTTCTGGGTATCTGGTTGAACAAACTCCGTATGTTCCAAGGCATTTGCATCACACCCTACACAATAAACCTCAAGCCCTCAACCCTAAACCCTACACTCCAAACCCGAAATCCGTGACGCTAACGTCCGAGCCCTACGCCCTACATCCTAAATCCCAAAGTCTACATCTCTTCCCAGCTGAGCCGGTCCTTCGGTGTGAGGTTGACCGTTATAGGGTTTAAAGGTTCATAGGGCTTAGGGGTTTTGGGTTTAGGGTTAGGGTTTAGGGCTTAGGGGTTTAGGGTTTCCGTTCTGGCTTGTTTGGGGAGACGCATAGCTAGACGGGGTTCAAGGCGGTTGGATGGTGTCTTCAGCTGTGAGCCATCCTACCAAAATACCTCTACCTAGACCCCCCCAAACTAGGTAACATAATGGCCGAAAACCTAAAAAAGGCGATTATTCTACATACTTTTGGGGTCCAGGTATTGAAGAATATTCACTGACATTAAGGCTCCCTCTATGATTTAAGGAAGCTTCCGCGTGTCAGCAGAGTGGAGTTAAGCTGTCTCTATGTCCTACGAGCTAAACCTAAGCCGAAAACCCAAAAGGGTCTTAAGTATCGATATTGTGGTAGAAAGCCTAGCCCCACCCAAAGCGTAGGGTGCAAGGCCTGGGACAGCTTGTTGTTGTTTGCGGCTTGCGGTGGAAGGCTTCTGCATGGCACACATCTTAATCGACTTAAGCTGGCCAAGATGTTTCAGAATCCTTACCTCCTGACCTTCGATCAGCCCGAAAAGCCTTAACCCCAAAATCCGAAACATGTCAAGAGGGTCCATATATGCTGCCATCATGGAATTACGTCCCAAAACGGGTTCCATAATGGTAGTATATATGGATCCTCTGGGATGATGTGAACCTCCTAAACCCTAAACCTAAACCCAAAGCTTTTAGGAATCAGAGCTCCCGTTCGCCCACGACGCTCGCTGCCGACGACGCAGAGTACCTGCAACACCTCCTGGACAAGATGACCTTTGGCACCTTCTCTTTGGTTAGTTCTAGGGGTTCTAGGGGCTCTAAGGGTTCTAGGTTTTAGGGTTTAGGGTGTCTGGTTCTCATAAATCCCTTCTCCCCATTCCCTAGTAAGAGCCAGACAGTAGTGCTTACAGATTTAGGGTTTCAGATGTTGTAGGGCTTATATCATACAGGGTTTAGGGTTCAGATCCATGTAGAGTTCGTTTATACTTTGACTCAAGTATTTGTGTAATTAGGCACCCATGTCAGGATTTGAATATGCACACTATATGTATGTATGTATGTATGTATGTATGTATGTATGTATGTATGTATGTATGTATATATATATATATATATATATATATACCGGTGGTTCTCTAAATTAGGTTTTGAAAACTAGTACGTCACCGTTATTTAAGGACCTGCTGAGGCATCAGGGACCCCTTGGGCTGCGTTCGCGGTTCGGCTTCGTAACCCGAAACCTCAATCCTGCACGCAGAATTCGAGTCGCGAGCACTTTGCTCCTCTCTTGTTCTATTACAAGTACTTTTGTAGTTTTAGTATTCGTACTAGGTGTCGTGCGCTAGTATTGAATCAGTTTTCGAATTAGCAGTACTGTTAGTAGTTCTGCTAGGGCTAGGGGCGGTTTAGGGTTAGGGGTACTCTACACTCTGTTGGCCGGTAATGATCCCTTCCAGCTCAGCTAACAAGTTCTGTGTGCGATGCCCATACCACACTGTCGCACATTTTCGGGGTCAGGGGAATTTAGGGTTTAGGGATTAGGGTTTAGGGTTTAGCGCTAGGGTTTCGGGTTTGGCTTGCTGAACCTACAAATGTAATTCATCAAGGAGCATAGGCAAGCACCGAATCCTGATGCCACTTGCTTAAGAAACATGCCTTGCATCATAGCTGGTCTTAGCATAAGGAGTATTCCTAAGCCCTATAAGTCTTATAAGCCCTAAACCACAACCGCAAAACCTTAAGCCCAGGGGTCCTTATTAAGGGTCCCTCCTTTTACCCTTGCCCTAAGGGTCCAAGTACCCAAAGAGTAGGGTCTTAGGGACCTAAATCCATACTCTGAGCATACTCTGAGTGGATTTTGGATCTTGAAACCCTACTATTTGGGTACTTGGACCCTCTGTGAACCCTTAAAGGAACCCTGTTTGGGTGGTTATCAATAATAAGGTCCCTAAAAGCCTTGGGTAAGAGAACTATCCCGTGAACTTGAGGCAATCTCATGGCCATGCTCCTCCACAACTTGGGATCCAGCGAATGGGCGGATGCTGGGCTCGTTTGTGGTTTTGCGTCTCCTTTAAGGGTTTAGGGTTATAGGGGTTTAGGGTTTAGGGTCTAGAGAACCTTAAACTGTTGGATTTCGTCAGAAGCTACGAAAGAGAAGCCAAAGCTGTGACTTTGTCGGGATTATCTTTATGAGGTAGGAAAGAGAAGCTCAAAGGGTGACTCTTTTGGATTCCTACATTAGCTATTAAAAGAGAAGCTGCAAGCTTAAGTGCTGGGATTTCTTCACTACCCAAAACACAAGGGGCTAACGATGTCAACTTTTCGGGTGGGTTGAGAAGTCAGCCAAGGATGCCACACGTGAAATGCATGAAAGTTTGCGGCTGGCTGTCCGCCATAACTGAGATGGGAGCACCCGATGAGCCTCTCAGGGGACGCCGGATACCGGAGAGATGTAGTGGGTTCAGGGCTCAGGGTCTTTAGGGTGTTTGTAGTGATTGTAGTGGCATCTGGATCAAGTGAGTCTTCGAGATTGAACACGAGGACTGAGTTGAGCTTCCATGTCACGTTTTTCGAGTCTTTGCACTGGATCATAAAGATCACAGAGCAGTATCGAACCTGCCAGGTATGCTGGTGGTTTGGTACTACATGCCCTGGGGTTCCACCTGGCTAAGGTCGTGAATTGCCAACATTGCCCCAAATCCACTAAGCCTGATCAGATAAGCATCATGCGTTGCTTCGGGACGGGACGTGGGGAAGAAGGATGTAGGGTAATAAGGGTAGCTGTACTTATAACCCATACTAGGGGACTTACAGCTCCACTTATAACTGCCCATGAACCTCCAAGTCATCCCTCCACACCCAAATTACCGACCACCTCAACCTTTAATTTCCCACTGCAGCGCGAAACCTTAAGACCCTTGGTTTTAACTGCCCGAATACAGGGGTCGGCATAGTCAGTAACTGACATTCGTCAAGGTGCCGTATACTACGGTTGGTGATATATCTAAACATATATGCATTATGCACTTGGCCCTTATAGTACCGGTTAAGGAACCATCGAATCAAGCCTATTCTAGTTGGTAAGTTAAGAAGATGCGGCCGGACTCTGACGTCTATTTGCGGACCCAAGAAACACATAACGGGCGAAATATTTGCCTTTTGTATTAGAGTTTAAGCGTGTAGGGTTTAGGGCTTAGGGTTGTGAGCCTACATAGGTGTGACATTAGCTCCGCTTTGGCCGTCAGCGGTTGCAACTTCACCATTGCAGCAATCGGACATTGCCGTTGCAATTGACTGCTGAAACCGTAAACCCTTGACCCTAAACCATCGTAATCCTCGCTTGTAAATAATATGCGAGTTTCCAAAAATCTGGGAATAAGGGACCCTAAGAATATAATACCCTAAATAATAGGATCCTTGTTATAAGGACTCTCAAATAAGGTGCCCCTAATCTTCGGAAATTCCCAAATATGGCCAGGTCAAAGGTCCCAGGACAGATGCTTGGCAAGCTGTCGCAGGGTTCGGGGTCAAAAGTCGAAGTTTTGTAAAGAAAAAAGGAATGCTTTAAGCGCTGTGGTTTCAATGTCCAGGACTAGACTACAATGACCCCCCAAAGGGCCCTTTAGCAGAGACCTTAGGGTTTTGAATAGTGGGCATTTGGCCAACATATTGTATATAGGGAAGTTTGGGGGGGGGTGTCTGGGTAGACTTTCGGGTTTGGACTGTAGGCCATGTCAGAGTTTTCGGTTCAGGCTTGCTTGTGTACGAGAAGGGTTTAGGGTTTAGTTTTTTGCCGAAGAGGTGGGTGAAGGTGAGCTTGCAAGCTACAAGCACGAATTGGGTTGCAGATTGCCCGTGCCACTTGTCATTCCTTTACATGCAAATCATCTGTGAATTCGCAACATGTACACATATGTATATGTGTGTATATATATATATATATACATACATATATATATATATATATGGGCGCACCCCTATTTGGGGTCCCCTACGTTTTTCGCTACATCATCTGACTGAGCTCTACCCACCAGACTAGGTTATAACCAGCCGATTAGGTTATAACCAGCCGACTAGGTTATAACCAGTCGACTAATTTATAATCAGGTATACATTATCGAATATAGTATTATGCTTGCATGGAGCAGCTCGATGGCAATGGTGTACGCCATCGACTACAGTATTATATCCGGTTTGAAGACTAACCCGGGAAGTTGCAACAACCCATGCTTTCAGAATGCTGAAGCCCGCACAACGCTAAGAATTCTATGACACCCTCGTCGAAACCCCGTTACAATGTGCCAAAATCCTTGCCTTGAAGCCGTCGATATATCTTCGTAGTTCATCTTTGTGTGACTGTATCTAAACCGCTGTATTTCAGTTTTTTCCAACAAGCGCGCTGTAGTCATTAGTCTGGCTCAGTCATTCCTTATCGCGAACTAGATTTTGGAACGAAAAGCTTTCCATCTTTGTACTGTAATGCCACAATCCCATCAAAGTCTCTGTTGTTGGACGCATTGCTATCACGTTTTGGCAAACTGATAGCTTTCAATGACATATCCCTGTGCCCCTATGTGATTGCTTTTCAACACTGGTATATCCGGTAGGTATATTTGAGTGGTGCATTCCTTAATTCTGTATGACGGCTGCCCCAAGCCAACATTGAAAACTTGCACACTACAAGCTTAGCAAACGTTGTACAGTGTTTTTCCTGGGGGACGACATGAAGCGTCGCTTCTTAGGCTTGGCACTGTTTCTATATGCTGAGTGATGACCGACTGAAAACCAGAAGGCTACATCTAGCTTGTCCGAATTTCTGTTTGTGTTCTTGTGAATATTGACTGAAGGTCGAATAGAAGCCATGGTTCCCAGTCCAGAACTTGATCCTCGTGTTAGAAAAAGTGGTAAACACACACCGAATCACTCCTCGAAAGAGGTTCATCCATGTAGTTGGAAGTAGCATTGCTAGGAATTTTCTACGTACCGAGCGAGGAAATTTAACGGTTTGCAAGTTGCAAATTTTGTTTCGCTCACCACACATATTCTTATCAGTTTTGTCTCATCGAAATCCTGCTTCCTTGGAACGGTCTTTGAACATAGCGTTGCAACCAGTTCGCCTATGTACGAAGTGATGAAACCTGACCACGCTGTAAACTTAGAAATACTGTCTCTCCCTACAATGACGTCATATCAGTCGTATCTCAACTTTCTGTGTACCGTGATTTTCCAATGTTGACAACACTTACTGACCTACTGTAATCCCGATAGAGCCCCTTCATATTCCGCATTTTGATTCCTGGGTCAGTGACATGTTAGTGGCTATTCTCTCAATGTGTACATAGATCTCATAAACCCGATGTACTGGAACGGACAGACCATTATGTAAAGTCCGCCATATAGCCTTTCCGCTAAAGTTGGGGAATGCGCATATGGTCCCCGGAATTTTGTCTGTTACAAAGCACTGCATCATGCCTCAACAACCGAATACATTCCAATTACCTCGGACCCTCTATTCTTCTAGTCCTTGTTTAATTTCATTGCGGTTACATTCCCCCTGAAACACCGAAACTTTCGAACGTTTGGATCTAGGTGTTGATGAAGTAGCGGTGGCACAGATTTGCTTCGTAAGGTTTATAGTGTGCAACAAACAATCAAGGCACCCCAATTTACAAACCACAACCCTGGTATGTAACCCCCCGGTGTTTCGACACAGTTTACCAATATTGCAGGTTCACCATCAAGTGTTGGGTTTGTTTGGGTTTTACTGCTTAGGGTTTGGCGCTAGGGTTTGGGGGAGACTTAAACTTAAACTATTATACCGGCTCGCTTGTGCGATACGACACGGAAGACTTAAACCATCAAACCAATAAGCTAATCCATTTGGTTTTTAGGGCACGGCGGGAGTCTTCAAACCCTGAACGTATTTTGCCGCCTGGTTATAACCTCTGTCCCCGGTTATAACCAGGACACCTGCGTAGTAGGCAGCTCTAGACCCATCACTAAACCATTAAACCATTAACAAACCATTAAATTAGTACACCGTTAAACCAATCCTTTCCCCCAAAGGACCCAAACCAATAAACCATTAAACCATTAAACCAATCCTTTTGCCCCATGCCACTAAACCATCAAACCATTAAACATATCCCTTTACCCCATACCACTAAACCACTAAACCACTAAACCATTAAACCATTAAACCAATCCTTTCCCCCCTAAACCACTAAACCATTAAACCATTAAACCGTTAAACCATTAAACCATTCCTTTTGCTCCATACCACTAAACCACTAAACCATTAAACCATTAAACCGATCCGTTTGCTCCATACCACTAAACCACTAAACCATTAAACCATTAAACCAATCCGTTTGCTCCATACCACTAGACCACTAAACCACTAAACCATTAAACCATTAAACCATTAAACCAATGCTTTCGGCCCATACAGGGATGTGTCTCTCTCTATAGGGGAAACTGATTGGTTTAATGGTTTAATGGTTTAGTGGTTTGGGTCCATTGGGGGAAATGATTGGTTTAATGGTTTAATGGTTTATTGGTTTGGGTCCATTGGGGGAAAGGATTGGTTTAATGGTTTAATGGTTTATTGGTTTAGTGGCATGGAGCAAAAGGAATGGTTTAATGGTTTAATGGTTTAGTGGTTTGGGTGTGCAAAAACCCAGGGGACCCCATATAGGGGGGTACCCATATATATATATATATATGTGTGTGTGTGTGCTCATGTATATGTATAATTACATATACACATGCATATGTTCACGAATAAATGTACTACGTCATGTAAGCATTGTTCAAACATATCTCTTTGTCTGCGTGTATATATGTATATATATATATATGTTCATACATGTACATGCCTTCCTACCCACCTACCTGCCTGCCTGTACCTACTCACCCACATACATGCATGCATACATACATACAGTGTTTCGTTCATACATTCGTACGCACGTACATACATATACATACGTACTTACAAATGTACAAGCATACAAACAAACACAGAAACAAGCGAACAAACAAACAGACAAGTCAAATAAACGAAGAAGCAGACACACAAGCACTCAAACATACAAATCTACATACATAATTACTTACATACATAAGTACATACATACAAACATACATACATACATACACATGAGCAGACATTTTGCACAGACAGGTGTTGCAGCCATCCGTCAGTATTATCTCAGAACTATGCATTTGATACATATACCTGTGTAGTAGGTAGCTACCCATTGCTTGAACATGTGTAATGCGTTCAAGCACTGGGAAACCGCCCTGGAACCATCAGGCGACCGAAGAACGCACCCTTAAGAAGAATGCTGTGACCCTGAACCCTCATTAACTTTGCCTTGCGACACATCATTCGCCAAGGGTGCCTGCACACGGGTGCGTCTCTGCGCTGAGCGCGAGTCAGCAGCCCCAAACCCAAAGTAAGAACACCTGTTCGGGTTTAGGACTCTGGGTGCGATATTCCATCAGCACGCCTTCTGCTGGTCGACCGGTAGGGCAGGTTCAGAATATCAGTTTGCTGCTGGATGGAATATGAAGCGTCAAGGCTGGAGGATGAACTTTTGCACGGCTGTGAGGGAGGCTTGCAATAGCCTTGCCCAGCCGAGCATTAACGCCGTGCCCTTCGTTTTGCCATGGCGGGCATCAATACACCCTTTTTGCCAAACTGCCGAGGGGCTGCTTCCTGTGAACTATGCCGTTTCAGTCTCGCGGCTACCAAAGTCAGTGCCCCAACCAAACTGACCCTAAACCAAAGCCCTAAACCCCAATCCCACCCTCAAACCACAAACTCCAAATTCCAAAACCCTACTAAACCCCCAAAAGTAAGTACAATAAGGACAGTATTCTACGTACTCGTGGGGTCCAGGTAAAACCTAGTTACTGTTAACCCTCCTGTTTGGCGTTGCAGGCGCCAGGGTCCTGGAGCTATTGACTGGCAACAGCCAGTGTGCAAGTTTACAGCATAGCTCCCTCTGTTCGGCATGAGCCACGTGCCCTTAAATCTCAAACCTTCAAGACCTCTTAGTGATTGCGGAAACACCGGTAATACCAATAAGCTAAGCTATAAGCCCCTGAAGCCCAAAAAGCACATGCCCTGGAAACGGGCATCTGAACTACCTCGGCAGGCTAAGTCTAATTACCCTATACAACTTATCACCCCTAAACCCCAGACCCTAAACTCCCTGAACCCTAATCCCTAAACCCCAGACCCTAAACTCCCTGAACCCTAATCCCTAAACCCCAGACCCTAAACTCCCTGAACCCTAATCCCTAAACCCCAGACCCTAAACTCCCTGAACCCTAATCCCTAAACCCCAGACCCTAAACTCCCTGAACCCTAATCCCTAAACCCCAGACCCTAAACTCCCTGAACCCTAATCCCTAAACCCCAGACCCTAAACTCCCTGAACCCTAATCCCTAAACCCCAGACCCTAAACTCCCTGAACCCTAATCCCTAAACCCCAGACCCTAAACTCCCTGAACCCTAATCCCTAAACCCCAGACCCTAAACTCCCTGAACCCTAAACCCTAAAGAAGCAAACTCCCTAAAGCTGAAAGAGAACCAAAACCCTTCACGGCCTGGCATCTTCGTTTTCAAGAGTGCCTGCTCCAGTTTGCTGTCACACATCAAGCAAGTATAACATTGTAATGGTGAGGAGACGGTTTGGGGGGTAATACAATAGATGAATAGTAGCTTAGTAGCTGAGTGAGCACACTTTACACTCTTTAGAGATAATGTGATCTCTTCTAGAACTGAAAGTATACACTTTTGGGGGCTTATCGAATCAGCAACTAGGGTAAGGAATCCTATAGGACCTTATAGTTGTTAAACTAAGTAAAACGTATCCGCCTTCGGTGTTAGAGTATCTCCACAGGTTGCCGAGGGCCTATTGGGATTCTCTGTTCTACGTTTTAGGCCTTTGGCCTTTGGGGTTTCGGGTTTAGGGGTTTGATTGGTTAATTGGTACATGGTCAAATTCAGCAGGCGCCTGTTGAATATAATAGCAGAAGAGAGAAAGTTGGAACATCATTATCCTGATGCCCGTAAGGTAAAGCACAAAGGGTCCTTGCACTATCCTCCTGAAGCCATGTTCCGACTTTCTGGCTGTTCCTAAAGGTTCCGTCAGGCGTCGTAGTTTCGGCCTGGTAGAGTAGGTAACCTTTAAACTTGTTTGGGCAGTCTAGTCCCTATATAACCCCTATAGAACCAATACGGTTAACCTTTAGTTCCCCGTGATACCCGACAAGTAGGTCAGATTTCGTGACCATGAACCCTACACCATAAACCGACCCTGAACTCTAAAGTATCGGAACCGGCCATGCCACGGCAGTTGGCTTTGCAACCTTTCGCGCTTCCTGCGCCAGGTTGCGTTTACTCCGTTTGAAGAGCGTGCAGACTCACCACAACAGAAGATAGACCTGACCAATGCCAAGATGCTTCAGGGTTTTGAGGGTTTAGGGTTAGGGCTGCGCAGCAAAATATAGCTGTTAATTGTAGGTATATACTGAATACGAAGGAACATGCTACAATGTATGGCAATTGCCATAAGGTGCAGTATAAGGTAATAAACTGCAGCTTAAGTTTGCAGAAGGATACTCTACTAAGCGTAAACATAATAGGAGGAAGCATAAACGAGTGTGATCTGATCCCATATAGCAAACCATATTAGGTTGTAGTGTGATGTGCGATAGTCTCATAGAGTAACACTAATTTCGATATGTAATAACATAGAACAGAACTGAACAGAGTATAGTAGAATGGAAAATAATAGAATATGTTATAGTTAATTAGTAGGATGTCATATAAGGAATTAGATCCCCAAACAGCATCCTCAATATTACGGTCGCGGGAGGTTAATTCCACAGTATTGGTGTATGCGTATATACATATAGATATATTTATTATATATATATGTATGGAGAGAGAGAGAGAGAGAGAGAGAGAGAGAGAGAGAGAGAGAGAGAGAGAGAGAGAGAGAGAGAGAGACCATCTAGGATTTTGCGTGCTACTGTGGGGATACTAGCAATAAACCGGTGTTCCATTTAAGAGTAAACGTGTTCTGTGCTTCATCATTCCCCCCTCCCATATATCTATACTTGAAGGCTCATGGGACTTAGTAAGTAAGGTTATAAGTAGGGTTATAATTAGGATAACCCCACTTAGGGAACTTATAACCCCAACTATAACCTACTTACTAAGTCCCCTGATCCTCTAAGTAGTGTACAGCACTTCAATACCCTCGTCTCGTTGATTATTCAGGCGCATGGGATGATTCGTTGCACGTGGTTTTGCGTAGGGGGTAGGATGAACTTGGCATGAAAGCTGCAGGGAAGGATGAAACGGAATTCATTTAAGGGATGTGGTGTTGATGAGCATTTTGAGGTTGAAATAAGAAACACGTGGTGGTTTCAAGGAGTTGGAATGGTTGTCTCTGATTGGGCTCCTGATGTTGTCGACCTCAAATGAAGGACCCACTCCTCGAATACCCACCATGCTGCAGAAGTCCTTAGATAGCCAATGGGACAGCTTTAAACATTTTGGCCTTATGTTTTTGGTCAACCTTATAAAGTTTGAGCTGCCTTGAGCCTGGTTATTGAAGAAGAGAGACGACGTGTACCTGTACACTTGCGCCTCTGTATTGGCGCCCTCACGGCCCGAAACCTCGTAAAGAAAATCCTGAGGTGAGTGAAAACGAATCAGGGCATCCCTGGACCTACAGAAAATACCCGCAGACTCCAGGTATACGATGCGAATAAGAGCTTCCTTACGGTCGTTTGGGGCTATTTGGAGTCTTAGGGGAGCGACCTAACCCTTCATTCATAGGGACCCTTAGCGGGGTAGAGGAGATAGGGGACTATGCCTTACTAAGTCCTTATTATAGGTCAAGACCCCCTTCCCCCCCTAAGGGTCCTTATGATTCATCCGAGTGCCTCAGCTCAAAAATCCAAGGGTAAAAGGAGGGACCCTTCATAAGGACCCCCAGGTATATACCCTTAACATAGCTATTATATACCCATCATATAGCCCATTTTAGGGTAGGGGTCCCCGTTAAGGGTCCCTCCTTTCCCCCTTTGAAAAAACAAGAATCGGGCTGCATCGTCCTTACCGCGAAAGGGGTAAAATGGATGATGCAGGTGTCAGCCTAACCCCGAAACCCCAAACCCCTAAACCCTAAACCCCGAAGCCCTAAACCCCGGAACCCTTAACCCCTAAACCCTCAAACCTAAAACCGAAACCCTGGGTGGCGGCACCCTGTCTGCGGAGCCGACACAAGAAAGCGCTATGCAAGTAAAAGGGAGTTTCCGAACATTAGGGGTACCTGATTTGGGGGTCATAATAAGGGTACTATATTGGGGTCCCCTGTTTCGGAAACTCCCATATAGCGATTATGAGGGGATACTGCTGCACGTCTGGCATAATCAAGTCTTGGTACTGCCCTAGACCCTAGACAGCCTCAAACCCCTAAACCCTGGAAGACCGCAAATGGTTTGGACGACCCCTTTCTTCTTGCCTCGAAATGCCCTACTTTCGAAAAATCCTATACTTCATCCAGTGGTGTCTGCCGAAAGTACAAGTGTTCCAACTGCAATGATCGCAGCATGGCCTCTCCATGTTCTGCCGCCCTGAGCCATCGTATATCATAACTTTGATGAGTGTCTTCTTAAGGCATGTGGAAACAATGCCTAAGTGTCCATGTACCCAACTAGATACACTTTGCCCTTAAAGTAGTCCCTATACAGGTACTGTGGGGCCAAAGTCTTACTATTTGGGAACATGGACCCTTGAACCCTAAACCCTGAAGAACCCTTATGGCACCCTTCAAGGTTTCCTTTAAGGAACCCTTAAAGCCTCAAAGGAACCTATTTGGGTACATGGACCCTTGGCTGGACCAGCCAACAAGTCGTATCCCTGCTTAGGGTTTCATGTTTGGGTTTAGGGTTTTGGGGTTTTGGGTTTAGGGTTTGCGGGTTGGTGGTTTAAGGCTTCGGGTGTAGGTTTGGGGCATAAGGCTTATTTGGGAGCTACCTTAACTTAACCCACCAGAACCTAGCTTTTTGTAGGGTCCCTATCGATTCGATATTCGGGTTAATCATAAGAGCCTGAGGTAAGGTTAGGGTAGGGTGTACTCTTTAAGGTGTTGGCCTGTGGTGTCTTATATGCTTGGGGTTTAAGACTTTGGGTTCTCCAAATTCAATGCCCCAATCTTGAGACGGTTTACCATAAGTCCCGGGTTCTCGTGGGTGCAGATGACAGGGCGGCGCTCTTTGCTCATGTCGTTGAGAATGTATACTTGGAGGCTGTTTTGACTGAGAGAGTCTACTTGGTCCAAGGGTTTGGAGGCTTCGACTTACTTGGTATCCCTTATAACCTCGGCAGCCGCAACGAATCCTACTCATTACTGAGGGACCTTACTTCCATTTTGAGGTCAAAAGAGCATCCAACACAGGGAATGCAGCGACATACGATCTTTTGCAAGGCTTCCTGAGCTCCGGCAAGCCTGAGCAATTCGACCCAGCTGCAAGGTCGTCGCTTGTAGTTGCGGTTTAGGCCTGAGACTTTTGCAAGGGTTAACAGGGTTTAAAGTTGTTTTTTACTTTAAGGGTTCATCGAGATGAAAGGCCTTGCCTAGTCCCCGCAACAGGACAACCTTGCCAGGTTTGTTTCCGATTTTGGGCCCGTGCTGGGTTTCGAAAAGATCTGCCTAATGTCACAGTTTCGGGTTTAAGGCTTTAGGGTATCGGGTACAGGTTTCCAAGACAGATGTGTAGTGGGCTGTAAGATGCTGTTCTCCCGCGGAGTTGCGCATACCGTTCTGATGATTCTTGCTGGTCGGTGGTGTGACCAGCAGCTCGGGTGTCACAAACTGCCTTAAACCCCTGAACCAGAAACCCTACAACCTTTCACCCTAAACACTAAACCTACATGGTCCTGGATCGGGAGACAGTCCTGTCGAGCCTGCCTATTTTTTACACTGCTCGCCGTGCGACATGCTATGCGAGCCCCGTTTGAAACGTGCAGGCGTCAACTGAGAAGCGTACACTACTGGGTAGAGCCTCGGGTCCGGGTGACAGCCGCTTCAAACTTACATGTTACAATTTATGCTTTAATGTTGTGCTCCGCTGTTAGCAATCGGTATCGTCGCCACTGAGTTACTTACTCAGGCCGCCGAAATGGGTAGTCCTCTTCTTCGTCCTCCTTGCCGTCCTCGCACGCGTCCTCCTCGTCCTCGCCGTCGTCTGCGTGGCCGTCCTAGCAATAAGGCACAATGTGCCTTAACACTGCTAAAGGGGCCTGAGTAATTACCTGAAAGCACATTTAATGGGGGTTCCTGATTATGATTACAGTATGATGGGCCCCCAAACCCTATTCTAATCATTAAGGCCCCTATATTAGCAGCATCGGTAGGAGTCGGAGGAATAGAAGTAGCAACCGGAGGCAGAGCTTGGCAGCAATTCATGATACTGTTAAGGGTTTAGGGTTTCCCAAAACTCCGTAAAATGATGTTGCAAAGCCTCCACAGGTCTACTATTCTACATACTCTTGGGGTCGACCCATAGAACATGTTTACACTAGAACCTGCAGTAGATTATCTTCCATTATATCCCGGGGGCTTAGTTTCATCTACTATAGATTCTACTGTATCTTACCCTTTTGATGCTACTGATGTGCTGTCACCCCCCCAAAATCCTGAGCGCTAGTTCCCAGTGATGCGTACGCGGCGTATCAAGAGCTATAGGTCCCAGAAACTGGGATCCCTTGGGAGGACCCTTCGTTTCATGCGAGACAGCATCCCGCAGTATCCCGATGTTCTGACGGCGGGTGAGCAAGTCAGACCAAAATTAAGTAGTTAAACAATAGAGTTACAAGCGCAACCCCAATTCGGATCCTTGCTAGGGTACCTATAACTCTACATACGGGTGGTTGTCAAAATTATGGTCCCTTCACTGGGCCCCTACTATAATACGACACCCATTGTTTAGGTACCCAAAAAGGGTCCTAATTTTGACAACTACCCCATGCATTACCTACTACGTCCCTTGACCCTCGAAGCAGAGAACTGAATCCCTGGACTTCCAAGGTTTAGGGTTTAGGATTTAGGGTTTAGGGTTTCCTGAACCCCCAACCCGAAACTCGAAATCCTCGAGGCCGTAGATCAAAACTGCACCTCGAAACATAGCCCAATAATCCTTGAGCACCTCAACTACGAAAAAGATTTCTGGAGCCGACGGGGGTTTTAGGTTTTTAAGTTTTGTTGTCGTGGCGAGTAACCCTAGACCACAAGCCATGGCTACGAAAGGCGTAGGACTTCGGGTTGATAATGAGACTTTGATGGTGTGTTGGCAGGCCTTGGGTACGGCCCCGACTCAGTAACAGTTGGATAATATTCATAATATAGATATACAAGGCCCTCCAGAGTAGCCCTATTATAGACTGTTACTGTATGGGGGCCGTACCCAAGGCAGGCCTCTGATTGTGCTGTAGCTATTGTGGAGTTCTGCAAAGTTGTTGTGGGTATTGACCTGGGTCACCAACCAACCTCTTCTGAAGTGTTGGTTTTTGACTTCAATACTGAGAACTGAGAGTCCATGTTTAGCAGAGATATACGTGAGCAAGTACCGTATGGCTACAATTGTTTATGTTGCGGGCTTAGATGTGTAAGCAACCTGATTATAGCCTTGCTTGCTAAGTCTGCAGATCCTGCAAACCCTCAAAATTTCACAATACACCTCAAATTGTAACCATATCCACCCTGGGCCCCTAAGCCCCATGTTCTACACGTTCTAAACTTTGACCTTAAACACTAAACTCTGAATCCACTGCTGACCTTCCAGCTGGAGGCTGGACTAGCCACTCAGAACGATGAGGGTAGTAGCCAAAGCTCAGGGGCCAACAACAAACGGTCCAAGCGTGACCGTAAAGTTTATATGGTCTTAGGTTAAAGATGTTTGGATGTTGCGCCTGTAGGGCAAACAACAGAGAACAGATGTGCATATATATATATATATGTATATATTTATGTATACATTCTGTGTATATGTATACATATGTATATATATATATATACACAATATGCGTTTATTCATTTTTACATGAATTTAGATTTATTCCTTCAGTCGGTTGTCTTCGTTTTCCATACGTACATGCATAAATTGCCCTCGACAAGCAGCCTGTATAGACCATGTGGAATCCTACAACATCCTGCAACGATAAAGTCTAGATCCGTACCATACCTAGTAGTAGAGTAGGTAACCTTTTTTGGGTAATCCCTATATAACCAAAAAGGTTAACCTTTAGTTCCCCATGATACCCGACAAGTAGGCATAAGCCTTTCCCAGAACCCAAATCGCTGCAACCTAAACCCCGAAACCCAAACCTGCACAGCCCTAAATCCTACGCGTGCCACATCTCTTTTCGCTGCCTCTGAGCTTTCTCCCTTTCTATCCGGAGCTAATAAGCCCTGGGAACAACACTGTCTTGTCCCAAAATTTGGACCGAGTCCTTCTTTTAATGGCTCTCGGCCCACTCTGAACCCAGGTGCAATGACAGACTTCTACTCGGTATGTTTTTGGTTGCTACGTGAGTCCGAGCAATGAAATAGGCCATTCAATCCCAGAATGAATGTGCTACGCTCACCTCCGCCCGAACCACTGCGAATTGCAGGGGTCTGAATAAATGGTGAGAATGTCAGCGGAAATATAATTACTGTATAGTCATACAATAAAACACCCACGAATACATTAACTCAACGCCCCTATACCTATACCGTAAACCTGCCCAAACCTGAAATGCCTTCTGCTACATAGAACCCTTAAAGGAAGCTTCTAAAGAAGCCTTGTTCATTGGACAAACACTAGACTAAACCCTAAATACCCTAAACCTGACCCTGGGTTGGGAGGCCGAAGGTTTGGACAAACACTAAACCCTAATTACCTTAAACCTGACCTAAACCCTAAACCCTAAATACCCTAAACCTGACCTAAACCCTAAACCCTAAATACCCTAAACCTGACCTAAACCCTAAACCCTAAATACCCTAAACCTGACCTAAACCCTAAATACCTAAATACCCTGGGTTGGCCGGAGGTTCGAATCTTTGGGACTACAGAACCCGGACCCGGTGCACACAGCAATCATCCTGTGTGGAGGCGCCAAACGCCTCGGTAAAGGCATCGCCTGAACTGGCCCAAGTCGGATTTAGGGTTTATAGGGTTTATAGGGTTTTATAGGGTTTACAGAGTTTAGGGGTTTAGGGGTTTAGGGGGTTTAGGGGTTTGGGGTGTTTTTTAGGGTCTACAGGGTTCAGGGGTTTAGGGTTTTTAGGGTATATAGGGCTTATAGGGTTTATGGGGTTTGTAGGGTTTAAGGGTTTATAGGGCTTATAGGGTTTATAGGGTTTGTAGGGCTGATAGGGTCTATAGGGTTTAGGGTATTATAGGGTTTAGGGTTGAAAGGGTTTGTAGGGTTTATAGGGTAGGGTTTAGGGTAGGGTTTAGGGTTAGGGCTAGGTTCAGGGTTAGGGCTAGTTTTAAGGGTACAGGGCTGAAATCGCACGAGTGCTGACGACTTTAGGGGTAGGGGTGTTTGCTTACATTCTCGGAGTTGGCCCCCAGTTAAGGAATATAGACATTTAACCATAGCGAGAAGCCTATAAACTTGAAGTTGCTGTGTCCCTGATCAATAGTAATTACGGCTGATTCATATAACGGCCAAATCCTAACCCCTATCTACTGTAGGCATATTAATGTCAACTTCCCAACAATGCATAGGCTCGTTCAGCCATCTTCCCGCTTTCGCCATCCCAATCTCCACAACCTACATTCCGTAGGGTTTAGGGGTTTACAGAAAGTTGGAAACCGGATTAAGGCCAAATAGTGCTGGGATTCCCTATAAACTGCTCTTAAGGATCGAGGCTATTGGGTTTCCAACTTTTGGGCTTCTACTGTAGGAATGCTTAGGGTTTCGGATTTAGGGTTTAGGGAACCCTAAACCCTAAAGCCTAAACCCTAAACAACCCTAAACAGGATTTTGGGTTTGGGAACCCTAAACCCTAAAGCCTAAACCCTAAACCGGATGGTGGGTCAGGGGTTTATCGGCTGAGGGTTTAGGGTTGGCTCAAAACACTCCACTCCGGTATGCAACCGTGCAGCCTGCGGCCTTCATGAGTACATTATGCGTGGGGTTATAAGTCCCGTAGTATGGAATATAAGAATAGTTACCGTACTTATAGTATAACTGCCCATGAACCTCCAAGTGGTGCATCAGCTCTGAAGTCAACCTGGACCTGTTCGTTGTGTTCGTTTCTTTCCCTAGTGCTCCAAGTACACAAATAGCACCTATTGTGGGGTTTAAAGTCTATATATACGGTTGATGTTATAAGTCCTGCATTACCTTAAGGACCCTAGACTATGGGAATTATGCTATATTCCTGTTGCTGGGTGATGCAGGATTTACATTTTTCAACCGTTGTACCTACTCTGGGCTACTTGGAGCCCCAGGGTTTGGCTATACCACTATGGGTCATGTGGGTGGTTGTCAAAATTATGGTCCCTTTGTGGGTCCCTAATATAATACGGCACTTAATATTTAGGGTAGCCCAAGAATGGACCCTAATTTGAAACGCTGCGCGTCGTCCGCCTCGGCCCGGCTGTACGCGCATGCGGCGAGTGGCTACTATCTGCAGCAAGCTCTTGTAGGAAAAAAGTAACAGTTGGAATCGCACTTATAGTAAAAGTAATGTTCATAGCAACACGAAGCAGGATGATTGTGAGTAGTATTAGCAGTGGTAGTATCAGTACCAATTTTGGTGTCGTCATTCCGAAACACTGGATACCAAGACTCTCGCAAGCGGCGGGATGCCTTAAGTATGGGCCGTTGAGGCTGTGCGTCTTGGATTAGGGAAGCATCACAGCCTTTTCAACCACGTTACTCCGCCTATCCCAACGAAAGGGCGTCTAAAACAAGCCTGAGACGTATATAAAGATGCTACATTGCAGTCCCGTGTCGTCGAAAACTCCAGAAAGCTCGCACCTGTCAGCGAGCGGAGGAGGGGCGGGAGGGAAGGGCGAGTGGGGGGGATGGGAGGGGGGGGAGGGGGGGAGGGGGGGGGGACGCGAAGAAAATTGGGTGGGACTGCCTACAGAAAGCCAAAATCCACTGGAGAAGGCGAAAATTCACCGCCGGACCTTGGGGCTCATCGACACGTTTCCATTTTTTAGGGGGGGGCGGTGGCCGCGACTTTGGGGGAGGGGATTAAGAGGTAATATGAGAATCCGAATAGGAACCTCTGACCGCTTCGGCCGGGGCCGAGGCGAATTTTGACAACTACCCATGTACTAAAGCAGGAAGGTTTTGCGGCGTCCATGTTGGGCCTCCTTTTGCACGATTAGTGCTCGGGGCTCAGGGGTAGTAGATGCCCTAAACCGGAAAGCCGACAGCCAATTTTTTGAGGTTCATGGGTAGTTATAAGTAGGGTTATAAGTAGGGTAACTCTACTTATAACTTATAACTAACCCATATTAGGGGACTTATAAGCCCATTTATAACTACCCATGAATCTGCCAATACCTGAAGGTCAACCCGAATATCCCGTAATGCCCAGGCCCGAAACTGGATCCTGCTCACATTTCAGGGCCATGTCCTGCATCTGATGGGTCAACAATGATTCAGGCGAGCCCCCAGTGCCTCTTGATACGTCTGTATGGCACTCCTGTCAACGGTGAAGCGGTTATGCTCGAGGGCGATTGACATCGCCATGGATGTCGTGACAATCATCGCAGTGGTGACAGTAGTGACAGTAGTGCTGTACCCGTAGTATAACGAAAGGGTGAGGCAACGGTGACCCCACAAGAAATAGGAGCAACAGTAGCTGCAATAGTCGTAGTGGCAGCGGTGCTGGTGGTGGCGGCGGCGGCGGCGGTGGTGGTGGTGATGGTGGTGGTGGTGCTGGTGCTGGTGCTGGGTGGTACTACTGAAGCCCGAAGAATTGTTAACACTCATTAGGCTTCCTTACAGTGATAAGGAGCCCTTTAGAGGACCGCAAATAGTAAGGCGCCTACCCTAAGGGTCCATGTACCCAAAAAGTATATACTTTGGATTCAAAGTGCTCCCTGTATAGGTACATGGGGCCCAAAGTGAGTATGTACTCGTCGACGGCCTCTCAGTTGTAGCCGTAGCTGCAAGCGTAATATAGATGCCTAGATGATTACCAGCATTATTCCACGGGGTTCCCTATTATGTCAATACAGTAATCTACCGCAAAGCTTAATTTTGATTGTTAGTGCCGCTATAATCGTCGTATTCGTAGTAGTCGTGGTAACCTTCGACTACGACTACTGCTGACATTACCGTTGTTGCTCTCACTGCTATTGCCGCCACCACCACGACGACGACCACTACCACTACCACTACCACTACCACTACCACTACCACTACCACTACCACTACCACTACCACTACCACTACCACTACCACTACCACTACCACTACCACTACCACTACTACTACTACTACTACTACTACTACTACGATGCTGTCGTACTCCAACCCTAAATCGCTAAACCCTAAACCCCCTAGCAGGAAACCCTACACCCTGAACCCTAAACCCCTTAACCCCTAAACTCCTAAACCCTAAACCCCTAAACCCTCTATGGGGCTTGACCGCTATATCCGGCTTACAGACACCATTGCTGCCAGCAACTTCGGGTTGGTCCACATCCAGGATCCCGTTTAGGCCCTTCTGGATCGTATCGGATCTCTACACGGGAGCTTCCGAAACTTAGGGGGTACCTGAGGGTTCCTTTAAAGGGGTACTATAAGGGTTTTTTTTGGGGTTATATAAGGGTTTAGAGTTTCCGAAAATTAGGGGTACCTTATTTGGGGGTCTTTATAATAAGAATCCCAGTATTTAGGATACTTTATTAAGGTCCCTATTTTCGGAAACTCCCACACATTTCGGTACTCGAGTAAGACTTGGCTGAAGCCAGAGGGGGACCGCAGCATCGCAACAGTTATGCATGATTTGCCTTGAAGCAATCCTCAAAGAACCCCCAGAGTAACCCTTAAAGAACCCCTAGAGTATCCTTTAAAGAACCCCTACATTAATCCTAAAAGAACACCCGTTGTGGCCTTGACAGCCATCGTTGAAGAACCCTGAAGACCCTAAACCCCTTAACCTTAAACTTCTAAACCCTAAACTTCTAAACCCTAAACCCTAAGCCCCTAAACCTTAAACCCCTTAAACCCCAAAACCCTAAACCAGGGACCCGAAACCCTAAACCAGGGACCCTAAACTCTAAACCAGGGACCCGGGATCAACCCCAATCCGTGCGCCCAAGTGCTTGCCGACCGCAGTTTTCAGAAGGTACGGCCCGGTTGTGGAAGTCCACCGTTCTGACATTCAAAGGCGGTTTAGGGATTTAGGGTTTAGGGTTTAGGGGTTTAGGGTTTAGGGGTTTAGGGTGGGGACCCTTAATGGGGAGCCCTACCCTATAATGGGCTATATAATGAGTATATAATGGCTATATCAAGGGTATATACCTAGTGTAGGCCCCTATAGTAGGACCTTATAGTAGCCCTGATAAACCCCTTTAAGGACCCCTGTTCTAACTCTTAAGGCCTCTATAGTAGGACCTTTTAGTAGCCCTTATAGTCCGCCGTTCTGACATGGGTAGTTGTCAAAATTATGGTCCCTGTTGGGGTACCCTAAATATTAGGTGCCGTATTATATTAAGGATCCAAAACAGGGACCCTAATTTTGACAACCACCCACATACTCTGTTTAATCCGGGGTTTGGGGTCTTAAGGTGTATAGGGTTTAGGGATTTAGGGTTCAGGGTTTAGGGTAGGCTTTACGTTTAGGGTTTAGGGTTTATGTATGGTTTAGGGGTTTTGGGTTTAGGGTGCCATACGGGCTCTACAAGGGCCCGATAAGGGCAGGTTCATGGGTAGGTATGGGGCCAGTGATGACGGGGTCAGACGAAGTGTGAAAAGCTATATGTACCATCAACTGTATAGGGGTTCGTTGTTCCGCAATCCTGTACAAAGCTTTTGACTCACATGACTCAGCAACCTGAGCCCTAAACCCTCCGTTGTTATACCTTCATTTGTCGTACCCAGAACTCAGCAATCTACTATCTGCCCAAAAAGTATATGACCAGTTGTTTAAATAACGGGTACACCCAAAATCAGATGTCCGATTCAGGACCTCCTTGTGACTGAAGGTATGTTCCTAGTTTGTGGGGTTTGGGTGCCGCTGAGGACTTCTCGCCGGTATCTATCCTGAACGATGTGTTCACGGCACTTGGGTCATGGGTTGCTAGGCGCAACCTTTGTTTAAGACTGCCTTTAAGATGCTTCAAACAACTTACCGAGCCGGAGCGGCTGGAAGAAAACGAGCGCTGCGCAAAGGCTTGTGGGAGTGCGGGCGCAATCCTAAATTATACACCCAGCCAGACAAGTCCTGAAAAGCGACATAAAATTTGTTCGGAAGCTTGAATCATCGGTAAAGGTTCCGTACAATACTATAACATAGGCATTGAAGGTTACCTAGACCCCACCGGCAACCCTCGACTATACCGAAATATACTTTTAATGATAAGTAGGGTAACTATACTTATAACCCATATTAAGGGGACTTATACCCCCACTTATAACCACCCATGAACCTCCAAGTACTATACCCAAATATAGTTTTAATTTGGGTACACGGACCCTTAGGGAATTTACTTAGGCTGCACGGGCAAGCCCAGGTCCGAGCTTCACGAACCAAGAGACCCGAAGGTTTAGGGTTTAGGGTTTAGGGTTTAGGGGTTTAGGGTTTTAGGGTCTTAGGGTTTAGCTGGTCTTCGAGTTTAGGGGTTTAGGGTCCAGGGTTTGGGGTCGGGTTTGTGGTTGAAGGGTACCCAGGTATCCTTGCTTCTTGCATGACCCTCCTAAAGTCAGTTGTAACTCTGCCACAAGGTCGAAGGTGTGGTGGACCATACCAATGCATATGGGATCTGGGTGCAGATCTCGGATCTGTCAAAGGGAGGGACCCTTAAAGGGGACCCCTACTCTATAATGGACTATATAATGGGTATGTAATAACTAATAGCAATATTAAGGGTATATACCTCGGGGTCCTGATAAACGGTCCCTCCTTTTACCCTTGGAATCTGGTGTTGAGGGTTTTGCATTGGGGCTTTAGTGTTCAGATCTGAGATCTGAACCTAGGTACCTTTCCTCAACCCCTAAGCTCTTGTAATCCCTAAACCCCTAAACCCTAGGCGCTGACGCCCAGACCCTAGACCTAAAGCCCCACGTCCTGAAGCCCCGAACAATGTCAGGGTCCCCAAACCCTTGGCTGCACCTCACCCAGACCCGCCTGAGAGACGGAAACACCCCCTTTAAAAGCAATGAACCAGATAATCGTACTGAAGCTGGTGCTTCTCTTGAATGCAAGGCTCTATATTTTACATCCCGTTAACAGGTCTTGCTAGACCTCGTTCCCCTAACTGCCTGGATTGTAGTACCTGTTGTCGGATCGCCTTGTTGTGTGCTCGATACAGGTACAAAACATACGGAGCTTCCCCAATGTTAGAGTAACCCCAAGCCCGAAACTGGGAAACCACCACCCTTGCCTGACCCTACAAAACCTGCCTTGTTTTAGTTTTCCCTTTTTATGAGTTCCTTACTCACACACTTTGCAGACGCAGGGTTTTAAAAACCCTAAACCTCTAGCCTGGTCTTTGGGGCTAGGGTTCAGGGCTCATACAACCCAAAATCGGGTTTGAGGGTTATACTTAGGACTTAGGGTGCAGGGGTTTGGGGTTTAGGGCCAGGCGTGTCGACTGTGCTACTCAGCATGTCTATCTAACACTTACCGTGTTTGATTTGTGCTGCAGGATGTGTGATGTTGGCTGTGCGGTTTCAGGCTCATAGTAAGGTCTAGATCGGAGGTTTCAGGTTCGGGGTTGTAGGGCTTACCCGCACCCGGGACCTCATAGACACTACCTTTTTGGCGTTCTGTGTTGTGATTCCCCAATATATACTAGGTTCCTGAGCAGTACCCTTTTGCCCATCTATTTTAGGGTCCCCTTATTAGTAGGAAACAGGGTAACCTTATTCTAAAGCGGCTACTCATAAACCTAGCTACCCATAGGCCTCAAAGCAGTTCCTTTTTGGGACTACCTTATAGGATTCTACATATGGGAGTTTTCGAAAATAGGGGACCCTGATCTAATACCCTAAATAGTAGGATCCTTATTACATGGACCCCAAAATACGGTACCCCTAATTTTCGGAAACTCCCATATGAACCCCAACAAAGAACCACTATGGGGCCTATGGGTAAGGTCTAGCACCCCCAAGGGTTCGGGTCCAGCCTTTCCAGGTCAACGTGGGTGCCGAGGTGATCGGGCGCCTGAATATTGCGCGCAAGTGCCCCCGAGAACAGGGTGAGAAGAGAACGTCGGACGCACCATGCGACAAGTTCGGAGGGCAGCCCTGACTTAAGGGCTCCTTTAAGGGTTTCGGGTTTTAGGGTTAAGCTTTATGGGTTTAGGCTTTAGGGGTCTCTTTTAACTGGGGTCCAAGTACTCCTCCCTATGTACATTGGCCCTACAGTAACTAGTCCCTATATGGGTACATTGGGGCCAACTATATACTGTTTGGGCACATGGACGTTGAGGGAATCCTAATACTAAACCAAAGATTCATAGATCCTGAACCCTAAACCCTAAACCCCTAAACCCCTCAACCCTAAACCATAGATTCATAGATCCTGGACCCATTATGGACTTTGGATCTGGACTACTTGGATCCTTAGGGCAGGGGTTTTAGGGTTGAAAGCTTAGGGTTTCATGAGGCCTTTGTGGGCCCATCGGTTAATCATGATTACGCCCAAAGTAAACATAGTAGGGGTTTAGGGGTTTACTTGGAGGCTCATATGGGTAGTTGTAAGTCGGGTTATACCTAGGGTAACTGTACTTTTAACCCATGTTAGGGCCCACTTATAACCACCCATTAACCTCCAAGTAGGGGTTAGGGCGGCGCACCAAGGGTTTAGGGTTTATCTTAACCCCCAATAACCTACCTTTTTAAGGCCTTATATAAGGAAATCATAAGGAACCCTAAAACGGTAGGTTATTCCGGCTTAAGGTAGGGGTTAGGGCAGCGCACCACAGAATCGAGGAGAACACCGTGTGCCTCGCAACACCAGGCTTGCACTTGAATCGTGGCCTGAGTCCTTGGCAACACTCAATCCTAAATGGGGGTTTCCGAATATAAGGGGTACCTTGTTTTGGCTATTTTGGGGGGTTTCTTAGTATAAGTATAGCATAACGGGCCGCAAAACCTATTCAGACTATTACGGCCCCTATCTTACGGCTTAAATCCATCCTGAACCGAGCTCTGCACGAAGGCTTAGAATACTTAGAGGATCATGGGACTTAGTAAGTAGGTTATAATTGGGGTTATAAAGTCCTCTAAGTGGGGTTATCCTAATTATAACCTACTTACAACCTTACTTACAAAGTCCCATGAGCCTTCAAGTATCTCACCCCCCCTAAACCCTAAACCCTAAACCCTAAACCCTGAGCCCCTAAAGCCCACTCCAGATCTTGAGGTCCTCCTTCTCGGGTCGCGACTAAAGCATTCCCTAAATCCGGGGGTCCCTGCTGCAGAGTCTTCATGTAAGGGGTTCCTTTAAGGGTTCTATAAGGGCTCCTTTAAGGGTTCTATACTACTATTTGCATATTCCTTATGGGGGTAATATAGGGATTATTATTGTTTTTTTGGGGGGGTTCTTACGCAAATAGTAGTACAGGGTTTAGGGTATAAGGGTCCATGGTACCATCATAGTAGAAGTCATGAACCTTTGTGACAGTTCGTCTTGTACCGGAAGCGTCAAACAGGCTTCAGTCCGTTGCTAAACCCTATACCTATACCGAAAACCTTAAGCCTAAGCCCCTAAAACCTAAACCGTAAAAACGATGCGGCACATGCTTGTGTTTTGGCAGACTCCGACCCATAGCCGTCAGGTACACGGACCAGCTTTCGGCAGGACAATATCTTCCAGACGTCGTCGTGGAACGTGCGCCCAATCTATACCCGGTTGCTTGGAAGTTCATGGATGGGTAGCCATAGGAACCAAGATGGGTTATCATCTTGGTTTCCCGACTTATTATAGCTACCTTAATCCATAAACCCTGAACCCTACAGAACCCTTAAATTAGGAAACCTACTACTAGCCATGAGCCTCCGAGTATAAGTAGGGTCGGCCAGATCGTTGGTTCCGATATGGGGGTTTCCGAAAATAGGGGACCCTAATATAGTACCCTAAATAGTAGGATCCTTATTACAAGGACCCCCAAATAAGGTACCCCTATTTTTCGGAAACTCTCATTTGGGGTTAGGAAGCAGGGAAGCAGGGTTTTAAGTAGGGTTCCTTGAAGGATTTTCGATAGGTTTAGGGTTTAGGGTTTAGGGGTTTAGGATTTTCGATAGGTTTAGGGTGGTATAAGTAGGGTTCCCTGCAGGGTTCTACAGGGGTTTACTTGGAGGTTCATGGGTAGTTATAAGTGGGGTTAGAAGTCTTCTAATATGGGTTATAAATATAGTTACCCTACTTGTAACCCTACTTATAGCTACCCATGAACCTCCAAGTACCATGAGCAAACAATCCTTAGCAAGCATCAGCTGCGGCTGCCGGAATTCAGAAACGTAGTTCCTGTAACATGTAGTGCCTGTTTGTGATGGAACCTGAAGCGCTTGTGTGACTTACAGGGGTGAAGATACGGCAAGGTCATGCAGAATAGACACATTTGCGAAGTTGCCTTCTTCGGCTGGTCTTCTTGGATGCAGATAAACCGTTGACCTTCCGAGGACCGCCTGAACCCTAAACCCCGAACCTTAAACCACTAACCCCCAAACCCCAAACCTTCAACCCTAAACCCCTAAACCCCTAAACCCCAAACCCCAAACCCCCAAAACCCTAAACCCCTAACCCTAACCCCTTAACCTCCCAAACCCTAAACCCCTAAACCTCCTATGTAGATCCCTTATAGAACCTTGATAGATCCCAGTAAAAGAATCCCCTATTTCCCTTACAGTAGAAGCCCCAAAGTTGGAAACCCAATAGCCTCGATCCTTAAGAGCAATTTATGGGGAATCCCAGCACTATTTGGCCTTAACCCGGATTCCAACTTTATGGGGTTTACTGTACAACGGTTGATGATATAAATCCTGCATTACCCATAATAAGGAACATACCATAATTCCCATAGTTTAGGGTCCTTAAGGTAATGCAGGATTTCTATCATCAACCCTAAACCCTAAACCCCTACAGATCCCTTAATAAAGGAACCCCTAAAAAGGTACCCTTATAGATCCCTTTAAAGGAACCCAGGGACCGCCCTGGGGCCAGGTATAGACCTCCAGCGCAAGAAGCTCGGCCTCACTATGGAAGACCCGGAGGCGCCTTTTCAGTTAAGGGTTTTGGGGTTTAGGGTTTAGGGTAAGGGTTTTGGGGTTTAGGGTTTAACCACTAAGGGTCCATGTGCCGAAATAAGGTTCCTTCAAGGGTTTTTTTAAGGGTACCCATGAGGGTACCATAAGGGTTCTAGTGGGTTTAGGGTTTAAGGGTCCATGTGCCCAAAAAGTATATACTTTCGGCCCAATGTGCCTGTCTAGGGAGCTCTTTATGGTCAGACTACATACTATTTGGGTACATGGACCCGTCGGGTACGGTTTAAGGTGTGAGGTTTGCGGTTTAGGGTTTTGGTATGCTTTAGCGTTTATGCGGGTAATAACAAAGACCCAGACTAGGTTTCTCATCGGTATACTGTGCATTTTTGTTTTGTCAGTTACTTTATGATGCGGTACGATACGGCTAGCGTGTTGGTGAACACATCTTGAGTTTCGGAATTTCAGGATCTTAACTAGTAAAGCTGCTTTCCAAAGCAAGGAGCGCCAATGGAGACTATAGGTAGTTTTAGGCTTTGGGCATTTTCTAGCTTCGGGGGTATAATATATAATGGCTTCGGGTTCAGGGTTGAGGCTTCGGGCTTCATTTCAAAGGGGAAAAGGAGGGACCCTTAATGGGGACCCTTACCCTATAATGGGCCATATAATGGGGATATAATAGCTATATTAAGGGTATATACCTAGGGGTCCTTATTAAGGGTCCCTCCTTTTACCCTTGGACTCATAGTTTATAGGTCTTCCTTTTGCATACTTGGCTTTTGGAGGCCGTGATCTTCAAAGAAGCCTACCCGGGTAGCATCCGCTTCTCAAGTGCACCGACACCGCAACGTCCTGAGTTTTGGGTTTACGATTTATCTATAGGGTTTAGGGAAAGGCCTTTCGAGCAACTCTCAACCAGACACCCTTGACAAATTGAACTGGCCCGACCCGATGATCTCACCTCGCCGAACGCAACAGAAGCCTAGATACTTAGAACAGTGTTTCGGAGCCATGAGCCACTATGTATTTTAAGCGGTTTAGACCCACAAGATTTTCCACGTGGTACTTTTGGGGCGTGGCTACTCCTGAGAATAACCGAATATAAAGTTTCATAAGCCAACCTAGTCTTGGTTCTTTCTCGAACCCTTGCGTAAATTGGTCAAGCTCCTGACATACCCGTAGAAAAGCTGCGCAAGGCCGTTGCAACCAGGACCCGCCTTGCATTTTCTAGAGGTATGTGGCCTCTCATAAACCCTAAACCTAAACCCCAAACCCTAAACTAAACCCTTAGTGCCTTAGTAGTATAGGTCTCACAGAGGATTCAACGAGGGCTTCCCCCAAGTCGCCAGCGCGTCAAACCGCAACCCGAAACCAAAAGCCGAAACCCCGAAACCGCGAAACTCGAAACCCCTACCTAGACCCTCAAAAGTAGCTAAAATAATGGCCCAAAGCCTATAATATGCTTTTATTCTATACATTTTGGGGGTTGAGGTAAACTCTAAGTGCCCAAACCGTTTGGGTAAGTTCGGGCTTTAGGGGTTGGGTTTTTAGGTTTCAGGGTTATTGGCGGGTCTAGTTCAGTTTTTGGATTTGAGAGTGGGCGAGCTGCAGAGTAGGTATTTTCAACTTTTTTGGGCTTCCTGGATTTTTCCAATAGACTCCGACATGGTAACCTGTAGTTCCCAAGGATAAAAAACAATTAGTAGGTTAGTGCCCCGCCTTGGTGATTTCCATACCCATGTGCAGGCTATCCTGGATTCTGCACCAATCACAGCAGCCGCCTCAGTCAGTTACACTGTTGCGGGTAAGCATCTCTAATAGAGTACCTAAATAGTAGGATTCTTACTATACAGACCCCAAAGTAAGGTACCCTAAGTTTTCGGAAACTCCCACATCAAGTTCTCATTCAGGACCTCGGAATGCTGCAAGTTTGAAGGGTTGGGGCTTTGCGGTGTCGGGCTTGGTTGTGGTTGGGATTCCTGTGCGGGTGAAAGCCCTGTCGGTGGGACTTCGTAGACCAAGGGCGCGCCGCTGTCAAGTCTAAACCCCATTACACCCTAAGCTGCAAACTCTCGCCCACCTTGGCTGCTCCGTCCATGTTGAAGCCACTGACTTGTGTCTGTGTGAGTTATGAGGAAAGATCTCGAATTACACACCTCACAGCAATACCCCAGACAGCCCAATACCCCTTATTGCAGGAATGTGGCTCAAACCATAGCATCGAGCCCCCGCTAGTTCAAGGTATATGGGTGGTTGTCAAAATTATGGTCTCCTTTTTTGGGTCCTTGTAAAAATACGGCACCTAAGATTTAGGGTACCCAAAAAGGGACCCTACTTTTGACAACCACCCGTATATACCGTAATGAAGGGGTATTGGGCACTCTGGTGCATTATGGAGACCCACTGCCGCAAGCCAGACCGTAGTCGTTCGCTTCAATACCAAAACCGCAAGCCATCATTCCTGGAGTGCCCTTTTTTAGGGCTTTTGCGGCTTTAGGGCTTTTAGGGTTTATATAGGGTTTGAAACATGAACAAATCCGTATAAACCCTCGAACTACTGAACTGCTAGCCTCAGACACTAAAGTCGCAAAGTCCTTGAACTTCAATCTCGTGAGCCCTTAGGCATCTATATTCGTATCTGCCAAACTCCTGCAACTCCTACCCTAAGGGTCCATGTACCCAAATAGTATATACATTCGCCTTAAAGTACTTCCCTATATGGGTACATTGGGCCCAAAGTATATACTATTTGGGTACATGGACCCTTAGGGCTAGATTGGAAATTCTCCAAACTCCAAGAAATCCCTAAGTGTAGGGTCTCAGACTTTAGAACTTAGGGTTTAGGGTTTAGGGTTTAGGGCAGGCTGCGCATAGAATCATGAGTCTAAATACCCGCGATTACGGACCATGAGGATTCTATTCGGGCCACGGGGGGGTCCTGGTATACCCAAAGAGCCCAATACCCCTTAATTAGGGAATATACCCTAAGTTATTAGGGGCTTCATAGTATATGATTTAAGCTAGATTCCCTAATCGAGGGATATTGGGCTCTTTGGGTACAGAACCCCCTAAACCCTAAACCCTAAACCCTAAAATTCAACCCCTGTCTCCCCCAAGGTTGCTGACCTGCTACGGCGGGAGGCACAGGTCAACCGGCAGGCCACGGCCGCCAACTTAGGGCAAAATTGCTTTTTTAATTTTAGGGATTACTTGGGCTTTGGACTGGAGTACCACCTTTTTCAGCTATTGTGATCCTAATTTCAAGATTTCTTATGATCCCCCAAAACAGCTACAATTGAAATTTTTGCAAGGCTGCCAAGATCAGCATAGGCAATCAGAGTGTTGGGCTTTGGATGCTTTTGGGGCCTCATGGGTTTAAGAAGGGTTTAGGGTTGATTTGGGGAGTTGGGCTTTAGGGGTGAAGGTTTAGAGAGTTTAGGGATGTTTGGTTAGGGCTTTTGGAGAGAACCCAATACCCCTTAATCATACCTCCGAAGCCCCTAATGATTTAAGGTATGTTCCTTAATTAAGGGGTATTGGGCTCTCTGGGCAGAGTTCCCGGTTGTCAGAAGGGTTCTGGGATCGGGCCTCAGGAATGTGAAGATCCCCCCCCCCCACGGTCCCTGTCATAGAAACCTTGTGGCCAAAAAGTAGTATCCAAGGCAAAAGGAGGGACCCTTAATAAGGACCCCTAGGTATATACCCTGAATATAGCTATTATATACCCATTACATAGCCCATTATAGGGTAGGGGTCCCCATTAAGGGTCCCTCCTTTTCCCCTTTGATAGTAGGTATTTGGGGTGTTATGGACTGGGTTTGGGAGTACCATACTTAATACTTGCTTTGGGGACCTGTTACTTAAAGGAAGCCATGATGAAATTGAAGTCTATACTTTTCTTCTCCCTGGTTACTTCAAAGCCCAGTCGAGGGTTTAGGGTTTAGGGTTTAGGGTTTTAGGGTTTAGGGTTTAGGGTTTTAGGGTTTAGGGTTTAGGGTTTTAGGGTTTTAGGGTTTAGGGTTTAGGGTTTTAGGGTTTTAGGGTTTAGGGTTTAGGGGTTTTGGGGTTCAGGGTTTGGGGTTCTGGGTTTAGGGTTCAGGTGTTTAGGGTTCGGGGTTCGGGGTTAGTTTAGGGTTCAGGTTTTTGGGTTCAGGGTTTAAAACTTAGGGTTGTAGACTTTTGAGGTTCTCGGATGCTTGCGTTTGGGGTGTAGGGGGGTGAGGCGAGTTTTTTTTGTTGGCAGGCTGCTGTGTGTGTGTGTGTGTGTGTGTTTGCATTTTCACAAGAACTCGGTTCAGCTTGGTGTTGATGCCGATGGTTTCTAGGATGGAGATACCCGGGCGCCAATGTAGCACCCTACAAAACAGGGTTTAGGGTTCAGGCTCGCTTTCGCAATTCAGGCACGTGCAAAAACGCATGGACACACGAAGTCTTCGTTTTTGGAGGCTCCACCATACAGTACTATATAATGGAGGATGCTTTGACCACCCTTCAGTCCGTAAGTGTCCGTATGGGAAGCCCGAAGCCCTGTTCAGGTCGAGCAAAGAACGGTAGAGGCACGTTAAACCTTAAACCCTGAACCCCACATAACCCTACTACTACTACTACTACTGCTACTACTACAACACATAACCCAAAGCCCTGAACCCAACGCCCTTGGTTCCTTCAGGCTCCAACACCTCCGTCCACCGCAGTGCTGCCTGCACCCCGGCCCCCGGGGCCACCGCCGAAGAGCCAGGAGTGAGGGAATATCTTGGTTGGATTTTGGGACATTTTTTATTTTCCTTATTTGGGTTTATAAGGGACTCTATATATAAATATTTTCCAGGGTGTTTAAAGGCCAACCCAGATATGGTTTGAGGGTTTAGGGATTTCGTGTTTAGGGTTTAGGGATTTCGGGTTAAGGGTTTAGGGTTTAGGGATTTCGGTTTAGGGAGTATGGGTTGGGGATTTACGGATTTCGGGTTTAGGGTTTGGGGATTTCAGGTTAAGGGTTTAAGGTTTAGGGATTTCGGTTTAGGGAAGATGGTTTGAGGATTTACGGATTTCGGGTTTAGGGTTTAGGGATTTCGAGTTTACGGTTTAGGGATTTGGGTTTAGGGAATATGGGTTGAGGGTTTACGGATTTCGTGTTTAGGGTTTAGGGATTTCGGGTTGAGTGTTTAGGGATTTCGGATTCAGGGTTTAGGGTCTAGGGAAGATGGTTTGAGGGTTTAGGGATTTCGGGTTCAGGGTTTAGAGTTTAGGGAGTATGGTTTGAGGGTTTAGGGTTTAGGGATTTCGGGTTCAGGGTTTAGGGTTCAGGGAATATAGTTTGAGGGTTTCGGGATTTCGGTTTCAGGGTTTAGGGTTTTAGGGAATATGGTTTGAGGGTTTCAGGGTTTAGGGATTTGGGGTTCAGGTGTAGGGTTTAGGGAATATGGTTTGAGGGTTTAGGGGTTTGGGTTTAGGGTTTAGGGGTTAAATTCATGAGAGGTGTCGTGCCGAGGGTTTCACAGGTTCTAGCAGGGTTCTGTCAGGGTGTTATAGGATGCGACTTCGCTCACAAGTTCGATAGTCAGGTCTTTTGAGTTCCTTGCAGTCTCGACTCATTCGGCTTGTCCGTTTCCGAAACGAAGATGGGCAGTTGCAAAAGCCTTTGGTGCTCGACAAGCGGTACAAGTGTTTCGGAGGACTTGGAACTTGTTGGAAGAGCAGCCCCTCACTGTGGATGGGAATATGTGTTCTACCCCGGTGCTTCGAACGACGACCTTCAATCATGGACCACAACAGAGTCGGGACGCATATATGGAATGCCGGGGATGTGTATCTGAAAGGACTATCCGCCGAGCATGACTTGTTGCCTGCCAGTGGCATGCAGCCCTTCCCAGAGACTCCAATATCCCTTAATTAAGGAATATACCTTAAATCATATTAGGGATCCTACTATAATTTAAGGTATATTCCTTGATTAAGGGATATTGGAGTCTCTGGGTTCGACCTGGCGTGGTGCAAAGACAGAGATGACCGGACGTTTCTCGGGCCTGAGCATGGACCCCTAAGGGTCCATGTACCCGAATAGTATATACTTTGGGCCCAATGCACCATATGGGGAGTACTTTCAGGCCAATGTATATACTATTTGGGTACATGGACCCTTGGGGGACGTCCTTGATTCAAAGCTTTGCCTGAGGCTGAACATATTTTTCGCGATGACCCAAAGGCTCCATTGTAGTTCCTTTTTTGTGGCTCATATGGGAGTTTCCGAAAATTAGGGGTCCCTTATTATGGGGTCCTTACAATAAGGACCCTATTATTTTGGATACTATATTAGGGTTCCCCATTTTCGGAAACTCCCATATTGAGGATCCTACGAGGTAACCCCAAAAAGGAACTACCATGGAGTCGATGGGTCAATCCTCGATCAGTCTCGAGGCAGATACTGCAGGCCCGTATCCCAAACGCCCAATTCCCTTGGCTTTGGAGTACCATACTTCAATACGTTTTTGGGACCTGTTACTTAAACGGAACCATATCCTAAAGACCCTATAGCCCAATAATCCCTGAAGCCATCAAAGCTTATAAGCACCAAAAAGCTCCATAAGCCTCGATCTGCTTTTCTGCTGGTTCTCACAAGCACATGTAATTGGGAGCCATAATAGACTTCACAGGGTCGATCTACCAAAAAAGTAGCTTTTGCTACCCCTGTAGGAGTCGGCCCAAATCCAAAACCCCAAAGCCTAGCCCAGAGCAGGTCCTTCCAGGGCTCCTGTAAAGGGGTTCAGGGTTCTCTTAAACCCTAAACCCTAAAGGGGTCCGTTGAAGGGGTTTAGGAAGTTTGGGCTCGCCTCTATCCCAAAACGCTAAACCCCAAAACCTCAAAGCCGTCCCCTTTAAGGGCACCATCAAAAGATTTCAAGAGTGCCTTGACCTTAACCCCAAATAAAGTACCTTTTTGAAGACTTATACGAAGAATTCATAGCAAGGAACCCTGATAAGGTAGGTTCCTGGGGTCCAGGTAGGGGCTCAGAGTGGCTTTAATAAGCCCTAGACACCCTAAACCCTAAACCCTATACTGTGGAGTATAGCCCGCCCGCAAGGTCAGAGCCTGAGATGATCATCGTCAACACCACTCAGCTGCATCAAGTTTTTTATGTATAGTAAGGTGTTTGAAGAACAGATCTTGACAGATCTTCGAAGCACGTCCGAATTTGCAAAGGCCTTGAGCTCAAGATTCAACGAGAGAGACCGGAAAAGATATCTCCTCTGCCAAGCGTGTGAGCTTGTCAACAGACTCCCTGTTAAGTATAAAAGGTACTCTGTGCTGTGTATCTCCGGATACTACTTGCTACGACGGTTTGCAAGTTTCACATGGTAGCGGAGCATGTTTTCAGGCCAGATGATGGTCGGATATTACTTCTGGTCGTTGAGTAGCTCATGTAAGCCCTAGCCTTTTTGCGGTATTCCTTCCATTTCCCATGCCATGGATCCAGAGTCCTGCTTCCTACAATGCTTCTCCAGAGCTGATGACAATGATGTTTTTCTGAAGCTGACCAAGGGCTGCGTTGGAGCAAAGACTCGGTGAGAGGATTCCTTTGGTTGGTGTTTCGGTGTACCAACCAGGAAGAAAGAGCAGTGGGATCAGGGATCACTACGTTGTCTAGATCAAGACCAGGCATCACGACCTCCTGCTTGCAGTCAAGTGGCTTTCGCCATCAAGTTGCGGTCTTCTATGCTCTGGCATTCAAAGAGGGAGAGTCGGACAACGTACTTGCTTCTGGTGACAGATTGCAAAAAGGATTGCAGGCATTCCAGATGCTGGCGGATGAACAAACCTTGCGCTCGAAAGGGGGTGTGGAGTATAGCCCGCCCGCAAGGTCAGAGCCTGAGATGATCATCGTCAACACCGCTCAGCTGCAATAAGTTTTTTATGCATAGTAAGGTGTTTGAAGAAAGAACAGATCTTGACAGATCTTCGAAGCACGTCCGAATTTGCAAAGGCCTTGAGCTCAAGATTCAACGAGAGAGACCGGAAAAGATATCTCCTCTGCCAAGCGTGTGCAACTTGCAAACCCTCGTAGCAAGTAGTATCCGGAGATACACAGCACTGAGTTCCTTTTATACTTAACAGGGAGTCTGTTGACAAGCTCATATGGCGCATCTGGATGGTGAAGCAACTTTTAAAGGGATGCTCAAAGAGCTCGCAGGACTGGACGGCTGTAAAGCCGGAAAAGCCGATGAGCAAGGAGCACGCAGAAGCCTACTGTACAGAACATGGCATTTCCGTTTTGGCCTCTCGTTGGGTGACCAATGAGAAAGAGGACACCGACGGCACTGAAATAGTGCGGTCACGGCTTGTCGTCAAAGATTTTCGCGGCTCAAAAAGCGCGCGTTCTCTTGAAATTTCAAGTCCGACGCCTTCGGTTGAAGCGTTGAGAACAGTCCTGGTGTATGCAGGACGCAATGATTGGGAACTAGCATCGTTAGATGTTTCCCAAGCCTTCATGCACACACCGCTGAAGCAGCGCAAAGCATGTGTCAAATTGCCGTTGTCAATTAGCTTTCCGAATGGGGAGCCTGTGTATATGGCATTAGACCAATCTCTCAATGGGCTGCGCATCTCTAGCCGTGCCTGGCTCGAGTACATCACTAGTGACACCTTGGGTCCGCTGGGTCTTCGTGCTTGCGAACGCGAGCCGTGCCTTTTTAGTGGACTCGTTGATGGTGTGGAGTGCCTAGTTCTCCTTTATGTCGACGACGTGCTGATAGCATGTCCTGATCGCAAAGTCATAGACAAGATTTTTGCTGCGTTTCAGAGCAAAGTTCCTACCAGGTTGACTGGTAGAGTCTTTTGCTCCAAAGGGGGTGGTGGACACCTCCGCTTTCTCGGCAGAAATATCGAGAGGAGGCCAGGTGAAGCTACGCTGACTCTCTTTGTGGATGCCTCGTATCTCGATTCATGCTATGATGACTATAAGTTGTCAGGGCGTGGATCTGGTTCTTCCGCTTTTCCTGACATTCGGGCGATTTTGGAAAAGTCCAACAGTCCGGTGTTATCGGCGGAGGTGTACGCCAAATTTAGGCGTGTTTTGGGAAAGCTTGCATGTTTCGCGCAAACGCGCGAGGACTTGCACATAGCGATTTCCCTTGTTTCTGTTGGACAGAGTGTTCCTACGGCTGCGCATGAGGAAGCCCTACCTGCTTCTCTCAGGTTTTTACGTAGAGACGGGGATGTGAGAGTACACTTTCCTTCTCCTGAGACGCTGAGTAGCGACTCTTTTCAGGAAGTTTCCGTGTTTTCGGATGCTTCTTATGCTCCTATGCGAACGCTAGGGCGCAAGAGCATCACCGGAGGTGTAATTATCCTCCAGGGGTCTCTCATTAAAGCGCTTGCAAGACAGCAAGCCTCAGTGACGTTGAGCTCCTGCGAAGCAGAATTGCATGCTATCCAGACGATGACTCAAGAGTCTCTGGCGATTTTGCATGTTGTACATAGAATTTTGTCGAGTTTTCAATGGCTGTCTAATGCTGAATGGCCGTATATGCAGCTCTCGACAGATTCAGAATTCGCTCGTGTTTTATTGATGGGTGCTGATCTGCCCAAACGTTCGCGACATATAGAAATTAGAGTTTCCTGGTTACGCGAGATGATTTCCAAAGGATATCTGCGTGTGACCTGGGGTATAGGCACAGAAAACCCTGCCGACCTGTTTACGAAATGTCTTCCAATGTCTTTGTTCGTTCGCCATAGGCGTACGCTTGGCTTTCTGCCTCATGATGGACCTTCAGTGCAGGCATTGTTGAGTTCCGACTGAGCGAATTGATGTGTTTAAAGATGCATGTCTGTCTATTTCTCTGTGGTCGTTTGAAAGGGGGTTTCAATGCACTCTCTCAGCAAAACCACTTGTATCTGCAGCTTTCTTTTCGGCTCAGAATCCACTATGGAGCAAAAGCTCGTGGAGTTGGAGCAGATGAAGGCTAGTGCAACACAAAGACGTGCTGCCGTGATAGCTAAGGCACCAGTCCCAGACAGGCCTCCGGGAGTCTTTGTAAGTGGCTCAGACAAACCCCGAGAGCCAGCGTTCCCGCCAGTAAAAGCTTCTGAGCCTAAGGCTCCGGTGAAGCGACCCGTGGACGACTCAGTTCTTAGTGTAAAGCGCCCAGCCCTGGCTGAAAAGGCTAAGCCTTCCAGTGCTCCCGTAGTTTCCACAAGTGTTTCAAGGGAGCCTGCTTGTGCGCCAGAGCAAGTGAACCTTGACTCTGGTGTGCCCACTGTTTCACAACCGGACGCCAACGCTAAGTTAGAAAGCCTTGTACAGCAGTATGGCGCGGCACAGGTAGTGAAGATAGTTCGCTTTGATGAGGTGTTGAGGGATACCATGCCATGAGCTTGGTTTTCTTACAACAAGAAGTGTTCTGTGTTTTCCAAAGCAGGGTGGTGTTGGACACTGCTTTGCTATCTCTTTTCCACAGCCTAAGCACAATGCTTTTAGGTTGGTTTTGCGCCAGAAATGTACAGAACAAGGAATTCTGGCTGTGAGGGAGCATGTTTTCAGGCCAGATGATGGTCGGATATTACTTCTGGTCGTTGAGTAGCTCATGTAAGCCC
>CAJNDT010000348.1:212500-234735 GCA_905221615.1 Symbiodinium sp. CCMP2592
GACCAAGGTTCAGGGCCTTCGTGTGCTAGAGTCGAGTCGAGGGCGTTAGGGATTAGGGTGGGTCTGAATTCAAGCAGTGAAAGTGCTCAGTATTGGACAATATGAGGACACAATATTTCCGGATTCGCACGCGGAGATACGACTGTTCAGAAGTAGGGACATTGTAATTGCCGACCCCATGTCGTTTCAGGGTTGACTGTGCTTCTCTCATCAGACTGTGTTTTTGCAAGGCATGCAGGATTTTGTAGCAATCCCTATGTGCGTCACACTCGCACTATTCATTTGCCTACTCGCTCAATCATTTGTGCCTTCGGAAGAATTGTATGTAAGTTGCAGGGTGTCGGCGGATCAGCCTTTGGTGAAGCACAAGTTCTGGTTGATTGAGGCGCTAACCCCCGAATGCGGAACCTTTAGAACAGGCTCACGGCTCTATGCTGGGAGTGCATCGGCGCTGGAAATGTTGTGCCAGCAAACCCTACTTGAACCCCAACGGTATGTAACAGATAATAGCCTGTTATGTTTGTTGGGCTTTCATTTTACCTACTGTTGGGGCTTGGGTAGCCCGTATGTATCCTGATGACGAGATTTTGGGGGTTTCGTTGCCTAGGTTTTGCACACACTGCTCAAACCCTATAAACCCTAAACCCTGCAACTCTAAACCCTAAACCCTATACCTTTGCGAGGTGCCGTCGTGCTTTCGTTGGATGAGCCCGAGTTGGCTGTTGACGAGTGGGGCCCCTAATACGGATATGTTTTGAGGTCTAGGGGTTTACAGTAGAAGCCAGAAAGTTGGAATATGATTATCCTAAGCCCTTTATGGTAAGTTATAAGGGATCCTACCCTTAGTCCATATTCCAACTTTCTGGAGTTCCCTTTAGGGTTGGGTTGGGGCTTCTGGTCCAGGGTATTTACCCAAGGGTCCATGTACCCAAGTAGTATACACTCCCTATATAGGTACATTGGGCCCAAAGTATACACAATTTACATATTTGGACCCTTAAACCCGAAATTTTATAGAACCCTTATGGTACCCTGATAGGTACCCTTAAAGGAACCCTTTGGGCACATGGACCCTTAGGGTTTAGTTTAGGAGAGAGCAGAAGGAGGGTCCGTTAAAGTTCGGGCTTTGTGCCGAGGTGTGGGCGGTTTATGTACCCGGACCCCCGGGAGGATCTAGCAAGTAGATCCCCTAATTTGGGGCCCTATACTACTAAGGGTACTGCAAAAGGAACCCCCATTAAGGGATCTACTTTTTGGATCCTCCCGGGGGGTTTGGGTAGGAGTTAGGGGTGCGGGCAGATTTTGGATAGGGTTTAGGGTCCGCGGTCTAGGGTTCATCCAAGGGTAAAAGGAGGGACCCTTAATAAGGGCCCCTAGGTATATACCCTTAATATAGCTATAAAATAGCCCATTATATAGCCCATGATAGGGTAGGGGTCCCCATTAAGGGTCCCCACCCTAAACCCCTAAAACCCTAAACCCTAAACCCCTAAACCCTAAACCCCATTATAGGGTAGGGGTCCCCATTAAGGGTCCCTCCTTTTCCCCTTTGGGTTCAGGGTTCAGGTTGGCGATGCAGAATCCGCCACAGACGCCCACCGACGGCGACCCCCAAACCAAAAGATGCATTAAGAAAGCAGTTGCGCCATTAAACTTACCCAAAGTAGTTCCTTTTTGGGATAACCTTATAGAATTCTAAATATGAACCCCAAAAAGGAACTACTTTGGGGCCTTTGGGTATTAAACCGGAAAGAGCGCTTGGACAGTTCAGCCCTTCAGCCCCCAATTTTTCTACTTGGACATGGAAGTCTCAGGCCCTGATATCCCTAAGGGTCCATGTGCCCAAGTAGGGTCCCTTTAAGGGTCCCTATAAGAGTTCTATAAGGGTACCATAAGGGTGTAGGGTTTAGGATTTTAAGGGTCCATGTACCCAAATAGTATATGCGTTAGCCTTAAAGTACGCCCTATATGGGCACATTGGGCCCAAAGTATATACTATTTGGGTACATGGACCCTTAGGATACCACCCTTGCACTTCCCCTTTCACATCTTACCTACCAAGATTTAGGCCTTCTCCGCGAAGATTCCCGACCAACCCATGCTACTAACAGAGGCGCCTATATAACTGCCAGTACTATTTGTGGGGAGGTCCTTGTTATAACTATACTATAAGATACCCCCCCCACCACCACCAAAAGAACGGCAGTCTAATTGCTAAGGCCTTTATGGTAACAAGCTTCTTTCGGTTTCCTGGCCTTTGGGCCTCGGTGCTTTGGGTCTTGTCGCGAAGCCTTGGACTTTGCCCACAAAGATTTGGGCCTTGCCCACGAAGATCATTAAGGTTTAGCCCAAGGCCTCCAGGGACCTTGTTTTTGGGTCCTTAAGGGGTCTAGGGCCCTAACTATAAGGTCCCTGGAGGCATGGGGAAAATAATAGTAATTGAGAGTCTCAGGGTGTGACAAATCTCCGAAGTGCGAGCAATTGCTCCCACCCTTGTCCTGCTCAATCACTTAGCCTTGTTCGACGCCTATGCAGCCAGCGCCCTGAATCCCTCCCTCGCCCTAAACCCTGACACTGTGATGGCCAAGGGCGGAGACATCCTTCAATTCCGACAAGATCAGTTGGGAGAGACCGCAAAACCGACATGTCTTGATTTGGGGCTGTGAATAACTCAGCATTGAAGCCTCATGTTCTAGTATTCTTGTGAGCCATTGCATCCTTGTCCAAGAATTTTAAACCAAACCCAACCCTATGCCACCTAGGCGCTAGGTGCTAAAGGGGCCTTTCAGCAACAGGTGCCCTAAGCATTGGGAATAAGTTGATGTAAGATACATGACTGAACAATTACCACCACTGTTTTGGGGGTGCCTCATTATAAAAATATAGTAGAACGGGCCCCGAAACCCTATTCTAATTTTTAAGGCCCTTATACCATAGACCCCTAGTCTAGATCCCTTATAGAACCCTTCAAAGAACTTTCAAAGAACCCTCAAGCTTGAAGGAGCCCTATTCTAATTATTATTTGAAGCCCCTAAACCCCTCAACCCTAAACCCTCAACCCTAAACCCTCAACCCTAAACCCCTCAACCCTAAACCCTCAACCCTAAACCCTCAACCCTAAACCCTCAACCGTAAACCCCTCAACCCTAAACCCCTCAACCCTAAACCCTCAACCCTAAACCCTCAACCCTAAACCCTCAACCCTAAACCTGAAGCCCCAAAAGGCACTCCGAGCCTGGCGACGTCTCCAGCTCCTATGGAAGCTGGTACGATTGGCATTGGCTTCAGCCTCGGTTTAGGTTTTAGGGGTTTGTGGCTTAGGGGTTTAGGGTTTCGGGTGTAGGGCTTAGGGTTTAGGGGTTCAGGGTTTAGGGCTTAGGGTTCAGGGTTTTAGAGTTGAGGGTTTAGGGTTCTGGGCAAATTCCAGGTTAAAGGGTTTCGGGTTTAAGGATGTTTAGGGTTTTGGGGTTTATCGGAAGGTTCCACCTCAACGGAGAGACTTGGGTTGAGGGCAATAGGTTTGGTGGGCACGTTGGGTTTCGGTATTGTCGCGTCGCATCTGCTATCTCAATGTTTCATCTTAAACCCTAAACCCTAAACCCTAAACCCCAAAACCTAAACCCTAAACCCCAAACCCTAAACCCTAAACCCTAAACCCCAAACCCTAAACCCTAAACCCTAAACCCTAAACCCCAAACCCTAAACCCTAAACCTTAAACCCTAAACCAAAATCTTGCAGAGGGAACCCAAACTCCTGGATGACATTGGGGGGCTTACCTGCGTATCCAAAAACCTGTGTTTTGCTTTCCGGTTCGTACCTTATGCTGGTGGGGGTAACTACTATTTGCTTAAGAACCCCCCCAAAAATAAAAATAATAATCCCTATATTACCCCATAAGGAATATATTTTTTAATTTTTTGGGGGTTCTTAAGCAAATAGTAGGTAAGAAAGTATTCTTGAGTAGGGCAGGGGGGAAACGGTGTATCAGAAACCTAAGAAGGAAGAGTTGTCGGTTCCTTCCGGGTACACCGGGGACAACCATTAATGCGGGGGTTACCAGCTCCAAGACTACGACCGGCTGTGGCTTCCAGGTCAAATTCCTGGGACTGGCGGCGAAGCCAATGGGGCGATTGGCACCAGGCTGTAGTAGAAGCCAGAAAGTTGGAACATCCCTCATGCCATTAAGGTAAAGTATAGGGATCTTAGCACCAATCCTCCCAAACCCATGTTCCAACTTTTGGGGGTTCACTGTACGTAAGGGCTTCAGGGTTTAAGGTAAGCTTTGGGTTTAGGCTTTGGTGGCCCTCTGCAGGGGACCTTGTCCATCTCGCATGTTCGTTTCGAGGTGGGTAAACTCTGAGTAGTCGTGGCTGTGGACCTGGCTTCCTCGACCGATTCTTGGCATGACGATGATGATGATGATGATGAGTTGAAACTGCATGTGCTACAGGTAGACCGACATTGAACACATGTGTTTCAGAGCGTGTTTCTCTGCTTTCGAAGGTGCAAGGTTGCTGCGTCAGTGCAGGGAATGGAACAGATTGGCGAAACAATATGAGGCAAAAGCAAAAGACCAGCAAATCCAGGCACGGCCGGAGTGTCTGAGTATGTCTTAAAAACTAGCAGTCGCGGCCCAGGACCCCAGGCGTGAGAGTGAGGCGAAGGACTTGCAAGTCCAGGAATACTTCGAGCAGAAGTGCCTGTTACAGCGCTCTCTCTTCGAACAGGAGGCCCCGACCACAACGGGCTTTGTTAGGCATAGACTATGGACGCGTGGACAACCAGGAGACACAGCCGTGGGCGCACGTGGAGCCGAAGGATGTGGAGGAGATTCTGAATGAGCTCATCGAGCAAAACAAGGATATGCTCGGTGACGACGACGAGGGTGCAGAGGCCGGGACTTGCGATGCAGCGAACTTCATGCCGCACACGACCTTTAACCTTCCTGTGACTTGACACTAAACCCTAAACCCTAAACCCTAAACCGTAAAACCATAGAAGAACAAGGAGACTGATGCGAACTTGAAAATCGTGCAGACCTGAAGCCCGAATCCTTGGTGCCCCTCTTGTTTATATGCCCCTGCAGCCCAAAACCCTCAACCCCAAGTTCGCAATCTAGAGCCGGTGCTCCCAAAACCCTAAACTTTTTAGGGTTTAGGGTCTAGGGTTTTGTCTAGGGAGCCCTATATAAACCCTTCAGCGTTTAGGGTCTGGGGTCAAGGAACCCCGAACCCTAAACCCTGTAGGGCTTTTGGGGTTTGGAATCTAGGGTGGAGGGAACCCCCTCCCTGGACCCTGAGGAACCTGCCTTTTTAGGGTTCCCTAATATGACTTCTTTATATAAGTCCTTAAAAAGGTAGGTTCCTTGGGTTCAAGGTAAACCCTAAACCCTGGCCATTCCTGTTGCAGGGCCAATCCTGGTGGCATCGTCCCTACTGGGCATCGTAGAAGACGGGGGAGGTCGAGTGCCAGGGTGGCCCACAGACTGAAGTGGTTTAGGGGTGGTTTACTTGGAGTGGCAGGGGACTTAGTAAGTAGGTTATGAGTAGGGTTATAACTGGGGTAACTCCATTTAGGGCACTTATAACTCTACTTATAACCTACTTACTAAGTCCCCTGCCCTTCCAAGTAGGGTTTAGGATTTAGAGTAACTTAACAGCCTACTTTAGTGTTGGAACTACAGGAGACCATCAAAAGGAATAGTTGAAATCTCTGCCACATCAACACCCAGAGAGCCCAATACCCCTTAATTAAGGAAAACAGCTTAAATCATAAGAAGAAGCCCTTAGTGATTTATGCTAAAATCCTTACTGAAGGGGTATTGGGCTCTCTGGGCAGGTCAGGCAATCATTGTCAGAAGTCCCAGGATTTGGTTTCGTATGACCCAGGTAAGGTAAGGAATACAGCAGAAGCATCAAGTCGAAAGATGATGGGAGGCGTGCCTACTTGGAGTTCATGGGTAGCTATAGGTAGGGTTGTAAGTGAGGCAACTATACTTATAACCCATATTCGTGGACTTATATCCCCACTTATAGCCACCCATGAACCTCTACGTAATGTGTTTGAAGGAATGTGTGTTTTCAAAGTAAGGGCCCAGGTCGTGCTTTCAGGGTGCAGCGCTTCGGGGTTGAGGGATCTGCGGTGGCGGTCGATGGGTCGCCCAGGAATCCGAATCGCAACCTCGTAGCTTGGTTTTAGCCTAAGCCCTAAACTCCCGGGGAACCGTATCCCTGGCGTTGATTCAAGATTGCGGTTTAGGGGTTAGGGCTTAGGGCCCCGGATGCACCGAGAAACCTGGAGTTCCCTCAACAGGAGGATGCCCTTTCCCTCATGGGTCCATGTACCCAACTAGTATATACTTTGGCCGTAAAAGTATTCCCTCTCTCTCTCTCTCTCTCTCTATATATATATATATATATATATATATATATTTTTTATATTATATACATGTATAGATATATATATATATATACACAATACACGTATATATACTATTTGGGTACATGGACCCTTAGGGTTCTGGTTTGGATTTAAGGTTTTCGATCTCGGGATGTTCCTCGACTCCAGGGTCATGACTTGACTTTGGAGGGCATGGACAAGGGGCCACCCTGTTCTAAGCTGAGACCTTCTTTGCGGTTTAGGGTTTAAGTTTGAGGGTTTAGGGTTTGAGGAAGGGACCACCCTGTTCTCAGCCGAGACCTTCTATGTACAGCATGCTGCGGCTAGGCTTGTGGCTAGTCGCGGCCAGTCGTGCTCTGGAAATTTTAGATATCCTGGAAGCCTTCTTGGCACCCATTGGATGCTTTCGCACACGAGCGGTAAAACGAATGCAGGCCCCGATCCCTGAAATCCAAAAGCCAGAAGCCCTGAACCTCGGGCCCCAACAACCCAGAAGCCCTGAGCGTAAACCTCGTAAGAAACCCGCAACCACGACCCCTAAAAGCCCGAAGTTCTTAAATCTGTACCCGGAAAGTAACCCTTACCTTGAACTTCCATAACTTACGTTTTCTGTAGGTTCTTAGTATACACCCTATTGGAGAAGTGCAGGAACCCTACGCAAAAGGTAAAATTTGGTGGTTCAGGGCCCAAGCTCTGTGGCATGGTATCATGGCTTAGCATAGGGATGTTTGTGGATGGTCATGTTCTTTAGTTCATATGGGCAGGAAGTGTAGGGTTTATGGAAGTGATTGGGCTTTAGATTTTGAGGGAAAGGGTGGTCACAGGGTGCGGGACCTCGAACTAAACGACCTGTGGCCGTAAGCGCCCAGCAGTAGCGTGAACCATAACCCCGAATATCCTGCAGCATGTTTTGCAAACCGCTAGGACTCAAAACGAAACCCAAGCCGAGCGCCCCCTTGAAGGTCTCGTTTTGGAGATGCTTCATGGCTTTATTTAATTCGAACAAGACTGGGTATTGTTGGTCGGGCAACGTCCGTGTCATGGAGGACCGATCAGGGAAGCTTTATATAGTCCTTAGTAATCTTGAGCTTGGGTCTACTGGTGGATCGAAGGGGACACCCGAAGTTTACCCGCAGCATCCGCAGTGGCTCAAGAGAGGCGCGCGCGACCTTGCAGTGATATCATGCAGGCATGCTGGCTACTACAGCAAACACAGGTCAATCCCTGCAATAAACACCTCTACGACGAGCTGAAGCGATATTGTGACGCAAAGAGAAATCGCTGCATCATAATGTAGGAACCTGATTAAGAAACCCTGGGCCTATACCCCCAATATAGTAGGATTCATATAAGGAACCCTTATAAAGTCCCAAGGCTTCTTAATCAGGTTCCTACAAAAGCCCTAAACCCTGCTCCCTGATCCCGAAAACCGTGAGACCGACCCGGAACTTCACACCCCAAGGCAACTAGCCCCAAAAGCCCCCGGAGCTTTGAAAACCACAGCCCTTCCTGAACCCTAAGGAACCTACCTTTTTAGGGATCCCTAATATGATTTCTTTATATAAGTCCTTAAAAAGGTATGTTACGTGGGGTTAAGGTTACCCTAGGGATCTAAGGACTCATATATCAAGGATTTTGGGCCTAAAGGCCATACTGTATAAGGCCTTTGGGCTGTTTTGATCCCTAGGGTTAGAGAATCCCTTATACAGGTTTTGTATAGAATCCCAGGAAGCGGCTTAAAAACTGTTCACGTTGAACACCAAACACCCAAAACGCCACCTCCAAAACCCTATTACAAGCCTAAACCCTCAAAACCCTTAACCCCTAAACCCTAAGACCCTAGAAGCAGATGGCACGCCGGCATGGCGAAGCCTTGGTTATCGACTGTGGGAGCAGCTCATGCCCTTCGAAAGCATTTTGCTTTGTGGACGGTTTAGGGTGTAAGTGTTCAGGACTTCGGAGTTTAGGGGTTAGGGGTTTGCTTCGTTTACGGACGGTTTGGGATGTAAGTGTTCAGGTGCTTAGCATTGGGTTTTTGGTTTATAGGCTTACGGGTTCAGGGGATTAGGGTTGAGTTCCCTCCTTTACCCGTTTTGCGTTGATACCCTAAACCCTAAACCGGGTGCAATTGGGAGGCCTAGCTGGCTGCAAAGTGGGTGGCTTCCGTACTTAGAGGATCATGGGACTTAGTAAGTAGGTTATAATTGGGGTTATAAGTCCCCTAAGTGGGGTTATCCCAATTATAGCCTACTTATAACCTTACTTACTAAGTCCCATGAACCTTCAAGTATTCAGTGCTATCAGATTTCATGAGGTGAATTTCGGGACGTCCCTCTAGGGGTTTGGGGTTGAGGGTCTAGGGTGGACCTTTGCTAAACATTTGTTGCGTCTATATGCACTACCTCCACGTGGTCGGCGCGGGGCCTCTTTGGGCAGCGAAAGGTGCACTGTTTGCTTCGTCTGAATGCTTGAAACAAGAAATAATTAAGATCCCTGGGGGGACAAAGATGACTTGCCGATTGGGCAACTACAAAAACAAAGAAAAGATGCATGTTAAAAAGGCCGATGAGCCCCTTCTTGAGGCTGGTGCACTCCAGCGAAAGGCCCCTGAGCCTTGTAGAGTGAAGCGCACGCTTCACGGTGTAAAGGTTTTGGTTTTGGGATCTTCTGGGTCCTGGTGTTTTTCGGGTGTTTTCCTGGGGTGAAGGGTTTCAATCTCATGTCGGTTGGGGCCCTCTCTGCCAGCTTAGATCACCACTGCCCTTCGGGCTTCCTCTGTAGAGTTTCACACGGTGGCGTTCTTGTTTCGCCATGGCTTGCTGGAACCAGTGCAGAGTGGGTTGGCAGTGGCAATCGTTCCAACGGTTCCAAGGAATTGTTCAGCATCGATTTTGATGAGGTTCCCTCGTTTGAAGTCGATGCCTTAGTCTCTGTAGTTAGGGATGTGCTTGTTGGCTTACCAACGAGCGATCAGTTTCGTCATGCTTTGGACGGTGCTGGCTTACCCGCACAGCTCAGAATGACAGTGTTGTTTCTTTTTGCCCAACTTGGCCTGGGCCTTATTAGCTGTTTCGGCTGGGGGTGCGAAGCCACTCCTCAGACTGAGGTTAGCACTCACCCACCAACCGTGACCAGGGTACAGAGGCCACGAAGGAGGGTTGTTTTTAGATGTAGGCGGGTTGGTAATGTTCGCGTGAAACCACCAAGGGTGAAATGCAGGTATCGCGCTAACTTGCTGAGGCTCCGTCGCTTGCATTATTGGTCGCTTGGTAGACTTCCCTGGCCCAAGAGCAAAGCTCAGCCAGTGGACACGTCTGCAACTGAGGTCATCGATGGTGGCATTGGCCTTACTTCCCAGAATGGTCAAACCTCCTCCCGAAAACCAGGTCTCGACATTTGGATTTGGACCCGATGGCTTCTTGAACCATTGATTAACGTGCTGTTGTGCATTGGCTTCAACCCTTATGTTGCAGTGAGGATTGGAGAAGCTTCAAATCCAGGTCCGAAGGGAGGCTCAAGGCGCACGGAAAGGATTAGGAATGAGAAAAACAATCACAACATGCCGGAGTTGTCTCTGGCCACCATGCAGCAAATCGCTAACCTTGTTATCCAAACTCTACAGGGACAAGGTCTCCATGTTGCCCCCCCGACGCCTCCATCCACCGACGAGGACTATCGTGCCTGTTGCACCACACCTGAGGCCAACGAGGACTCGTGGTACGAGGCTCAGTGTGATCAGGAGGCAGGTTGGGGATACAATGCATGGAACCACTACCCACATGGGGAGTGGGACGATGCCGGTTATGACCCGGAAACCGGCTGGTGGGACCCCGCTGCTTGGGAGCAGTGGAAGTCTACGAAAAGGCATCGTCGTAAGAAGTGGCAAGCTCAATCCGGCGATGATGGGGTTAATGAGCTTTGTGATTGGGATTGGCCCCAGTTGCAGCCTAAACCTTCTGATCCCCCCGAGGGCCCCAAGGTTAAGAAGCGCAAGGTCATTGGGCCCCCGGTTGAAGCGCAGAAGCCTCAGACTCATGGTAGCAGATTTGCGGCCAGGATTGTACCAGCTGAGTGGAATTGCAAACCTTCCCTCACTACCCCGAATCAGATCCAGCATGCTTTGGAGGCCGGCAACGAGTTGCCCGGCAACTTGGTTATCAGCCGTTCTGATGAAACGCTCGAGGTCCTTCAAAACCTCGTTGCCGCGTTTGACGTTCACGAGGCTCTCACTCTCGCTGAGGTTGCGCCGGCTAGCAGTGCTGAGCCGGCGTGTGCGGTGTGGTGGCACGGAGCTGCGGGCTCTGATGCTAAGCCGAATCGGGTTAAACTTAAGACCGTGCAACTCACTGTGGTTTCTGGTCCCGAGCCTCGGCCCCCTCTGACGGTCAACTTCCGAGCGAAACCAAAGGTTGATATGTGCACTTTGCGCGTCCTCGCGCCGTGCCAATATCGCCGACTCTTCATTGACGCTGACGCGTGGGACAGTCCCACCAGCATCATTTCTGAGATAGCTAAAAAGCTTGGTAAACCTGTGAGCAACTTTACGGGTGGTAAGTGGCAAAACGTCACCACGACCAAGGGCACCACGTTGCAAGGTCACATCCGTATCCCTACTGTCATTGCTAACCTTGTGGTGAAACAAAGTGGTTTCGGGGGTATTTTTACGATGATTGCCTCCAAAAGCCCTTCGCCTTCAGGTGTTGCTTGGGTCAAGAGGACTGAGGACTCATTTGAGGAATATTTTCGCACAGTTCAGGCGGTTGCGGAAGACCAGGGAAAGCCGCTCGCCATTAGGCAGCATGGGTTGAGTGACTTGGGCATTGTTGGTGGAGAGGTCACTTGGGACACCCCCGACAAGCCCAAAACCTTTGTCATGCATGGGGCCCCGGCCGCTTGGGATCAGCATGATGTTGTCCACCTGTTGCAACAACAACGATGGACTCAAGCCTACGTGCTCACTAGGCGCCGAAGCTGGACCAAAGGTGCCACTCCCGAATGGGTCTTTCGGGCTAGTCCCCCGGCTGGTACGGCTCAGGACTGCTTTTGGTGCTACTCCGACGTCGACTGTTGCGTGACTGTAGCCCCTGAAGCCCCCAGAAAGCGCAAGGAGCTCAAACGTGTTGATGTTTCGGGCCCTAAAAGGCGCTGGGTTGACAGGGATGTCCCTTCTGATCTTCAGGAATGTTGGCTTGACACCCCAATTGATGTCGACAATCACCCAACCGGCGGGGATGACGATCTCACCGCCACCTGGCCCGACACTGACGAAGACTGCTCTAAACCTAGGAGTCGTTCGCCCCGTAGCCGTAAAGCCAAAAACCGCCCTCTCAAGGACGAAGATGGCTCCCTGCTTGAATCTGCGCCAGGTTGGTGCATCAAAGACGCCGGTGGCACCGGCGATTGTGGGTTCCGTGCTATCGCTGCTGCTATTGCTGCGAACCAAAACATAACACTTTCGTCCGAACAGCTGCTCCGCGAAGCTAGTACTCTGAGGTTGTATGCTGTCAGTCATCTTACCAAGCACAAAGATGACAAGGAGGGTGGCGCCGAGGCTTGGGCCCCAGACCCCGAGGACACGTCCCTTGAGTGGGGCGGTGACACGCCTCCTGTCTCGTATGCTGAATACCTTAAGAAGTGCGCTCGCAGGGATGTCTGGATTGATGGTTACATGCTTCGAGCGTTAAGCGAAAGGCTTGGTGTTCCCATCATTGTGTGGTTCCTTGCCTCCAATGGGGTTTGGCTTCGCCATGTGGTTGCCCCTTGGTTCTTTCAGGGCTATGCCCAAACCACCAAGGACCGCCTTCCGGTTGTTGTTGTGCTTAAGGCAAAGCACTACAGGGCCCTCCTCAGAACCAGTCCTGAGGTTAAGACCCCCGACGCTTGGTTCCAGGAAACGCCCCAAAGGCCCCCTAACACTTTCAAAGGCGCTGGGTCCGACAGTGGTCTCTCGCTCCCTGACTCTTCCCCTTCCAGGCGTAGCTCTGCCCTCTCTCTCGCGGGTTCCACCCCCAGGGCTTCTGCTGAGAAAGGAAGGGCCTCTGGTGACTCCGTAGGCTCGAGGCCACCTGGAATCGGCTCTCCTAGAGGCTCCGATACAAGTACCGAAAGGGTTCAAGGCGGAAAATTTGGAGGTTCTTCCGCGGGCTCTTCCAGGCTCTGTTTGAGTGCTGCTTTTTCTCGTGGTAAAGAAAAGGGTTGTGTAGGTGATGGCTGCAGTGAAGCTTCTTGTGCTCTTAGTCTGCCTCCTAGCACTCCTCTGAAGACTCCTGGCGGACAACAGGACAAAAGTGCTCACAACAACAAAGCGCTTCAAGCCCTTCAGGATGGGGAGCCTCCTAAGAGGCGCCGACTGCAGGGTAAGCAGCAGGGCTTCTTCAGTCTTGCTCAGCTCAGCGGCGGCCGCGAAGGTGACTGCAGCTCTAAGCCTGGCCTTGGGCTCTCTCAGGCCTCTCAGTTCGGTTCAGCTGGAAGCGAGGACCCGGATGTCGGCGCCGCTGAGGTTGCCGAAGATGGAGGGTTCCTTCCGGAGCCCTGGGTTTGCCCGATTTGCTCGATCCAAATCCAGGTTAAGGCGATCTCCTTGAGTGCTTCTAAACGACATCATTGGTCTTCCAGGCACCCAGAACTTCCGCTTGAACTCATTCAGGTGGTTCGGCCGACTGAGGTGTGTGCCAGTGAGTTGTTACCCCAGGAGGCCAGAGCGTGGTCCTGCCCGGTTAAGGGTTGTAAAGCGGGTCTCCCTCCTTTGGCCTCGCAGCCCTTTAAACGTGCCAAGCGAAAGCATGCTGAAACTCATGGTCTTACTTTGAGGGACTTGTTCGTTTTGGGGGCCAAGGGCACCCCTAAGCAGGGCACCTCCAAGGCCTTGTCTGCTGCTCATGACAAAGTCCGTCAAGAGCGCTTTGCCACTCACACGCTTGTGCAAGTCGACACGGTCGAAAGGCGTCAAGCCGGTCACCGGGGCACGGCTTGGTACTGCTCGGTTTGCTTTAGTAAGCTTGGTAAAACTACGCAGCCTCATGAGCTTTTGACATGTCAAGAGCGCCTTGAGCGTCTTCAGACGAACGGTTTCTCCATGAGTAAGAAGCGTGCTTGGTGGAAACATCTGCAGGAAGCCGAACCCCTCCATGCCGCGAATTTCCTCAAAGCTGTGAACCGCTCTAAGGAATTTCTTGACGACTTCTTTAAGGTCGGTCGTGAAACTTACAGTAGTAAGCAATGGCAAAAGAAGAAGCCCAGGTCTAAGAAGCCAAAGCCTCACACCCCCTGGTGCGCGGGCCTCAAGCTCCAGCGTCAACAGGCTCTGCAGGCCTCTCGTGCACTGCGTGCTTCTAGTGCCTCTGCTGCTGCCAGTTCTCGTGCCCGACCTCGGGCTGCTGCGACTAAGTCCAAGGCCAAGGCCAAGCCTAAGAAGCGTCGTAGTAGTTGTGGTAGTAGTGGTGGCTCTGCGAACCTCACGAGCTCGGAACTTGCCTCCTCTCGTGCTGGAGGGTTTAGGGGTGTCAGGGTCGGTGAGGCTACTCACCCTGGCCCTCGCTGCCTTAGCTTCAACTGCCAAGGTGCGCCTGGAGCATGGAGAGTCGCTAACCAAGTTCTTGCTCAGGAGCAGCCGGACGTCGTTATGCTTCAAGAAGCTTCTCTCGTGCCCACCGAGGTTGCGGGTTTCTCTAGGGTGTGTCGCACCAAGGGACAAGGTTACACCACGTACTTTCAGCCTTCGGTTGGGCATAAGGGTGGCGGTGTTCTTATGCTTGTCAGCAAGGCTCTTCCTCAGCGCCCTGCTGTCGCTAAGGCACTTGACAGTGCACAGATTGTGGGAGCTTTCGTGAATGGATGGCTCTTGATGAGTGTTTACGCCCATCCTAGAGAGGAAGGTCCCTCTCAGGCCGCTCAGCTTCTTCACGATGTCTTCATCGAGGAGGCCCTCCAGCAGTCACATGCGTGGCTGCTAGGAGGGGATTTCAATGAGCTTCCAACTGATTCTGCTGTCGCTGCCCTGCTTCACAGTTTTAGTGGACGCCCTTGGACTGTTGGAGCTCCCACGCGATGGGAAGGATGCAGAGAAATAGACTGGTTTTGCTCTAATAGGCTGAGTTTCCTTTCTGCTGTTCGCTTCGCTCCTTGGCGTCTTAGCGACCACAAGGGCCTCGTGGTTGACTTTTGTGCGCCGAGCCCAGATACCAAGGTTGGAGTGCTGCCTCGCGTGGCAGACTTGAGAAAGCCTAAGGACATCAGTGTCGAGGACTGGAGGGCTGCTCTCGAGCGGGCCTGGAACGCTTCTACTGAGGTCGCTGTGCTTCACGCTAAGCTCCTTGATGGCTCTGACTTTAGGGTTCAGGAACTTTGGGATGAGTTTCAGGGTTGCTTGCAGGGTTGCTTTGCTGCTGCTCTTCGGGAGTGCGGAGTTGCTGGGCCCTTCAAGAAGCGGCTTGCGGCTAAGGGGGCTGTTGCTGCAGTCTCGTGGGAGTCGCTGCCGTGTCGAGGACCGCGGCAGGAACACGGCGCCATGCGACATCGTAAGTTGCGTAAACGCTTGGCTCGCCTCTGCGATTATATATCTTGCTTAACGAAGCAGGCAGATGACATTGCGGGTGAGCAGACTTTGCGTAACCTCCGGTGCTTGAGACAGCGTTGTGGTAACCTTTCTTTGAGTGAAGCCAGGGCTCAAGTGTCCTCTCTTAAAGAGGTCCTCCGCAAAGAGGAGCAGCAGGAAAAGACTCGTCGCTTGAGCGAGTGGAGGCACCGGGTCCAGAGTGATGTTGGTGAGCTTGGTAATTGGCTTAGGTCCAAGGCCACTCCGCCCGCTGAGGGGCTTGTTGATCAGCATGGGCGTCACACTGAGACTGTCTGTGAGGCTGCTGATGCCATCGCTGATTTTTGGCACGACTTTTGGCGCGATCTGCATAGTCAGCGGCCTAGCTTTGAGGAGCGGAGTGCGGCCGTGCTTGAAGGTGTCGACAGACCGCTGTTGCCTGCTTCGTTGTCGTTGCCTGTTGCTAAAGACCTGTGTGCTCTTGCCCGCAAGGCTAAAGGCGCTGGCGGTCCTGACGGATGGCATAGCTCTGAGATTAAGCATTTGCCGTTCGAGGCCTTTCGCGTGTTTGAGATGCTTGTCAAGACGTGGCATGATCAAGGGTCGGTGCCTTTGCAGCTCCAGCAGAGCCGTATGGTTTGCATCCCTAAAGCTCAGAAGCGCAACCAGCAGGGCTCGGTGGGCGTTGTTGATGTCAGGCCTATCAGCATCGCTAGCGTGTGGTGGCGTTTGTTTTCTTCTGCGTGGTATCAGTCGGTTGACTTCAAAGCTTGGCGCAGCAACAACTTGACTGTTGACATTGGTGCCATTACGGGCGAGGACATCTGTGTGACCTTGTCTGAAGTCATGCATCAATTTGCCACTAAGAAGCATATCCTTACGTTGGATTTTACGAAGGCTTTTGACACGCTTGATGCTGAAGTGTCGATCCGCTTGTTGCAACACTTGCGTTGGCCGCCTGGTGTTGTTGCTATGTTGCGCAGTGCTTGGTGTCATCAGTTGCGCTTCGTTCAGTGGAAACATCACTGCAGGCCTCAGGCTCTCCGAGGCTACGGCCAGCCGCAAGGAGATCCGCTTGGTCCGCTCATTATGTCCCTCTGGGTTCAAGCCGGTCTGCAGGTCGTTAAGAGGCGCTCCGCGGCTGCTGCTGCGCACAGAGCGGCCCCTGACTCCTTCACTAAGGTTTACGTTGATGACCGCACTGTCGTTGATGCTTGTCCTAGGCGCTTGGCTTGCGTTTGGGACCTTTGGCTTCAGTGGAGTCGTCGCGCTGGTTTGGTTGAGAACACCTTGAAGTCCTGGGCTGCTGGGGCTTCGGCCAAGCAAGTTGCTGACTTGAAGGCTTGCTTTCCTGCGGACCGTGTGGTCAAGGTTGTCCAAGCCCTTGGGGCCAGCACCTACACTACTCCTCGTGCTTTGACGGAGCAAGAAGCGAAGCGTGGGCAGGCCACCAGAACTACGCTTGCTTTGCTGTCGTGTGTTGGTATGCACTTGCGTCAGTACCTTGGGACCGCTAAAGTCTTTGCTATGTCGAAGGCCAACTATGGTTGGGTTGCTCGCGCTCCCACGTTGCAGCTCTCTAAGCAGCTGTTCACGGGCCTCTTCAAGCATGCCCATAGGGTGAGATACTCGTCCCCCTGGGTTCGGGCTTTGGTGTTTGGCGCCAATGTGCACTTGGATTGCTTGTGGGCCACCAGGCTTGTTGGTGCGTTGGCTAAGCGCTCTGCCATCTCTCCTTTGCCTTGGTCCTTATTGCGCGGTTCGCCTTCGGCTGCCTTGCATGGTTGGCTGCTTGAGCGTGGTTGGACTCTCATTGCGCCTTGGAGGTGGAAGCATGTGTCTTCTGCTGTTGATCTTGACTTGACAACTCCCGTTGCTCCGCAGCGGAACCGTCACGACTTTCTGCAACATCAGGTCCGGGTTGGTTGGAGAGCTTGGTGTGCGTCGCGTTGGCTTGCAAGTGGCAGGCATGAAGTTCGCGGTCTGTCTCTTCGAGGAGTTGGCGGAGCTGCTTTCCCGGATGTTGATTGGGAGGACGTGAGGAAGTGGGCCTTGAGTGCAGCTCCTGCTGCCACGGTTGCCCTGGGAGCTTCCTTCAGTCCTGCGACTTGGCGTGCTGTGAGTGGCCGTCCGGAACACGTGTCCTCCTGTTGCGTTTGGCCTGGGTGTCGTCGTCTGGGCACGTGGCAGCATATCACTTGGGAATGCTGTTCCCCTGAAGCTCTCCTTGACAGGCCTGCTAGGCCCTCTAACCCGTTTGTGGCTCGTTTCGGGTGGAAGGTCAACAGCGTCTCTCGTGATGCTACTGCTAAGGTTCGCCGTCATCTGGTCAGGTGTCAGAAGCAGCTGTGGGAGTGCACTCACTCTGCTCCGCGTGAGGAGGCTTGAGTGGCCTTCGTCGCAGAGTCTTCTTGAAGTCTCCAGCTAAGGGAATGCTTGGGCCTTCCCTCACTGTAGCAGTGCCCCGGGGTGCTGCTGCTAAGGTGAGTCGCAGTGGGCTGATTGAGTCAGCTGTGCGGTGCGGCTCTTCTGGAGGAAGCTTGAGCGGTTGCTCTTGCTGTGCCTTCTAAACCTTGGCTAAGGTCCTTCCGCAGCTAAGGACTGGCTCTGTGAGCCCATTCCCAGCTAAGGACTTGGGGCATTGGTGGTGTGCTTGTCCTTCTTCCTCTTCTTTCCCTTTCCCTTCTTTCCGTTTTTGTGCGACGTCGACCTGCGGCGGCTGCACTACAAAGCTCTTCTTCTTGCTAAACATTTGTTTGTTGTGTTTTGCTGTTTTCAACAAGGTACTGTTCCACATTGAAACAGCTGGATGGTACAAAAAGGGTTTAGGGTTTAGGAAAATACGCTTTATTATGACCCCGAATACAGACTGGTATAGGGTGAGGGCAGTACCCAACGTCAGCAGGAAACCTGCTCCCTCAGGGCTTTTACGAGGCACCTCCATGTCGTATAGCCCCAAGCAATCCGACAATCCTTACTTGGAGGTTCGTGGGTGGTTATAACTATTAGTAGGATGATAAGTAGTAACTAATCTCGCTACTTATAACTACCCATGAACCTCCAAGTAAGGAATTTCTGTGTACTATAGAGGCCTTAATGATTACCTATACTATCTAGGGGCTCCTTATGATAACTATAGTATAAGTATAATGGTCCCAAAACCCTATTCTAAATATTAAGGCCCCTAGATTCTAGAACCCTATTATAGATCCCTTATGGAGCCCTTTCAACTTTAAAAAGGAACCTATTCTAATTTGTAAGGCCCCTATTGTACGCCTCGAAGTTAGGTCGCGCTGGCTTTGCCGGCGATGCGGCTCCTGAAGCTCTTGCCTTAGATTTGTTGAGGGTTAAGGTTTAGGGTTTAGGGTTAGGGTTTACTAAACCCTAAACTAGGGTTTAAGGTTTAGGGTTTGTGGTGTTTTGGGGTTGTGGGCTGCTGTGGGCGGCATGGTTTGCTGAATCACAAAAACTGAGGCTCTCCCAGACTCTAACCTCGTTCCCGGCTCCTAAAGGAACCACTCTTGGCCCTACTTGAAGGCTCATGGGACTTAGCAAGTAAGGTTATAAGTAAGTTATAATTAGGATAACCCCACTTAGGCGACTTATAACCCCAATTATAACCTACTTATAAGTCCCATGATCCTCGAAGTATTCTCTATTCCCCACCTCCTCATCCTTTAGGGTCAGGGTGAGGGTTTAGGGTTTAAGGTTTAGGGATGTTTAGGGTTAGGGTTAGGGTTTAAGGTTTGGGGTTTGTCGGTTTTGGGGTGTAGGGCTGTTGTGGGCATGGGTTGCGGTCTCGCTTTCAAGAAATACCCTGAACCCCTCGACCCGAAGCCCCAAAACCCTAAACGCCTTTCCTCAAGCTGGAGGTCGTGCGGCTTCAAGTGTGGGGTTTCAGGGTTTTGGCTCAGACAAGAAACCATGTGTGGGTGTAAGGCTGTAGTGGATTGATTGAAAGATGCGGACGGTTTTTGGCTGCCAAAGTATACTGTACCTTTATAAACACATGTTTCTGGTATAGAGTTTAAAGTAAACCCTGGTAGATAGTAGCGTACTGTCTCTGTAAGAACATCGTACGGCGACCCATGGTATAGGTAGCTGGCCTTCAACCTTGCCGTTTACGGGTTGTGGTTTTGCTTTCAGGGGGCAACCCTAAACCCTAAACCCTAAACCCTAAACCCTAAACCCCTAAACCCTAAGCTTTGGAGGCTTAGGGCTCAGGGTTTCGGGGCTTGGGATCTAGAGGCTTGGGGTTCGGTGTTACTTGGAGGATCATGGGACTTGGTAAGTAGGTTATAATCGGGGTTATAAGTCCCCTATGTGGGGTTATCCTAATTATAACCTACTTATAACCTTACTTACTAAGTCCCATGAGCCTTCAAGTAATGAGAAAACCCTAGAGGTATTTGGCCGTGTACCTGGCCTGTGTCCGCTCACATGTTCTGAAATACAGTAAGTTGGCTCGACTAGCAGTCTTTGAGTAAGCCTGGCACTTGTTAGCCTGCTTATTTTAACAAAGGATCGAGCTTGAATCCCAGGCCCTAACGCCGTTCCCAGCTCCTAAAGGAATGAATCTTGGCCCGTTTCTCTATTCCCCACCTCCTCATCCTCTGAAACCCATTCCTTTAAGCCTAAACGCGGAAACCTCCCCCTGCCTGAAGCCTGACGCAAAACCTCAAGGCCACGAAAGCTGAACCTCAGACCCTTGCAATCCTTCCGAGGCCCAGCGGAGCATAATAAGTATCAATTCTGGACACACAAGTAGACAGCGCGCATGCTTCGCATGGCTTAACTTACCTTTGGTTGGTTGGGAATGGCAGAATGGTAGTAATAGTAGTTAACATTGTACCCCAGTCCTCCATTCCCTACTAACCAAAGGTAGGGTAGATAGCGCCCACATGCTCCGCATGGCTCACGCGCAATGCTGGTGAGGTCGTTTTTCCATCGGTTGTTGGCAGGCCGAGGCCCTGTAGTTGGTTGGGCATTTCCGAAACTTAGAGGTGCCTTTTTATTATGGGGTCCTTATTAGAGTAATTAAGGATCCTACTATTTAGGGTACTATACTAGGGTCCCCCATTTTCGGAAACTCCCAGTTGGGCAGGAGCTGTAGGGCGGCTTTGGTGTTTCAGGGGCGACTTTAAAAGCTTTGATGACCGCTAGGACCCAGAGCAAGCCCCTATTCCCTCTTTTGAGGGCTCAGGTTCCCTTATAAACCCCTTTAAACCACAAAGGGCACCCTTTTTATTCCTAGCTTACTCTTGGGTTGGTACGGGGCTTAGGCTGCTGCAAGTTCCCTGAGCACTATAAACTCTCCCCTTGAAGGTTCAGCCCATTGATCCATGTACTCAATTGGCATATGATACGCTCGGGCTCAAGGACGCGTGCTTCGCGTTGTTGTTGGGTTTAGGGTTTAGGGGGCGAGCGGGTCCCTAGTATTGCCTACTTCGGTACTTGGACCCTGAGATTCAAAAGGCCTGAAGAGTTAGCATCGGGCCTAGGGGTAAGTTGAGCAGTCAGCATAATGTGTGTGTATATATGTATATATAATTTGCACAGTTTATATATATATATATATGAGAGAGGCTCCTTTAGGGTCCATTTGACGCATTTATTTAATTATATATATGAATATGAATTTAAATATTTTAAATAATTTAAATATTTTAAATAATTTAAATATTTTAAATAGTTTAAATATTTAAATTGTTTAAATTATTTCCTTTACAAAATAATTTAAATAATTTAAATAAATTAAATACGGCTTATTTAAAATATCTAAATTATTTAAAATATTTTTCAAAAGGAATTTTTTAAATAATTTAAAAACTTAAATCATTTAAATTATTTCCTGTAAAAAATGATTTAAATAATTTAAACAAGTTAAATACTGCTTATTTGAATTATTTAAATTATTTAAAATATTTCCTGTACAAAATAATTTAAATAATTTAAATAATTTAAATAGTTAGTTAGCCATCCTAAAACAACCTTTGCAGGACTATTTAAATAATTTAAATAATTTAAATAATGTAAATGTTTTAAATGATTTAAATATTTAAATTATTTAAATTATTTCCTTTACAAAATAATTTAAATAATTTAAATAAATTAAATACGACTTATTTAAATTATTTAAATTATTTAAAATATTTAAATTATTTAAATTATTTAAATAGGGGGGAAACCTTCTAACCAAATGTGACAGCCGTATTTAAATTATTTAAATTATTTAAAATATTTCCTTGACAAAATAATTTAAATAATTTAAACAATTTAAATAGTTAGTTAGCTATCCTAAAACAACCTTTCCAGGACTATTTAAATAATTTAAATAATCTAAATAATTTAAATATTTTAAATGATTTAAATATTTAAATTATTTAAATTATTTCCTGTACAAAAGAATTTAAATAATTTAAAAAAATTAAATACAGCTTATTTTATTTAAATTATTTAAAATATTTAAATTATTTAAATTATTTAAATATTTAAATAGGGGGGAAACCTTCTAACCAAATGTGACAGCCGTATTTAAATTATTTAAATTATTTAAAATATTTCCTTGACAAAATAATTTAAATAATTTAAATAGTTAGTTAGCTATCCTAAAACAACCTTTCCAGGACTATTTAAATAATTTAAATAATTTAAATAATCTAAATAATTTAAATATTTTAAATGATTTAAATATTTAAATTATTTAATTATTTCCTTTACAAAAGAATTTAAATAATTTAAAAAAATTAAATACAGCTTATTTAAATTATTTAAAATATTTAAATTATGTAAATTATTTAAATAGGGGGGAAACCTTCTAACCAAATGTGACAGCCGTATTTAAATTATTTAAATTATTTAAAATATTTCCTTGACAAAATAATTTAAATAATTTAAATAGTTAGTTAGCTATCCTAAAACAACCTTTCCAGGACTATTTAAATAATTTAAATAATTTAAATAATCTAAATAATTTAAATATTTTAAATGATTTATATATTTAAATTATTTAAATTATTTCCTGTACAAAAGAATTTAAATAATTTAAAAAAATTAAATACAGCTTATTTAAATTATTTAAAATATTTAAATTATGTAAATTATTTAAATAGGGGGGAAACCTTCTAACCAAATGTGACAGCCGTATTTAAATTATTTAAATTATTTAAAATATTTCCTTGACAAAATAATTTAAATAATTTAAATAGTTAGTTAGCTATCCTAAAACAACCTTTCCAGGACTATTTAAATAATTTAAATAATTTAAATAATCTAAATAATTTAAATATTTTAAATGATTTA
>CAJNDT010000349.1:0-234701 GCA_905221615.1 Symbiodinium sp. CCMP2592
TGTCTAGGGTACTTAGGTGAAGGGTTCCTGCTTTTCCTGATGGATTCGTGAGGGCTTAAGGTATAAGGTTTATAGGGTTTTGGTTCGGGGCGCAGGGTTCTCGCTGAAAGCCTGTAAGCAGAAGCCCGGAAGCAAACAGAACAGAAACCATCAAAGAAGTTCCAAACTCCCAAACTTCCTAGACCCCCCAACTACCCTTTATTGCAGTCCCGAACTACCTCTAAATGAGAAAGATTAGAGCCCTTTAAAGGGTACTTGGGGGGTGCTGGTTCACCACAGACTTGAAAACATAGCCGCACAGTCAATCCGATCATAACCCGCACAACCCAGACCCCGGGATGGATCCAAAAAGTAGATCCCTTAATGGGGGTTCCTATAAAGTACCCTCAGTAGTATAGGGCGCCAAATTAGGGGATCTACTTTCTACATCCTCCCGGGGGTCCGGGGGAACCCATCGGTTTCTGTTCCGAAGTGGGAGTTTCCGACAATTAGGGGTACCTTATCTTGGGGTCCTTATAATAAGCTAGGATGCCCAGTAGTACCCTTTTTCCCTTTTTGTAGTCCTAGGTTCCTTATAAAGCTACCCAATACCAAAAAGAGAGGCCTTTTTATTCTTAGGTTACTGGGTATCCTAGTAAGGATCCTACTATGTAGGGTAACATATCGGGTCCCCTGTTTACGGAAGCTCCCAAGTGCTGCCTAAAGCCGTATTCAGCACTTTGCTTGAGCCCTAGGTTCAGCCCCACAGGCTTGTTCATGTGGGTGGTTGTCAAAATCAGGGCCCCTTTTTGGGTCCCTATTTTAATACGGCGCCTAATATTTCGGGTACCCAAAACGGGGCCATAATTTTGACAACCACCCATGTGCAGACACTGCTCGTGCCAGACTTGAAGTGATGTAGTCCAATCTGCAATGATAGAGAAGGATGGTTTCCTGCAATCATTGCATTCTGGAAAACCACCCTAGTGAATTCATAGACATCCCACAGGCCCTAGGAAAATCCATGTAACACCTCTTCAAACACTCCATGCGAAAAGCAGACATGAGCACTTCCTCTAAGGATCCAAATGACCCGATAATTAGGTACTCGGGTTTGGGATAGTAGTTATGTAGGGTCCCATTTTGTGAGTTAATGTGATCATTGGGTACTTGGACCCTTAGGGTTCCTTGGCCACAGCCCAGTAGCAACCAGGCTTCAACGCCAGTATCAGTGCCTGCGGCCAGGCGTCACGATGGCAGGAGTCATAGACCTACCTCCCTCCCCAAGAGTTTACGGGGCCTAGGCTTGCCGGCATGATCGGAGGTTTTGTCGGACTAAACAGCCACATATACCCAATACCCTCAACCCTAAACCTAAAATGCCGAAAACCGCCAACGTTTGGGGTTTAGGGTTTATGGGTTTATAGGGTATAGGACAAAATCTGCATGCAGAGCCCTATACCAACAATCCTAAAGCCACAACCCTAAGTCCTATACCCTAAAGCCCTAAACCCTAAACGCCCTAAACTCCCTAAAACCCAAACCCCTCCATGCAGGAGGCACTTTTGTTACTCTCGGTGATGCCAGCTGCCGAGGTGGGGGTCCCCCGGTTCTTTCTCTGCGCCGTTGAGAAGCTAGGATGCCCAGTAGTACCCTTATTCCCTTTTTCTAGTCCTAGGTTCCTTATAAAGTTACCCAATACCAAAAAGAGAGGCCTTTTTATTCTTAGGTTACTGGGTATCCTAGGAAGTCTTGACCGTTTGGCTTGTCGGGCTCCTTTGAGGGTTTCATAAAGTTTGCTTGTCAATAAAAACACACACAAGGTCAAGATTCCAGCTCCCAGCCTTGTCTCAATCGCAAGAGTTTCTTGGATGTTGCTTTCAAAAGAGTATCTTGTCTGCTCCCCTCCACCCCTTGAAGAAAGTTGAGAGCACCCAACGAAAACAAAATGAGTTTTGGTTGTTGCAAGGAGGATTCGCACGCAGGCTGAACGGTTGATAAACATCCCCCAGTATAGAGACCTTAAGAATTACCTATACAAACTTGGGGTCCCTTATTATACTTATAGTACAATGGGCCCCCAGGTGGCAGCCGATGTTACCAGCTTCAGCGCCTGTTTGGGGGGTTGCGAGCGGGCTGGTCAGTGGCAGCTCGCGCTGCTGCTCCTTTCGCGGATGCCCGCTGGCAGAGTTGCAGCAGTCCGAGCCAAATAGTCTGCTTGGAGGTTCATGGAGCACTTCTATTTTTTAACTTCTTGAACGCAGCTGTATGCAGATCGATGATGTTGCAGTTTACGGACAGGCGCATGAACCTCCAAGCAGAAGCAAGTTTTTCAGATTTTCTCTTTGGTCTCAAAGTCCTAAAAAGGGAGGCCTCTGTATCGACAGCCCTTTTTTGTCATACTTAAGTCCAAGGGTAAAAGGAGGGACCCTTAATAAGGATCCCTAGGTATATACCCTTAATATAGCTATTATTATATACCCATTATATAGCCCATCATAGGGTAGGGGTCCCCATTAAGGGTCCCTCCTTTTCCCCTTTGATACGAAGCCCCGAGCATCCTTCCTTAGTCCCTTGTGGTAATCGTCACTGTGCCGCGGGCGGCTTTTCAATCAAATACTCTGGAGTGCTGCAATTGTAGCTGCTTGTCTGAAGTGGTACTCATAGGAGGCCAAAAGAGGTTTTAGCCTATGGGGGTTTAGTAGGGATTAGGGTTCCCATAATATTAAGGAATCCCTGCCCCAGGAATCTTGACCCCCCCTCTTGGCCTCCCATCAGGTACCGGATGAGAGTTCAAGGTTGAGGGTTTATTTATCGTTTTACCCTGCTGACCCCTCAGCAAGGAGGATTACGAAATCTAGCGTCCTGTTGCACCGTCTCTCATTTTCTCAACAAAGCGAGTGACAGACGCTTACTCTTCGCCCCAAAGCCAGTAACTGCTTTAACTATTACCACGTGCACGTGAAGATCCTTGAACCCTCAAGCGCTGAAGCGTTGAACTCTTGCTCCCTCAATTCTCAACCGTCCATAACAAAACACCCCGAACACCTCATGGCAAACTTTCGAAAACCCCAACAAGCAAACTGCAAGTACCTTACGCGACCCTTACGACAACCTCCTGGAAATCCCCGCCGAAAGCAGCTTTAGAAGGCAAATCTGATCAGCTTCCTTGCTGTCATCGGGGCATGTGAGCGCGACGGCCAATGGGAACTCGCTCTTCAACTCCTATCGGAGACCCTCGTCTCAAACCCACCCTTCATGTAGGTAGGCCTTTGTGACATTTTATATTTTCCCGTATTGGGCTGAATAGGACCCCATTTACGAATATTTTCAGAGGCTTTCAAGGGCCAACCCAGTCACAAGGTGCTCCTGCATTTCGCACATGGGTAGTTGTCAAAAAAGATGGTCCCGAATTGGGCACCCTAAATGGGTGGCTGTCAAAATTAGGGTCCTTTTTGGGTCCTTATTCCAATACGGCACCTAATATTTAGGGTACCCAAGAAGGGACCATAATTTTGACAACCACCCAAATATTAGGTGCCGTATTTGGTTAAGGACCCAAAAAGGGACCATAATTTTGACAGCCACCCGCATGGCTTCAAAATGAGGACCCCTGGAAAATGCTAACCCTAGAACCTTTAGCCTGCACCCACACACCATAGAACCCCGAAAGCAGAGCCGATAGAAGATGGAGAAAAAGAGGTGTCGTTACTTGTCGCGTGTTCGTTCTTGTTTACATGCTGGAGCCCTAAAACCTTGAACTCCACAAGCCCATAACCCTAAGACTCCAAATATACAAACAGTACTTACTTTGGGGTCTAAAGTCTACAAATGCTACCTACTTTGGGCTATTTGGAGACTTCGGGTAACAGTGACAAAATGATCCCCCACACCGTCTGTCCTGCAGGGTCTGTCGACCTTCGATCCCAAACCCCAAACAGCCGCTGAACCCGAACCCATGTGAGCTCCCAAAACCTTAAATAAACGGGTTGCTGTAAGGGTTACTACAACAGTTGCCATAAGGGTTGGGGTATAGGGTTTAAGAGTTACTATAAGAATTTCTACAAGGGTTGCTGTAGGGTCAACAAATCGCGCAACCCTATAGCCATCCCCTATACGTCCCCTAAGCTCGACCTAAACCCTGAAACCTGAACCCAAGAACCTGAAGCCAAGACCTCGAACCCTACACCATGAACCCTAAACCCACCATATGCCCTTCAAAGCTCATTAAACAAAGGGACCTTGAATACCACCCCGACGCTGGGATCTAAGCCCTATAAACCTCCCGCCGTAACTTTTACAAGCTCCAAGACATGAAACTCCAAGGCCTTAAAGCCCTAAATCCAAAGCCCCGAACCCTTTCAATAGAGCCCGAAAGAAGTCAGCGACCCCAAAATATTGCGGCACCCTCATAAATTATTGGTTCAAAGAAGGACCTTAATTTAGCGAATTACCAATGTGCCCTAAACCCGGAACCCTAACCCCTTAAGGAACCTTAACCCCTATTACACAATCCTATAGATCCCTTGTAGATCCTAACCCAAAGGGTCCTATGTACTGTTATGGGGAATACTTCCCTAAGTCATAATGGTGATTCCGTACATTCGGTAACCCTGGGTTCATGGACCCTTTAAGCGGCGAGCCGAGGATGCAAAAAGTAGATCCCTTAAAGGGGGTTCCTGTAAAGTACCCTTTAGTAGCTAGGGTTCCAAATTAGGGGATCTAACTTTTTTAGATCCTCCCTGGGTATATATGGGGAATACTTCCCTAAGTCATAATACGAATAATATGGAAACCCTACAGTCTACTATATATAGGACCCTTGGGGTAAGGAACCCTGGGTACGTGGACCCCTTTTAAGGGGCGAGCCGAGGATGCCCCTGAACCCTAAACCTTAAAGTACCCTTAAAGGAACCCTAAACTTTAAATCTTGAAGGAACCCTTAATGAAAGCATCCCTTACAGGAGCCTTAAACCAAACACAACAAGACCCTCCAAACCCCTACAAACCCTAAAACCCGAAAACCCTAAACCCTAGCCCCTAAAACCCTCGAAACCCCTAATCCCACCGGGGGTCTGGGTAAGGGGCGAGAACCCTAAACCCTAAATCCTAAAGTACCCTTAAAAGGGACCCTTAAAGGAGCCCCCAAAACAACAACTTATAGTGAACTCCAGAAAGTTGGAACATGGATCTAGGATGAATAGTGCTGGAGTTCCATATACTCTACCTTATAAGCGCATGAGGACAGTGATGTTCCAACTTTCCGGCTTCTACTGCGGGTTAGGATCTACAAGGGATCCATAGGATTGTGTACTAGGGAGTTAAGGTTCCTTCGGGGTTAGGAAACCCTAAAACCTAAACCCTAAACCCTAAACCCTAAACTCCCGGGTAAGGGGCGAGCCCGAGGATGGCGGCTCGAGGGGTGGAGAGCGACGTGACAGCCTTCAGCGCCTGCCTCTCGCCTCTTTTCGGGGTTCCCGGGGTTCCTTTAAAGGGTTACTTTAAAGGGAATTCCAGAAAGTTGGAATATGGTTTCAGGGTAGGATACCTTATAATTTACCATACAGGGTTTAGGATAATCATGTTCCAACCTTTTTGCTTTTACTTTAAGGTTCCTTCAAACTTTAGGGGGTTCTATGGGGTTTAGGGTGGTTTCGGGTTCCCTTGAAGGGTATTATCGGAGTTCGGGGTTCCTTTAGAGGAGTCCTTGAAGGAGTTCCTTTAAGGGGTGCTATGGGGGTTTACCATAGGGGTTTAGGGTTTTTCATTTAAAGGGTTACTTTAAGGGTTCCTTTAAACTTTAGGGGGTTGTATGGGGTTTAGGGTGGTTTCGGGTTCCCTTGAAGGGTATTATAGGAGTTCAGGGTTCCTTTAAAGGGGTCCTTGAAGGAGTTCCTTTAAGGGTACTATAAGGGTTCCTTCAAGGGTACTATAAGGGTTCCTTTAAGGGTACTATAAGGGAGTTCCTTTCAAGGTACGATAGGGGTTCCGTTAAAGAGACCTTTAAGGGCTCCTTTAAGGGATCTATAAGGGTTCTATTATGGGTTTAGGGTTTAGGGTGTCCATTGGGAGGTTCCGAAAATAGGGGACCCTATATAGTAGGATAGTTTGGCGGTCCTTTGATGGGCCTTTACGGTTTAAGGTCCCTTTAAAGGGTTACTCTAAGGGTTTCTTTAGGGGTTCTATGGGGGTTTAGGGTGGTTTAGGGTTCCCTTGAAGGGTACCATAGGGGTTTCGGGTTTTTCATTTGAAGGGGTCCTTTAAGGGTTCCTTTGAGGGTACTATAGGGGTTTAGGGTTCCTTGAAGGTCTATGTTCATGGTCTCGGGCCTTCAGGTGTGTTGGGGTTCGGAATTTAGGTGTGGGGTTAAAGGTCTGGTTAAGGGTTTAAGGTTTGGCTTCAGGGTATAAGTGTTTGATTGTAGGGTTCACGGGTTATGGCTCCGAAGGTTTAGGGCTAAGGTTTGGGGTTTAAGGACTATGAATCCCCATATGAGAATTGAGCCTGAAGCCCCGATGGAATTGGCATGGCCGGGGGACCTAGAAACCTTCTTAAACATATTAAAGCCGATTGTCCTGGAAACGCATGTCAGGGTTTAGGGTTCACGGCTTGGGACAATCTTCAGGAATGTAGAAGGGTGTCTTATCCTGTTTTTTATGACAAGTCTTATGGGATTCTGCCGCAGAAATCAGTTACTCCTCATTTGCAGGTTTGTTCAACAGCATTACAACCTAAACTTCAAACTCTGCAGTCCAAAGCCTAGACCTATGCGGAGCATGAGCACAAACTTCATGGCGATTTCGGGAAATCTGGGAACCATTGCCCTCTACTTCCTCTAGTAAGCTTGTGGAACCCCTGAAGGAACCCTTAAAGGAGCCGTTGAAGGAATCCTTAACAACCAAGCACTTTTATACACACAAACCAGAACCTTATGCCCGCAGCCTGGCCAAGAAAGGCATCAGCTCTGTCGCCAGGGCCGCACAGTGGCTGAGAGCTCTGCAGCCGCTGGGCACCAAAGGATCGTGCTTCTACAAGGATTTCATACCAGATCGAAGAGTAGACCTTTCAGTTTAGTCTTCCATGTTTGGTATTTGTGACTCGTCTTCTTGGAGGATTTAGGATTATGGTTCAGGTTTAACAATGATTTTCCGGGTTTTGGAATTTGGGGCTTTTCTGTGTGTGGAGCAGGAGGCCTCTGGAAGACATGACTGAGTGGCACGACACTAAACTATAACATATGTGGTTTCTCCGTTTGAACATTGCTTTTCGTTCGTATTCAATCATATTCCAAGCCCTATGTCCAAGGGTATGAGATGTTTGTCGCTCAAGGTCGTCGTTTACTCTTGAGAAATATCAGTGTGCTGAAACGGGCTCTTGCGACATATAGGGTATATGACAGTACGTACGTAAGGATCCCCGGATTAAGGACCCATGCAATACTAGGGGCCCATGGTTTCAACCTTAGCAAAGCAAGCTCGTCATTAAGACAAAGTCAGGTCCCCCCCCCTAAAGGTCATAGGTGAGAGGGTAGCAGAGGTACTACAATGCAGATCCTATATAGGCTACCTTTTGAGGACATTCACCAGGAAATCACCACAAGGAAACCCAAATGCAGGTTTTGTAGGTTCAAAGCCTACAACCCCAAAGGGTCCAAAGTGCCCATATAGTAGAATGTAGGGTTTCTATAGTAGGAAGTAATATTTTGACTTGGGGAAGAATCCCTTAAGGAACCCTAACAGAACACTTGAAGGGGCAGTATCGCCCATGACAGTACCTAGGACCCTTTCACTGTGGGAACTTACAATTGAAGCCACCAGCATTTAAACAGGCTGGTGGTCTCTTTATCTGTTCCTATACTGCCTAATTTAGCTCTAATAAGGATCCCTATATACAGCCGCCTAAACAGAAAGCCTAATCGAAGAGACCACCGACCTAAATAAACCAGCATGCCTGGGCTCAGGCTTTTTGTGGAGATGTCCGCAAGCGCAGTGCAGACCAACGTGCCCCTCAGCTTTCCGTAGAGGCTAGTTGGCTTCAGCGTTAGAGTCTCGATGTTTTTGCCTTAGGGTTTAGGGTTAGTTTTAGGGTCACGGTTTTGGGGTTTGGGGGGTGCGTGATTTAGAGTTTTAGGGCCGCGGGTTGCTCAAAGCTGGAAAGTCCCAGAGCCTTCCCTGAACTAAACACCGAATCCTCGACCCTTCTTTGAAAACGTAATTCGAAGCCCTAAACCGTGAGCCCTCAAGCGAAAATAGAAATTAAACAGTGAAGCATTGAACCCCAAGCCCGAAACCCCGTAGAGCCGGGATTGCCAGGATCAGCCAGTATTCCTACACTCTGAACTCTAAACCCGTATAGAATAGAACCCTTATAGACCCCGGAAGGGGATCCTGAAATCTTGTAGAATGCTGAAAAAAGATCGCTTGAAAGGACCCTGTGGTTTAAATAGATCCCTACAAAGGGGCCCATGCAGCCTTTCGGTGGGTTCTCAAGGGGATTCTGTATTAGAAGGATACTGTGGCAATCCTATTGGTTACGGCCCCTACAATTTCTTAGTTCCTTGTTGTTACCATTATCTATCTATCTATCTATCTATCCGTAAACATATATATATATATATATATATGTCCATGATAGTACTCCCCAGAACCCTATTCCAAACATCGAGGCCCCAATATCATTTAAGCAAGAGTTCCAGGATCAGCCATAAACCCTAAACCCTAAACCCTAACCCCTAGACCCTAATCCCTAATCCCTAAACCCCAAACCTTAAACCCTAACCCTTAAACCGCAACCCCTAAACCCTAAATCCCAAGTCCTAAACCAGGATCCCTAGTACTCCCTAAGGTTCCCTTACAGTCCCCTAAGGATTCCTTATACCCTCCCCCCTTGAACCACCCTCCCTTAAGGATCCTATAATTCCAGGATCAGCCTGAATTCCGCCATCACCGCCTGTACCTCGGCAGGCGACCTTTGGCAGAGCGAGGAGTTTAGAGCTCCTTGCAAGGATTCCTTGAAGGAGCCCTTAAAGGGAACCCTTAAAGGAACCCGTAGAGGTTCATTCAAGCCTTCAAGGGCACTATAAGGTTCTACAAGGCTGTATGAAGCCCTAGCTAAAGTTCATATATGAGAGCTCCATACTGGGGCTTAATTTACAGCCTCGAGAGTTCAGAGTATCAGGCTTCCGGATGTAAGGTTTGGAACCCTCAAGCCACACACACACACACACCAAACTCTTTCACCCTAAGCCGCTGCTGCTGGATGCATACTGACAGCGGAGTTGCGGAATTGCAGTTTCTGACCCTATCCGGACCTCGTCGCTTGAAGGACTCACCCAGTGAAGCCTCATGACAGCCTAGCAAAACCCTATGAAACCACAGCAGTCATCTTCCCATTCCATAAGACAACACCTCGTCACAGCGACAGAGGTTTTATGAAACCCTTAAGCACCCTTTACCCAAGCCCCAAAACTTAAGGCCCTATATAGAGGCCTTTGCAGTTGGCACAGTGTTTTGGGGTATAGACTTCTATAACTAGATACGGACTACGCGAGTTTCTTACTGATACGTATACCTCTAAACCCAAAACCTTAAACCTCCCAAAACAAAGGCGAGCGAGGAGGTCAGTGGCGCCAAGCCCTCGCAGTTCTTGCGGCAGGGTGCAGTCAGCGCGACCTGTCGGTAAGCGTAGGGTCCTCTTAATGGTTCCTTCGAGGTTTCCTTTACGGGTTCTTTTAAAGGTTCCTTCGAAGGTTCCTTTACGGGTTCCTTTAAGGGTTCTCTTAAGGGTTCCTTCAAGGGTTGCTTGAAGGGTTTTTGGCTTCCACAAGTAAGGGTTTAGAGCTTGGGGTTAGTCGAAGAGTGCCTTATCCTTCTGGTCCAAAGGAGCCTACAGTTATAGCCGGCGCTTGGTTTTAGCACTTCGGACCGCAGTAATTGTCTGCTGATCTTGGTAGGGCATGTGATTACGACCTCTAAGGGTTCAAGTAGCCAATATCATTCATATACTCTCTTACACAGTAAGCTACCCTACTGCTATCCTAGTGCCCAATTCGAGATCCTGTCAACCCTATGTCAGGGCTTGGTTTTGTTTGACAGTTGTTGATGCTGTCGGAAATACAGGAGGGTGCTCCCGACCTCCTGTCACATGATGCAGCAGTCAGCAGACCAACCTGCATGGTTTGTCCAGAACTCCGAAGATGGCGTTCACATGGCATTGCTGGGCATGCTGGAGGGTAAAACAGACTTGCCACAGAGCGTGCGGTGCACGACAGCTGGGTTCGCCGGAACCGCAATGCACCGGCACAGCAGAAGGTTCCCTGGAACCTCCTTTGGCCGTGCCCGACCAAGTGAAGGACACCCACTTCTCCTGAGATGTCCCAGCTTGGCTCCTTGAGCATCTGGATCTGTTTTATACGCGATTTCATCATATTTATGTGGGTTTGGAACATCAGTATGTGTTCTTGCAGTGGTATTGGGCCTGCGATTGTTCTCGGGGGGGCAGAGTACTTAGTCGAAGCTTTGGGTTTAGGGTCTTAAGTCTTAATTTTGTGTTATGTACTTTTGGAGGCTCTGGAGGTTTCGTGTGTGTTGCAGTTTACCCGGGTCCTAAGAAACCCACACTTTTAGGGCTCATTATTGTTATTATTATCATTATTATTAATCATTATTGTTAGTCTTATATGTAGTATATAAAGTAACATTCTTCGCATTACAAGTCTGACTCCTTTATATGTAGGTTCTTAAAGGGTAGGTCCTGTGGGGTTGAGGTGAGGTTTAAGGTTTATCAGATTTTAAAATCTTCCCCGAAGCAATCTACCGCCCTTTTGAAAAAAACAACATTGTTTCAGATTTCATAAGCTTGCGGCCATTAGGTCATTTAGCAGAAATAAGGTCCGAGATTCAGGGTTTAGGAAGGTTATTTAACAGGGGGTTTAGGGTTTAGGGTTTAGGAGGGGAATTTAACAGAAGTAAGGTCCGAGATTCAGGGATTAAGGTAACGTTGGTGAAGTTCACGATCACTAAAACACCTGCTGCAGGGGCCGTAATCGTAGAATCCGTTCCAGGCCGACTACGGCAGGGTTTAGGATTTAGGGTTTAGGGTTAGGGTTTAGGATTTAGGGCTGAGGATTGGGGATTAGGGTTTAGGGCCTAGTCTAGAGTTCAGAGTTTAGGGCCTAGTTTGGGGTTTAGGGTTTCTTCAGGGGTCCACATCATTTGTGTACCTCCACTCTCAGAATCATTTCTATTAACATGCAGTGGTTAAATTTTGAATTCCGAAACCCAAAAGCTTTTGATCTGTCCCGCAACTGGCAGAGCCAAAAGCCTCAATTACACCCACCCGAAATACAGACCGCGACGTACCCAACAGTGTCAAGCGTAAACCCAAAATATGAAAGCCCAACACCTATGCCCGAATCCACAGGCCCAATCTACTGAAACCCACACTCGAATCCCCGAAACTCTAAACCCTCAAAAGCACAACTTCGGGCTTAGGGCCACTAGCCCGATGAAATCCCTAGGGGCTGATTAGAGGTAACCTTTAATGGGTCCTACCAGAACTGAAAAGGTTAACCTTTCTTGGGCGAGGGTACTCAGCTCCTAAGAATCCCAGGAAACCTTAAACGCTAAACCCCTAAACCCTAAATTCCTAAACCCCTCAACCCCTAAACCCTAAACCCCCAAACCCCTAAACCCTAAACCCGTAAAACCTAAACCCCTAAACCCTAAACCCCTAAACCCTAATCCCAGGAAACCCAGAACCCTAAAACCTCAAATCCGAAGAATCCCAGGACTGAGTCTCAACACGATCTCTTTCAACTCAGCCTTGGGAGTCTTCGAGGTCAGGGCCGCCAACGGGGCCATCTCTTCAGAAGCTCTCTCTCTCTCTCTCTCTCTCTCTCTCTCTCTATATATATATGTACATATATGTATATGTGTATGTATATATATATATACACATTTTTTATGCATGTATATATCTGCTGTTTCTGCTGTTTCGGGCGAAGAGTCGTAGCGACGCGGCCCTTTGGCTTGCATCTAATTAAAGGGGAGGAGCGAGTCTGCAGACAGAAGCTGAGCCGACTGTAAGGGCAGGAGCCTGATCTGCCGATCACGCCCTTGAGGCCAGTATGCACTCACAGAACGTCTGCGGAGCAGAAATCTGCCACGAAAAGCTCCGAGGAGCTGAGATGTATAGACATGAAGCCACGAGAAGATTTACCCGGCCACACATGTACTGCGAAAAAGCCGTCGCCTCAGTAAAAACTTCATGCAGAACGACAGAAACCAAAGAAGTTGCCTCAGAGGAGACTGGTCAAGACTCCGTGAACTACCACGACAGCCAACTAACCGTACTCCCCACGCAACCTACAGCAATATGCAGCAGGCCGTAACAGCCGAAGGAAGATCCCCCTGGATCAAAGGAGAACTTTGCACAACTACGCCCCGAAGCGGAGCCCGGAATGCAGATGCCCTGATCCCCTATGGAATCGCCGCCCTTGGTCGAGTCGTTGGCCTGCTCCTGCAGCCTCGATTGGACGATGCACATGGTTTTGCTGAAGGGGTTGTTGTAGTAGCCGAGGTCCTCCGCAATGAGCTCCCACCACCGCTGTAAAGGCGGCAAGCCTGAGACATCGACATTCAACGCCGCAACCTGCTGGACGTTATAGTCAATGTTGACAACTGCAGTTTGCACCTGCTCACAGTCAAGGTCCCTGTCACAAACCAATGCGGGTCGAATGTCGCATTCACGGCAGAAGAGTTCCCAGCGGTGGTTCGGGATGGCACCACCACCACCACCACCAAAAAATTTGCCACCGCCCACGGCCATACGAAGCCTCTGGCAAAGGCTCCCAAGCCCCACGCCAGTTTGTGGCAACGCCAAGCTCATCATGTAGCTGCGTGAAGAGAAGCAGGCCACGTTTACTTGCATCGTCAACCCATCCAGACACATCGGTGCAAAGTCCGTCCCTGCCATGGCAATCACCAAGAGAGTCCACGGCAGCCTGGACGTAACCAGCACTGCGTTGGGCTGGCACGTCGACTTCACCGTCCTCCAACACTTCATCCGCGCCATTCGCGGAAAAGCTGTCAGCAGGATCATCGTAGCATGTATTCCCCTCGGGGCCATCAAGCCAGTGACCTGCTACGTCTGCATCAGACACCGCGGCAAAACTGTCACCAGGATCATCGCAGCATGTATTCCCCGCGGGGCCATCAAGCCAGAGTCCTGCTGCATCTGCATCAAACACTTCATCCGCGCCATTCGCAGAAAAGCTCTTACCAGGATCATCGTAGCATGCATGCCCCTCGGGGCCACCAAACCAGAGACCTGCTGCGTCTGACTCAACATGCACAGGACTCAGCCTGCACGAGCAAAAATTGTCCATGGTGGGCCACACAACTGCCTCCGCCAGCATGCTTGTGTAGCTTGGCCATGGGCGACCACCGCATCTACTGCAGCCTTGCCAGGCTATGTCTTGACGAAGATTTGCATGCCACCATCGAGCTTTAGCTCTTCTAGGCGTGCCCTTCCCGTACATGGGCGATGATTCGGGCACTGGGGCTCTACAGCAATCCCCGCTGCTGGGGTGTTCTGGGCCCTGCATGTATATATATATATATATGTATAATATATATATATATATATATGTATGTATTTTATATATATATATATATATATATATATATATATGTGGCAAGGACCTTTATGTACTATTTGACGGGTCTCTCTTTGTATAGTACTGAGTCTAAATTATTCAACTAGGGCTCAGGGTTGAGGTGTCGTAGCTGCTCGGGCTCCTCGTCGGGTTTAAGATTGTGCAGCCCAAAGTCACCTGCAAGTTCTCCTATTCCTACTACCCTACTCCTGCTTTCTACCACTCTCACTCTTCAATTCGCGCCTTCCTATTCCCATTTGCCTAGTCCTACTCACTTACTCCCATTCTCATGCTCCTCCTTTCCTGTTTCAGTGATCTTTCATTCTTTATTTCCTATCCTCCACTCCTCACCCTCTTACGCCCTTACTCCTGCTCTTCTACTCCCACTCTCCCACTACTGCCACTCTCCGACTACTCTCGTACTCGTGGCTTCTTGCTCGTACTCTCCTGCTGCGACTCTTCTGTGCCTTTGCTTTGATTCGTATTCTCCCGACCCCTAGTCTCCTTCCTCTATTCGATTACTCACCTTGCGTCTACTCCCCCTGCTCTCCTATTGCGACCATTCCATTCGTATTCTCTTACTGCTGCTGTCTTCCTGCTACTCTTCTTTTCCCTCCAAGGAGTAGGCAGTAGGAAATACAGTGGTGGGAATCGCGCAAAACTAGGAATAACTAACATGCGTGTAGGAGAGAGTACCAGGAATAGCGGTTAGAAATAGCCCTAAGAGAAGGTGCATGGAGGGCAAGGAATCGGAAACTAAATTGAGAGAGTAGGAATGGATATGAGGGAGTGGGAATAAGACAAAGAGAATGAGAGTAGAACGTGTTTGAAATAGGAGGATAGGGGGCGGAGAAAATAGGAGTGAGAATGTGCACAGTGAGTTTGACATTAGGAGTCGGAGGACAGGAATATGCGAACAAGAGACGAAGAGTTAGACTAGGAGAGGAGGAGCCACATATTAGGAGTAAGAGAGTAGGAAGGCAGGAGTAGAATTTAGCAGAAAAGGAGTAGAAGAGACGTACCAGAAGACTACGAATAAGAGAGTAGGAGCAAGATATGACATCTTACTATCCTGTTATGCTACTCTTCTAATCTCTTTATCTTGTACTCCTACTCACCTAACCCTATTCTCCGATTCTTGCAGTTACCTTCCTGCCCTGCCTAATTATTCTCCGACTATTTAAAAAAAACTCTTTTGAAACCGTCTACTTACTACTGGTTGAAAGATCATTTCCCTTACACTACTTTTGTCGTACCCCTGGTGTGGAATTCATCCTACTAATCGGCAGGAATAGAGGAATAGGAATAGGGAAGTACAGGTAATGGGGTGGGAATATGATGGGAACCGGAGTCTATCTCATACTTTGCTCAATCCCATCATGTCACTCCTATCTTCCTGCTTTTTGTTCTCTTACTCTCCTACTCCTACCCTCTTGTTCCTTTTCATCTACTTTACCTTCCTGTTCTTCTTATTATCATACCGCTGCTCTCCTATTCCTGCTTTCCCACTCCTGCTCTCGGCCACTCTTAGTCTCCTATTCGTACCTTCCTATTCCCATGTTCACAGTCCTACTCTCCTACTTCCATGCTCATGCTTCTGCTGCCCTTTTACAGTTTCCAATCCCCCGGAGGTTTTTCAATTCCCTTCTTTCCTATTCTCCACCCCCCATTCTCCTGTTCTCCTCCTGTGCTACTCTTCTGCTGTCCTGTTCTCTTGCTTTCTGCCTACTCTCCTACTCCTGCTCCTCTAACAACACACTCTCCTCTCCCACTCTCTTACTTCTACTCTCTTACTCCTGGTTTCTTACTCGTTTTCTCCCGCTCCTACTCTTCTATTCCTTCGCTGTGATGTGATTCGTATTCTCCCTGCCCCTAGTCTCCTCTTTCCATTGGATTACTCTTCTATTCCTACTCTTTTCCCATTTGTTCTCCTACTCCTACTCTTCTTTTCCTCCCCTTCACGGAGTAGGCATCGAGGTAGGGCAGTAGGAATAACAACAGATGTAGAGATTGGGACAAGCCTAGGAATACCGTACCTGTAGGAACAAGATCAGAACAAAAGTAGCGGTAGAACATGGTAGAACCTTAGAAGTAGCGCTAAGCGGAGGTGTAGTGCGGGATGGGGGGTGGTAAGGAGCGGGAAACAAATTTAGAGAGAGTAGAAGTAGAAGAGTAGGACAGGTAGTCTAGAAGTAGACATAAGAGAGCTGGAATAACAATAAGACAGTAGATATGGTGGTGGGAATTGGGAAAACTAGGAAGGCTCAAGATGTGTGTAGGGGAGAGTCAGGGTAAGAACAGGAATAGCGGTAGAAGTCGGCGTAAGAGGAGGTGCAGGGCGGGTACGGAGTAGGACACTAAATTGAGCGAGTAGGAGTTAAAGAATAGAACAAGTAAGTAGTCTAGATTGGACATGAAGGAGTTGGAGTAAGACCAAGAGAATGGGAGTGGAACATTAAAAGTAGGAGGATAAGGGGGTGGAGGAAACAGGAGCTTGAGTAGCGGCATGGGACGGTAGGAGGCGGGGGATGGGAATGTATATGCAAATAAGAGACGGAGAGATAGTAACAGTTAGAGTAGGAGAGGAGGAGTCATACATTAGGAGTAGGAGAGGAGGAAGGCAGGAGTAGAAGTTGAATAGGAGAAGGAGAGTCGTAACAGGAGAAAGCGAATACAAGAGAAGGAGTAGCAGAATGACAGTGGGAGAATGGAAACGGAAAGGTAGGAGTAGAAGAGCAAGCATGCAAGAGCCTGTGCAAGAATCCGCTATTGCTATTCCTACTGTCCTGCTATGCAAATCTTCTAGTGCTTTTCCCGTACTCCTACTCACGTATCAAGTATCCACCTATTCTTACACTTACCTTCCTACTCTGCCACTTCAATTCTCCTACTCTTACTCTTACTCTCTTGAAAATCAATACAACTCATTGAAAATCATTTCCCTTTCATTGCTTTGTTTTCCCACCCCCAGGGTCGAATCCATCCTACTCCCTACTCCCAAACATGCATCGCCCATTCTCTCCTGCCCATGGCCCTACGCCTATTCTCCTATGGAGAAGAGAGTATTCCCATATTCCTATTCAAAGTCTCTTGTGGTTTTCTCCCGATCCTACTCTTCGAAATCTGTTTTGGAATTTTCATTCTCCTCCTTGAAATGAATTAGGCAATCGAGGCTGCAACCTTGTCAAAGTGCTGCAAATACCACACGAAAGCCGAGCAGCGGTTCATTTGCTGCGATCGGGCCGCGACCCTGTGAACGTGCTGTAAATGTGCTGTAAACACCACACGAGAACCGAGCAGGGGTTTAGCAAGTCTTTAAAATTTGAAGAGGCCGTCAAATTCCTTAAAATTAAATTGTTCCGGGGTCAGGCACGGCCCATTTAAAATTTTAAAAATCCTTAAAATCCTTAAGATTTTGAAAGCCCTGTGTCTGGCTTTCAAAATGTGAGAGAATTTCAGGAGGCCTTTAAAATTTGAAAGAGCCTTTTAAATTTTTAAAGGGCCTTTTAAATTTTTAAAGGGCCTTTTGAAAATTTTAAAAGCACCCTTACATTCCTTAAATTTTTGAAGGCCAGACACAGAGCGTTCAAAATTTTAAGGATTTTAGGGATTTCTAAAAATTTTAAATGGGCCGCGCCTCGCCCCAATATAATTTCGTTTCTTTCGAAATTATAAGGAGTTTTAGGATTTTGAAAGAGTCTGAGGAGCCTTTTACAATTTTAAAGGGCCGTTTAAAATTTTAAAGGGCCGTTTAAAATTTTAAAGGGCCGTTTAAAATTTGAAAGGGCCCTTTACATTTTTAGAAGGCCCTTTAAAATTTGAAGAGGCCTTCAAATTCCTTAAAATTAAATTGTTCTGGGGCCAGGCACGGCCCATTTAAAATTTTAAAAATCCTTAAAATCCCTCAAATTTTGAAAGCCCTGTGTCTGGCTTTCAAAATGTGAGAGAATTTCAGGAGGCCTTTAAAATTTGAAAGAGCCTTTTAAATTTTTAAAGGGCCTTTTTGAATTTTTAAAGGGCCTTTTGAAAATTTTAAAAGCACCCTTACATTCCTTAAATTTTTGAAGGCCAGACACAGTGCGTTCAAAATTTTAAGGATTTTAGGGATTTCTAAAAATTTTAAATGGGCCGCGCCTCGCCCCAATATAATTTAGTTTCTTTCAAAATTATAAGGAGTTTTAGGAATTTGAAAGAGTCTAAGGAGCCTTTTACAATTTTAAAGGGCCGTTTAAAATTTGAAAGGGCCGTTTAAAATTTGAAAGGGCCCTTTAAAATTCTAAAAGGCCCTTCAAAATTTTAGACGGCCCTTTAAAATTTGAAGAGGCCTTCAAATTCCTTAAATTTAATTGTTCTGGGGCCAGGCACGGCCCATTTAAATTCTTAAAAATCCTTAAAATCCTTAAAATTTTGAAAGCCCTGTGTCTGGCTTTCAAAATTTGAAAGAATTTAACGAGGCCTTTAAAATTTTAAAGGGCCTTTTAAATTTTAAAAGGGCCTTTTAAATTCTTATAGGGCCTTTTAAAATTTTAAAAGCACCCTGAAATTCTTTAAAATTTTGAATGCCAGACACAGGGCTTTCAAAAATTTAAGGATTTTAAGGATTTTTAAAATTTTAAATGGGCCGTGCCTGGCCCCAAAATAATTTAGTCTCTTTCAAAATTTTAGGGATTTTCAAGAAATTGAAATAATCTAGAGGGCCTTTTAAAATTTTAAAGGGCCGTTTAAAATTTTAAAGGGCCGTTGAACAAATTTAAAGGGCCCTTTAAGATTATAAAAGGCCCTTTAAAATTTTAAAAGGCCCTTCAAAATTTTAGACGGCCCTTTAAAATTTGAAGAGGCCTTCAAATTCCTTAAAATTAAATTGTTCTGGGGCCAGGCACGGCCCATTTAAAATTTTAAAAATCCTTAAAATCCCTCAAATTTTGAAAGCCCTGTGTCTGGCTTTCAAAATGTGAGAGAATTTAAGGAGGCCTTTCAAATTTGAAAGGGCCTTTTAAATTTTTAAAGGGCCTTTTAAATTTTTAAAGGGCCTTTTAAAATTTTAAAAGCACCCTGAAATTCTTTAAAAATTTTGAAAGCCAGACACAGGGCTTTCAAAATTTTAAGGATTTTAAGGATGTTTAAAATTTTAAATGGGCCGTGCCTGGCCCCAACATAATTTCGTTTCTTTCAAAATTATAAGGAGTTTTAGGAATTTGAAAGAGTCTAAGGAGCCTTTTAACATTTTAAAGGGCCGTTTAAAATTTTAAAGGGCCGTTTAAAATTTTAAAGGGCCATTTAAAATTTGAAAGGGCCCTTTACATTTTTAGAAGGCCCTTTAAAATTTGAAGAGGCCTTCAAATTCCTTAAAATTAAATTGTTCTGGGGCCAGGCACGGCCCATTTAAATTCTTAAAAATCCTTAAAATCCTTAAAATTTTGAAAGCCCTGTGTCTGGCTTTCAAAATTTTAAAGAATTTCAGGGTGCTTTTAAAATTTTAAAAGGCCCTATAAGAATTTAAAAGTCCCTTTTAAAACTTAAAAGGCCCTTTAAAATTTTAAAGGCCTCGTTAAATTCTTTCAAACTTTGAAAGCCAGACACAGGGCTTTCAATATTTTAAGGATTTTAAGGATTTTTAAAAATCTAAATGGGCCGCGCCTCGCCCCAAAATAATTTAGTCTCTTTCAAAATTTTAGGGATTTTCAAGAAATTGAAATAATCTAGAGGGCCTTTTAAAATTTTAAAGGGCCGTTTCAATTTTTAAAGGGCCGTTGAACAAATTTAAAGGGCCCTTTAAAATTTTAAAAGGCCCTTTAAAATTCTAAAAGGCCCTTTAAAATCTTAGACGGCCCTTTAAAATTTGAAGAGGCCTTCAAATTCCTTAAATTAAATTGTTCTGGGGCCAGGCACGGCCCATTTAAATTCTTAAAAAACCTTAAAATCCTTAAAATTTTGAAAGCCCTGTGTCTGGCTTTCAAAATTTGAAAGAATTTAAGGAGGCCTTTCAAATTTGAAAGGGCCTTTTAAATTTTTAAAGGGCCTTTTAAATTTTTGAAGGGCCTTTTAGAATTTTAAAAGCACCCTGAAATTCTTTAAAATTTTGAAAGCCAGACATAGGGCTTTCAAAATTTTAAGGATTTTAAGGATTTGAAAGGGCCGTTTAAATTTTGAAAGGGCCGTTTAATTATTTAAAAGGCGTAAGAAGTTATTGGAAGGGAAACAGACCCGTCAAATAATACATAAAGGTCCTACGTACATATATATATATATGTATATATATATATATATATGTATATATGTATGTATTTTTGTATATATATATATATATATATATATATATATATATATAAATGCTTATATATTTTAACGGTATCTACCTATTGTTGTATCTGCACAATTTTGATGTTTAGATTTATTCTTATTGTCTATCTAAACTGTTGAACTATGCAAGCCCAAAGTAGGTTGTTCGGTGGTAAGCGTGTTAACATTTCTAGTTCTGGGTTCCTGCTACAGAGCCAACTAACCCAATATTTATGTGTTTTTCCCTGTGGACTGCAAGTACAGCGTGGTTTTCCCATGCCCTTCGGTCCCTGCAGTTTCGTCTTAGGCTGTGCTGTTTTCTACCGGGTTCTTTTCTAGTTTTTGGTAGAAAAGGGCTATGGGGAACACTGTAGGTAGGCGCATCAAGGGGCTAGTGTATTCCAGGGATCCATTCCCCATGCCCTACTAAGAGCCAGGGAGTTTTGCGTTGTGGTTTTCTGGCTTCGGAGAAGAGTCGGGGTTCAGTGCTTCGGTTGATGATATAAATCCTGCATGACCCATAATAAAGAATATACCATAATTCCCAGAGTTTAGGGTCCTTAAGGTAATGCAGGATTTCTATCATCAACAGTTTCGGGGCTTGAGGTCCTGACTTTTGGGGATCGTTTGGCAGTGTTGGTGCTTGCATTAGTGACCTCGGGATCCAAAAACCTCGTGTTTTCAGAGTTCTACCCTCTGACTAGGCTGTCATAACCTACTTTTTTTAAATTTGTAGGGTTGGGGATACAGGTAAACCTCGACCGTAACACCCTGAAAAATGAAAATTTAATCAAAACCCTTGTAATACAACGCTGGGAAACCTGATAAAACCCTATAACTCTAGACTCTGAAGACCAAAACCGCAGGCTGATGGGCCGTGGAGCCAAACCCTGCAATGGCCACTGGTCTTTCACCAGTATCAGGGTGTAGGGTTAGTCCCTGAGGCTCTGAGGACTCCTATTTTAAGGCTTTGTGCTTAAAGACCATATTATATCAGGCGTTTGGGCCATTTTGAGCCTTAGGGAAAGAGGTCAGGGTTCAGGGGTTCAGGGTTTAGGGTCTTCTCCAGTGCTCCCATGATGCCCCGGGTGTCGAACCCGAAACGACTGATAGGGTGGCGACACCCTGCGAAACCAAAAGCCTCAAATCCTGCGGAAAAGCACAGGGGCCCTATCCGAGGCATGTCTCCTTCCCTCCTTGTGTGTATGGCTGTATCGCTGCCTCAACTCGTTACATACAGTAGTCAGTAGTGGTTATGTTGGTGGTTCGGGTGAGTTTTTTGGCTTGAGTATTCGTGGGTGGGCAGTTTCGGTGTTACTGGCAGGTGCTTGCCTTATGCATATATAATGCGAGTCGTCAGGAACATCACCGGAGAAAATACTTGACACCTTCTGGCTTTCCCTTAGGGTCCCAGCATATGCTTGGGCCCCCGAGTACCTAAACAGGGACTGCTTCCCCTCGTGCTGTACAGTAGAGCCGTTGTAGGGCTCCTATATAGAGCCTTACTGGAAGGATCACGGGATTCGGTAAACCTGGATGATACAACAAGGTAGCTGTACTTGTAGTGACCTCTCACCTCGGACAGTAGTTATTAACAAAGTACCATGATCCTCTGAGCATAGAACCTCTGTAGAACCCTGAAAATCAAATAGAATCCTATGCCGAGCAAGTATAGATCAAACAGTAGAGCCCCTTCCAGAACACTTATAGCACCCCAAAGAGCTCCCTAAGCCCCAAACCCAAACCCTTAAGCCTCAAACCCCACAGCCTAACACCCTGAATCCTCAACCCTTAGACGAAAACCCTAAACCCCAAACTCCGATGCCCTAAACCCTAGAACCCCAAAGGCCCGCATAGAACTCTAATACAAGAGCCCTTTTTGAGCACCCCTCATTTTCAATCCCCTATAGAGCTTTTGGAGCGCCTTAAAGCCCCCCCATACCCTGAACCCTGAACCTCGTTAAACCCTCAACCCTAAACCACAATAAACTCTAATGATCCCTATATCCCCTTTAAACCCTAATAAACCCTGCAAACCCTATACACCCTATAAACCCTATAAACCCTTCTAAACCATAATAAACCCTATAAACCCGAAACCTCATAGGACTCGAGACCTCAGGCTCTCAGCGATGCCGGCAGCTCGGGTGGCCGCGGACTCCCTGAGCCAAAGTCTTGGCGTCAGCGCCGCAGTGCCTCGACGAATAGAGAAGTCATGACCTTCCCGCGGTTCAGGGTTCGAGGGTTTAGGGGTTTAGGGTTGAGGGTTTCTAAGACCCCTGAAGAATTTGGAAGGGGGGTTGTTTCACATACTTTTTGGGGGTTTAGGTGAGGCTTATAGGGTTTGAGGCTTGGCCTAGGGTTTAAGGCTACGTGCTTGGAAGTCCACACACATAGCAAGCAGGCTGGTCATCAGTAGCGCGATGAGAACGCGGACCATCATTGAATCAGGTCGCATTAGACCATGCTTACTTTGTTTTCGGGGACCTAATTCCACAATAGTAGTAGTAGTAGTAGTAGTAGTAGTAGTAGTAGTAGTAGTAGTAGTAGTAGTAGTAGTAGCTGGACCCTCTTTGAAAGATTTTCCCGGATGTAGCGCTTGTAACTGCACCTGAAAGGTCCCCTGCAGAGACCCGGAAAGGAGCACTTCAAGAAGCCTTTGCAGGAACCCTCAAAGCAATTCGTAAGGCAGCCCTTACCCTTAGAATCTAAAGACTCATATTTCAAGAAATATGGGCCCGAAGATCATACCATAAAAGGCTTTTAGGCTAGTTTGAGCCTTGGGGTTAAAGGAACCCTAAAGCAGGAGAGGGCCGGCCTCCAACACTTTGCCACCGAACTCCTCGACGCTGCAGCTCTGCCGGCGATGGACATCTTGAGACACAGGCTATTCCTTTTTAAAAGGACCCCTAATACAAGGGCCTTAAAAACTACCTGGGATTCCTTATTATAAATATAGTATAATGAGCCCCAAAATACTATTCTAATTATTAAGACTCCTACATTAGGGCTTCAGTTACCAAATAGTAGGTTACTGGGGTATATTATACATGGTTCGTAACCTACTATTTAAGGGAACTGAAGCCCTGGGGTACCTTGATAAGGATCCCTTGAAGGAACCCCGAAAGGATCCCTTACAGGAGCCCTTGAAGGAGCCCTTTAGGGTTCCTGCAAGGGTCCTATAATGGGGTGTATGAGGGTTTCTCAGCTCAGTATACGAGCATATACTACATTATGCTACACTTTACTATACTACACAAGACTAAGCTACTATCATCTAACCCCTAAGCCTGAAACCCTGAAGAAGTATCGTAGAGTAGCGTCTAGTCTTTTTGAGAGTTTAGGGCGGGAGACGGAGGCTCTACAGTTCGGCAGCCGAGGTTTAGGTTGGATACTGCCCCCCCAGTAACAGTTGAATAGTATGTATATGTACGTATATATATATATATAATATACACATACACTTATGTGTGTATATATTTGTATATATATATGTATATCTATAGATACATATACAATATAAACAAGTAATGCCCTGACAAATAGCTTTGTTACAGACTGTTACTGTTAAGCTCCGCATGAAACCCTGGGATGCTTCGCGACTAGACAGGGTGAGGGTTTAAGGTGTTGGGTTCATAGGGGTTTAGAATGTAGGTATAGGCTTGGGTAAAGGCTTCCTTCATTCGTTCCTCAAAGGGGTCTATAGGAGTTCATGTACGGATACTATACCGCAGGTGTCTGTGGTTCAGAAGCTTAATGTAAATGCCTGAAAAATGAGCCACCCCCTGCTAGCCCCCTGCTTCAAACAAGAATTGTACGGGGGATCCTACTACAATAGGTGAGGCAGTTCATTAGTCAGGGGTCTACAGTTGCGAAGAAGGTATCTCCACAAGGCTGATTTGCAGGGGCATTTGGGAGATGCCGTTCTTGGTTTTTCGCTTGCCCCACTCTACAGTAGAAGCCCAAAGGTTGGAAACCTAATAGCCTCAACCCTTAAGAGTAATGTATAGGGAATCCCAGCACTATTTGACCTTAATCCGGTTTCCAACTTTATGGGTTCTACTTCGAAACCTTATGGATCCCTTAAAGGAACCCTAAAGGTCCCCTTATAAAGGAACCCTAAAGATCCCTACTTTACGGGGTTTACTGTATAACACGGAGCAAAGCCCTAGATCCGAACCTCCCGGCTTTCACTCCCTTACTCGAATGACCAAGACCAAACCCTAAGACGCTTTCGTTAAGGATTTCGCGTCATTGCTTGAACATTCGTTTGACCAGGGGAGCCGTATTGCTGTCATCAGCATCATCGTCATCATAAGCTTAGTAACTAATACCGCAGCACTGGCAGTGGGGCCAACGCCAGCTTTAAATTGGTATGACCCGAAAGTTCCTTTGCAGTGGCACTGTAGCAGGATATGCTTCCAAGCCTTGCCATTTCTAATCATTCTGTTCAGCCGCTACTAGAGCCACAACGCTGAACCTTAAAGCCCCAAGTACTCAGCGCCGAACCCTGGTACCCTACTCCCTCGAATGCTGAAAAGCCCAGACCCAAAGAAAACCAAAGCCTTACACCCTTAAGCCTTAAGCTCGACCGTGTCTCTTAAACCCGAAAACCCGAAGCTCAAAATGAGCCTTAAACCTCCTATGCATCGGTGAGTCTGAAGTCATTGTATGTAGTATCCTGTATAGTTGTGTTTTTGTTGTAAGTCGTATTCTAAGTAATCAGGAACGGTTCAAAGGAACCCCCGCTGAAAGCTCTGAAAGTAACCGCTGCAGCCCTAAACCGAAAGCCAAAACGCGCTAAGCGCCCAGAAATAGAACCCTTAAGCCTTATGGTCCCCAATACTGTGTTTAGTGTATGTTGGAGGGTAGTTGGGGTGGTCTAAGCAGATCCTACATGCTAAACCCCTAAATCCTAAATCTTTGTACTTTAAGTATAAGCCCGAAAACTCTATACTTTACTTAAAAAATTCCAAATTCAACCGCGCAGGTCAGAAGAGCCCGGCTGAAGCGACCCAGGTTTCGCAGAGTTTCAGACCGGAGCTTCGGAGGCCACGAGGAGCTGTTGGGTTCTGGTCTGTGAGGGACGGTTTAGGGTTTAGGGTTTAGGGTTTAGGTTCTTTATGTTGCAAGATTTTGGCGTCTCTTTCGTTGTCTGGGTTGTGTCTAGTGTGTGTTAAGGTGCTTGGGTGTCTTTGTGGGGTTTCAGTGTTTTCGTAATTTTTGGGTGATTGAGGGCTTAAGTTTGAAGGCCTGAGGGCTTCTTCCGGCCTGTAGGGTTTTGAAGTGAGGGTCTGGGCGTTAATATAGGGGCTTAAATGCCTATACTATTTTGGGAGTAATATAGTATGATTTAATATATTGGCGTAGGTAAATGCCCATACTATTTTGGGAGTTCCACTTTGTAAATATAGTATCATGGGCCCCAAAACTCTATTCTTTTAAAATGTTTTTTAGAGGCGGTCCCTTTAGGATCTTTGGCTCAAGGATTCTGGTTCTTTGGATGTTTCGGGGTTTGCAGGTTTTAGTCGTTTCGGTTTCGGATGTAGGTGTTTTTATGCGCAGATGTAGCCCTGGACCTTCAGGCCATGCCGAAAGCGTAGATTCTGCAGCGATGCCGGCACCTCGAGGTGCTTCCTGCTCGTCGAGTTATCAGGGTTAAGGTTCCAGGACCAGGAGAACCCAAGACACCTTTTTCGAGAGGGTCCATATAAACTAAAATTATGGATTTGCATTGGAAGAGACCATCCTTGATGTGGTATTTTGGGGACCTAATTCCAGGAAGGCAGGATATATGGACCCTCTTGGTTTTCATACCAGGGATTACGCTGTTTTCTCGGGTACTAATAAAGGGATTGAGAGCGCCCAAACCCCCGCACAAGGAACAAACACTGCATCATACGGTTGATGATAGAAATCCTGCATTACCCATTATAAGGAAAATACCTCCCATAGTCTAGGGTCATTAAGGTAACGCAGGATTTATGTCATCAACCGTACCGAGTGTCCATCTATACTGTAAGGGCCAGTCGGGAGCTCTTTAGGCTTGCCTAGGCTGTTTGGGGTATGGGGTTCGGAGCTTAATATAGGGGCCTAAATATACTTACCCAAACTGTTTTGGGTGTTCCTGATTATAATCGTATAATGGGCCCCAAAACCCTATTGTAAGCATTGAGGCCCCCATATATTGGGGGTTTAGGGGTTGAGGGTTTGGGGCGGGCGTATCAGGAGTTAGGGGCAGTCACAGCAGCTACGAGGGACGGCCCGCACGAGAGTTTCTTTGCTCAAGACCTGAGTAGCTGAGTGGATGCACTTTACACTTCTTGGGAAAATCATACCCACGGTAAAACTCATAGTGTACAGTTTTCAGGGCTTATGAACTCAGCAACCCTAAAAGGGGGTAAGGTTTATGTAAGATATATAGGATTCATCGTATTAGGGTATAGGGTCCCTACTCTTAAGGGTCATTTGGTCCTGATGGAAGACAGAACCGACGCTTTTTGGCGCAATGTTGGACTGGCCTCCGAAAGTCGAGGCTCCATACTTGCGCCGAGCACAGGTGTGTCAGTTTGGGCTTGTTGCTCGGCAGGGCTCAGTTTAGGGTTAAGAGTTTAATTACGTTCTAGGCTTTTGGGGAATAGCGGTTAGCTTTCCCCGTACTAGGGCTAAGGCATGCTTTTGTAGAACCTTTTCGATCATACTGGTTTGAAGTTTTAACACCCAACCTAGGTTGCTGTGCTGGCAGCATATGGTCTCTTCGAAGTTGCTTGGCTTCGTAGTCGTTCCTGGTAGACAGGAGCGCAGCATGGGTGCTTTCTACACAGGCATTTAGGGTTCAGGATTTGGGTACTTGTGTTTTTCATCTCGGCAATTCTGTACATCTCATCTGGTCTTGTGTTTCTGTCAGCCAGTCGCTACTCAATGTCTCCAAGGCATACGCACTCATAGTCGAGCCGCTCGCCCGCTTGGACGTCAAGCTGGCGCAGTTTCCCGAAGTCTGCATGTGTTGCGGCCATAATTCGTCAACTTCTTACTATTCGCTGGCGAATGACTCCATCTATGCAGTTTCTCTTGGAAGTGGCAGACACCCGCCAATGCGATGGCACGGTGGATGTGCCTGCCTTCAGTCCGAACTTCTCGGAGACACAGTGGAGCAAGGGGGAAGTTTTTTATGGGTGTGCCGGGCCAGCCAAACAGCAAGTCTTAGAAGCTGGATGCCGGCAAGGCAAACCTATTTGGAAATCGCCCAGTTCGCAGATCCCGCCCACTGTGCAAGAATCGGGGTTGATTTGTCATACTCATCCATGGAAGGCGGTTCTAGTTTTGCTGAAAAGCTCCGTTTCATTCGGACCAACACCGGCCCCTTCGACCAGTTTTTAGGGCATGCTGTATACCAGCGCTTTCGAGGCATCAATTCCGATCCCGGCACCAATGCCGATCCCGGTGAGGCTGCCGATCCTGGAGAGTGGCCCACATCTTCGAATGATGGGCCTTATATCACATTTGAAGGCCAATGGTTCGTGAATGTTCAAAAGGTCACAGAGCAGGGGGGGTCAGCCTGGCTCCTAAGCATTGGCTGGCAGCCAATCGTGCACCGGTACATCGTGTTATCGCCCAGTTCTCGAGCATTTCTGTGGTTGGCAAGCATGGGAGGTTTGTTCGGCGCCCTTCGTGGACTATGGACCTTTATCTTTATTCAGAAAAATCGTGACCACGAGATTGCAAAGATCTACGATGAGCGCACCTTCAGGCCACTGATTCCAGAATGTTTCAAAAAGCCAGCACAGCAAACCAACAGCTCTGCGGATGATGGGGCAATCACGGGGATTCTGAACTCGCCGGAGGCCGAGGTCTTGGGCAATCTCAATGATGTACAACTCCGAGTGCAAGTGGCGAATGTCGCAGACGCTTCGTCGAACTATGAAGAGCATTCTCAACGAGGCTTGAAAGCATCGGAATAGTCAACCAGCAGCTTTGCAACATCCACTCCCCAAGGGACGTTGGATATTCCTCTGGTGCGACTAATGCAGGTCCATGTAGGTGTCATACAATACCCCGTAAGCACAGCGTCATTGCACACTCATTAGAAGGTAGAAGGCTTCCGATGACAGGTTAGGAGCACTCCCAAAGGGATGTTCGGCACAGAGCCCAAGAGCCGTGCTGCTGCGTGACAAGTTTGTTTTGTCGCCTTCCTGTGGATGTCACGAGGACCCTTAGGGTGCACCATGGTACACCCCAAAAGGTTTCGGATGTAGATGCTTATGTAGCCGAAGTAACCCCCTGGACCCTCAGGCCATGCCGAAAGCCCTGAACTAAGCCCGTAGGTTGCTAACATAAAAGAGTGTCGTAAGCTTTTCTAGGGCGCTATGAACTAGTCAGTGCTTTGTCAAAGCTTTATAGGGTTTGATTGCATGACGCATGGCAGCCTGTTGTAGGGTTGCTAGGGCATTGAGTTTCAGGGGGTTTTCGGCTTCAGGATCGGTGTCGGGGCATCGGAGAAACTGGGAGAGGACCTGCAGTAGAAGAAGGAGCCTCAGAACGTAATGAAAATGTAATGTGATCTCCTGATTACCTCCCCCCGAACATCCCGAATCCGCATTAGTGGGGGGGCCACCCTGATCATCTTTAGTTGTTTCGGGGGCCGGGCTCTAAGTTGGGGCCGGGGCTCTCAGTAGTTGTACAGTATTAGGCTGGCTATCTCTCTTCTCTGTGTCTCCTCTATCTTGCCTGGTCTCTGTCTCTCCTCTACCAGGGCGTCACTTTGTAGTCGGAGTGTGAATTTGCATAAACCTCAAAAAATAAGACCGGGACGGGGATTACGACTATTGACGGGGGGGGGGGTTATTATTACGCGCAGCCCGAGTTTAGCTCTATTTGAGGGGGCTGCTCCACCATTGACTTCCGGGCCGAGTTTAGGTCTATTGAGGGGACCTTTATAATAATCACGAGCTCACATTAGGGACTTAATAGTTAGAACAGGGTTTTGGGGTATCCTTACTGTAATTATGGTTTCACATGCCACATGCCCCAAAACCCTTTCCCAATGTTTTTTAAGGCCCCTGTATTAGACCGGACGATGAGACACCTTCTTTTAACAAATCCCTCATTTGTTGTTTGGGTGTGATCCCGTACAGCCCAAAACGGCTAAACCCAAACAACCTAAACCACTTCCCTGGGCTGCCCCGAGTGGACCCAAAGTCAAAGTCCTATTATCGGGAGTATGTGGACCCTTTGGGCTAACTTCCAGTGACTTGTTTGCACTGTAGGAGCGGCTTTGCATGCGTTACTCCGAACTTGCCCTTGCGCATCACAAGAGTTGTTTGATCGCCTATAGGATCGGGGCTGTCCTTGCTCTCTTAAGCATCTGAAGCGCCCGTAAACTCGCTGAATATCAGGATGTATCGTGACCAGGGCCGCTATGATTACAATGGGACCCTTAAAGATGTGCGATCCCCCTCAGAAAAACCCTTTACACTGCGATCGCCTTCTGAGCCCTAGAGATTCGATACAAAGGCCTTAGGCATGCATATTATCATCCTGTGGCCCTAAACGCCTAATCAGGCGGAAGGCAACCGAGTATAGGTGTGCATGTGTTTCCATCACCATCAGGGTACCACGACGCAGTTGCTACCTACTACAGGGAGGTTAGGATGAAGACAGATATAAACACCTTTGTAAGAAGCAGCTGACCCTGTACACAAAGTCGCCCTTTAGCCTCAAACCCTAACCCTAACCTGTGAACACTGAATCCGAAGCCCACGACCCTAAACTTAAACTCCAGACCTTAAATCTCAAACCCTCAACTCAACTGTGTTTTATACTTCTGTAAATTCGACTCTTTTAGGGTCCTCTTTATATGTGTCTCGTAGTACTTGGGGACCTGTATAGGTACCCTTCTGGTAGTACCCTCATAGAAACCCTTCAGAGACACTTCTAGATCCGTGAGAAGTCCTCCTCATTGTAGTTTGTTGTTTTGAGTTCTTGAAGGCGGGGTTTGGGCTTTTCGGTGTCCGAGCCTTAGCGTACACCATGGCACAACCCAAAAGCCCACATCCTCAACGGGTCTAGTGGCTTAGGTTTCGGATGTGGATCATTATGTGGCAGATGTACCCCTGGACCCTCAGGCCATGCCGAAAGCACTGAATTAAGCGCTTAGGCACTTAAGTTGCTAACATGAAAGGGCGTCATGGCCTTGTCTAGGGCGCTATGAACTAGTCAGTGCTTTGTCAAGGCTTTATGGGGCTTGATTGCATGGCGCATTGCAGCCTGTTGTAGGGTTGCTAGGGCATTGGGTTTCAGGGGGTTTTCGGCTTCAAGATCGGTGTCGGGGCATCAGAGAAGACAATTTCTGGGGAAATGGGAGAGGACCTGCAGTAGAAGAAGGAGCCTCAGAACGTGAGGTAGGGACTTAATAATTTGAACAGGGTTTTGGGGGTTCCTCATTATCGTTATGGTTTCACATACCCCTCCTATCCCAATTTTTACGGCCCCCATGTTTGACCGCACAATGAAACACCTTCTTTTAAGAAACCCCTCATTTGTTGGTTAGGGTGTGATCCCCTACAGCCCAAAACGGCTAAACCCAAACAACCTAAACCACTTCCCTGAAGTACCCAAAACGCACCCAAAGTCCCATTATCGGGAGTATGTGGACCCTTTGATCTAATTAGCAGTGACTTGCCTCCGGTGTAGGAGCGGCTCTTCATGCTATACTCCGCGAGGTAGTCACAGCAGCTGGGACGTGCAGCAGGCAGGGTTTGCTGGGATTCCAGGTTTTTGAAAGCGGTTGTTGCATGGGTCAGTATAATTTTCATAAGCTTACAGATTACAGATCCTATTTGAGAGTCCTTTGATAAGAGTCGTTTGATCGCCTATAGGATCGGGGCTGCCCTTGCTCTCTTGAGCATCTGAGGCACCTGTAACTGCATGAGGCTCTGAGAGCCCCCCAAAGGGACGGTTCATGGTATAAATCCTGCATTACCCATAATAAGGTATATACCATAATTCTCATAGTTTAGGGTTCTTAAGGTAATGCAGGATTTGTTATATCATCAACAGGATCTTACTATTTCCTTGGGCAAGTAAGGCTTTTGTTATGAGATGTGCCTGAGATACCAATTGCTCGGCTCCGCAGGAGAAGACATCATCTTGGCCATAAGGCTCTAATTAGGATCCAACCTTTTGGGTTTAGGGTTTAGGGGCCCCAACCTTAGCATGAACTCCTAGTCCTTATAAGGCCTCAAATCTGAACCGTGTACACCTCGAGCTATACTCCCTAGAGTCTGCAATCCTAAATCCCCAATCCCCATCCTAAACCCCTAACCCTAAACCCTAAACTTTAAGCCGTAAGCCTTCAGGTTTTGCTTTTAGGGCTTTTGGCTGCGGGCCCCCAAAACCGTACCTCAACCTACCAAAACCTACCTTTTGTAGGAACCTCATACATTCCATATTCTGGCATGTTATCGTAAACGCCAAACCACTAAACCCTAAACCCCTAAACCGCCTAAACCCTAGACTCCTCAACCTTAAACTCTTTGAGAATTTCGGCTCGGAAGTTTGTTTTTTGCCACCGGGTGTCGCTAGCCCTGCCCATGGAGAGAGCTCAAGGCCGTGTGGGTAACTGTCAAAAATCATGAAAGGTCCCTTTACAGGTTTATTGGGGTTCCTTTAAAGGGCTCTATAAGGGGTCCAGAAGATTCTATAGTAGGGTTTTAAGGGTCTACAGGACCCAATAATTACGTACTTAGGTTTAGGATAGTAGTTATGTAGGCTACTATTTGGGAGAGTATATGATAATTGGATACTTGGAACCTCAGGGCTTTGGGCCACCCTATATAACTGATTCTACTGTCAATACGGAACCCTATACTTTGGGAAAGGGGGCACTGTTTTGACAACCATCCACCCAGACAGCCCAATACCCTTTAATACATGAATATACTTGGCTCGCGCTAAGTCACAGACAGGATAAGCGGCTAGGTTCCAGACGGCGTTCTGGGCAAAGGATGAGGGTAGAGAGTTTAGGGTTTAGGTGTTTAGGGTTGTTTGTTCTTCCTTAAGATGACAACTCAGTAGGGTTGCAGGGGTATTTAATTCGGCTCCCCACAACAGTGATTCCAATGTTGAGGGTTTTCATTTGGGCCTTCTAACACACCAGCATACTTTGGTAACATGCATGTATTAGTTGTTGCTGAGTTCAGCATGCTCTTTGTCGTTTTACCATCTTGAAGGCATGATGATCATTCTAGCCCACCAGTACTAACACCAGGGTTCAGGATTAGCCCCAATGACCTAGGATCAAGGTAAGGTGAATTGCCTTTGCGTGTGTTGTTGACAGACCACGGAGTCATCTGCAAACTGTCCATGTATGTAAAGCTTAAAGCTTGAACTTGCATCATGTGTTTAGTTAATGGTTACGTGAAGCGTTTGGACGTTTAGGCCTCGGTCACTTTGCCGCCCAGAAGGTGAAAAGCTGTTGAGAGCGATGGCAGACGGAAGACGGCTCCAACAAAAGAGCGTGAACAAGGCCATCAGCCAGTGCGGGAAGGCATCTGACTGGCAGCTTGCTCTTTGGCTCCTTAAAGGAATGCCGGCTGCCAGTATTGTGGCAGATGTGATAAGCTACAGCGCAAGCATAAGTGCTTGTGCTAGAGGTGAGCAGTGGGCCTCTGCGCTGCAACTTCTCGAAGACATGCACGAGGAACTGGTTGAGGCAAACTTGATCACGTACAATGCCGCGATCACTGCCTGCGAACGTGGTGGACAGTGGCTGCTTGCACTTGAACTGCTGTCCAAGATGCCGGCTGCACGATTCACTGCTGATGTGATAAGCTACGGTAGCTGCATCAGTGCCTGCGGACATGAAGGGCAGTGGCCTCTTGCACTTCAGCTGCTGTCGGAGATGCTGGCAAGGAAGATCAGTGCAAATGTGATCACCTGCAGTGCTTGTATCAGTGCGTGTGAGAAGCACGGCCGTTGGCAAGAAGTATTGGAGGTGCTGTCGCACATGCGCGTGGTCACTGTTAGACCCAACACCATTACCTTGAATTCGGCGATCAGCGTGTATGAAAAAGCTGCTAAGTTCTTGTTAAGGAGTTTACTTTGATTAAATCAGCAAGGAAACTGCCTGGATTTATTCTAAGTCCCCCAGGGTCCATGTACCCAAATAGTAGATACATTTACATTGGGCCAAGCCTACCGGCCTATATAGGGATTACTTTAGGACAATAAATCTTTTCAGCTACCCAGAGCTGCACGGAGCTCCTTAACGAGAACCCAGGCTGGCGAGTGGCCGAGGGCTCTTGAGCTTTTAGCAGAGATGCCCAAAGCCAAGCTGACAAGGGACACGATCAGCTTCAACGCAAGCATCAGTGCATGTGCTGCAGCTTCGGAGTGGAGAATGGCGCTTGAGCTTCTTTCGGTAGGGATGCCTGCCGCCGGCGTGGCAGTGAACGTTATCAGCTACAACGCTGCTATCGCAGCGTGCGATGGAGCTGGGGTGTGGCAGATTGCGATGCAGCTCTTTGCTGACATGCCTTCGGTGCGCATCCGACCGGATGCAGTCAGCTTCAATTCTTTCCTAAGTGCATGCGAGGCAGGCGGATGCTGGCAGCTAGCTCTGGCTCTTCTGCGTGACATGCCCAGCAGTGCCATCGAAGCGGATACCATTAGCTACAATTCCTGCATTCTTACCTGTGCCAGATCTGGGCAGTGGGAGTGGGGGCTTCATCTGCTTTTCCATATGTCGGATGTCAGGGTGTCGCATGATGTTATCAGCTTCACCACAGCGATGAGTGGATGTGACGGTGCGAGTGGCTGGGAGACAGCGGCTCGACTGTTCCAGCTTATGTTGGCATCGTCGGTTGAAGCCAATGTGATCACTTTCAACACCTGCATCTCTTTATGTGCCACGGCTGGCCAATGGCCTATGGCTATGCATCTACTATCTGAGATGACTTCAGGGAGGATTCTGGCGGATGAGCTCAGTTTCAACGCCGCGATCAGTGCTTCTGAGAAAGGCGCACGGTGGGAGCTAGCGCTGCTTCTGATGTCACAGATGGCGGCATCTGGCATCGCCCCGGATGCTGTCAGTTTCTCGATCCCAGCAAGCAGAATGCTTGTTCCCCTTTCACCTTACGGCTTCGCTCTTTCTAGGTCTCCCAGTGGGCACTTTTTCCCTTTTGGTGGTCTTTTAAAACTACCCAATATAATATATGCCCATGGGAGCTTGTTTATTCCCGGGTTGCCGGGGATCCTAGAGGAGTTAGAGTGCACTCGGCTTTTGCAACCCTAATCCCTGAACCTTAGAAGCCTAAACCTTAAACCCTCAACCTTAAACCCTCTCAGAACCCCAATTCCTGAACTGCCAGCTCCAAACCCAGACTTCGGCACCTCTGATCGTGAAGGCGTGGGGTTGTAGGGTTTGGGAAAGGATTTAGGACCGCGCTAGCTTCGAGCTTCAGGGTTTGACTTTAGTTTGGGATGCAGTGGACCGGTGCATAGACCCTACACCCAGAACCTTGAACCCGGAACCCTAGACCCAGGCTTCAATGCATGCATTAGCGCCTGTGCGAGAGCCGGACTATGGCCGCTTGCACTCCATCTACTCAAAGAGATGCCTTCGCTTGCCATCCAGGCCCATTTAGGGTTTAGTGGCCTGGGGTTTGGGGGTTTAATATATCTAACGAGGCCGACTTGGGGTCGGTATAGGGGTTCAAGGTTTAGGGTCCACGCCGATCTTAGTCTTGACATGCGGATTGAAGAATTCCGACACTGTGCTGGGTCTGTCGTGGTAGAAGTACCTAGGCACGCTGGGCGGTCGTAGATCAGTATCACACTTGTAGTAGACGTAGCCTCGGCTTTACCCACGTGTGGATGTAGGGCATTGCGTGGGGTTCAGGGTTCATACAAAGATGTCCGCTGTCGTGATGTATCGCGTGATAGCGTCAGTAGTATAGTTTTCCTAGTATTGTTTACACTGAGGTAAAACGAAGTATCGTCGTGCATCAATATCAAATCAGATGGATGACGAATGACTCCCCTTGATGCAGGCAGATGCCTTCAGCTTCAGCGCAGGCCTGAATGCATGCGCCGGGGCGGGGCAGTGGCTACTGGCACTTCAGCTTTTCTCTGAGATTCCTCGAGCACATGTGCAAGTAGACACGATCAGCTTCAGCGCGGCCATCACCGCCGTGGAGCGGGCTTCACATTGGCAGTGGGCAGTGCAACTGCTTTCGCAGCTACTGCATCACAGTCTGGGAACTCTTTCGTAAACCTCTTTGTCCTTCCCCTAAGGGCCCATGTGCCCATATTTCATGTGGTATATACTTTGGCCTTAAAGTACGTATAGTGTATACAGACATGGACCCCTATGGCCTTAGGGTTCAGCAGGCTCCTTTGCGGCATTCATACAGATCATGAATTCCAAAAGTGCAACTAGGTTCCACACTTGCAGCAATTCTCCTCAGTCACCTTCCCTTAATTTGAGGTTTCAGGTTTACTTCAAAGCCTGCATATCCTACCTTTTGAAGACTTATGTAAGGAAATCATAGTAAGGCACCCTAAAAAGTAGGCTGTTCAGGGTCAAGGTAGGGTTTTGGGTTCGGAAAGCCTAGCGGACCCAGGCTACCTTCCAGCCAAATCTCTGCAGATGTCGTTCTGCTCACTTCCTGCATCAGTGCCTGCCGACGGGGTGGCCAGTGGCTGCTTAACTGAACTTACCTAACCCCCCCTCCCCCCAAAAAAAAAAATGCCAAGGCAGCAGGCTCTGCTGCTTCTGCGGGAGATGCCAGCTGCGCGCGTCGCCCCGAACTTGCCGAGCTTTGGCCGCCAGCTTAGGGGTTTTATTGGGGATTGCTTTAAGGAGCTATAAGGGTTGCCTCAAGGGATCTATAAGGGTTCCTTTAAGTGTTCTATAAGGCCGCCAGTTTGGGGTTTTAGGGTTTTAGGGTTTAGGGTGTAGGGTTTTCGGGCTTTATGGCTGTATGGTTAAGGGCTTTAGGGTGTTTAGGGGTTTAGGGTTTTGGCTTATCCTTCCTGCTGGGGGCTCATCATAGAGGCAATGGGCCTTCACTGTTGTGGCAGTATTAGAGGGGTTTTAATCATTAGAATGGGGTTCCTTTCAAGGGCTCCTTCTAAAAGGGTCTGTAAGGGCTGCTATAAGGGTTCTATTATAAGATAGGGGCCTTGATAATTAGAATGGGGTTTTGGGGCTCATTGTACTATATAATATGATAAGGAACCCCAAAATAGTATAGGTAATTATGCAGGCCCGTAAAGTATGTACATGCCATTAAACTCCAAATGCCGAACCCTGGCGACCCGAACCCAGACCCGTCAGGATAGCTGGCGAGGCTTATACGGCTTATGGTTCGATGTCGTTTTACACCATACCTCAAAGGGGAATAGGAGGGACCCTTACTGGGGACCCCTACCCGAAAATGCTATATAATAGCCATATTAAGGGTATATAGTACGGTGTATACCTAGGGGTCCTTATTAAGGGTCTTGGAATACCCTGAACCTTAAGCCCTACCCTAAAGCTGAAACCCTAAACCCTTAGGTTCTGGGTTCAAGGTCGCTTGAGGGACTGATTAGGGTCTTCCAAAGAGGAGACTTCAGCATCCTTCAGGGTGCAAGTATTCAAATACTATATGGGAGTTTCCGCAAATTAGGGTACCTGATTTGGGGTCCTTACAATAAGGATCCTGCTATTTAGGGTTCTATCTATATTAGGGTCCCCTATTTTCGGAAACTCCCATATACCTTGCTCTTAAAGTTCGGGGTTTTGCAAACCCATTTAGGGATCCTTTCATGATTCCTTTAAGGGGTGCTAGAAGGGGTCCTCTAAGGGTTTAGGGTATAAGGGTCCCTATACCCAAATGGCAGAAGCTTTGGCCTTAAAGTATTCCTTATAAAGGTGCCTCGGTGCCGAGGTATATACTATATGGGCTCATGGCGGCGTCATTAGAGAGTTCGAATAGGGATTCGGCGCACCTTGCGGCATAATCCTATGGGTTATTTTGAAGGGGAATTAGCAATCCGACCTCGACATTGTAAGGGTTGAGCGGTTAAGTTTGCATGTGAATGCTTTGGGGCTGTTACGTACCTGAAACTATCAAACCCTACGTGTTTTGCAGGCTATTAGATTGTAAACTCTCTGTTTTATTGAACCCTCTATATACTTGTATTTATAGGGACCTTACAAAAGTTAGGCTAACGTACCCTTGCACCCGATACCTGTATTGTACCCTTCAAGGAACTCTCAAAGGAATCCTTATGGGAACCCTCAAAGGAATCCTTATACGAAGCCATAGGAAGCCCACGCATCGAGTTGCAAATCGATGGAAGGCCATAGTTCGGGGTTTCAGAGCAGTAGAAACACACCTTAAATCCTAAACCCCAGTCCCTAGAATCCTAAACCCTACAAACGAGTAGGTTATGACCCCTTCATGAGAGGGTATGACCCTTAAAACCGTGGGTTTTTGATTCCCATGTAGACCCTAAACTCTAACCCCTAGATGTATTTATGTTCAATCTCGGAATGGGGCCGCTAAGGGTTTATGGTTTAGGGTTTACAGGGTTGGGCATCTGGAGGTTTCCTTCGAGGACGACATGTACCCTGAAGGTGTTTAAGGTTCAAGCAACATAAGAGGCATACTTACTATAAGGGTATATGGCCTCTAATCCCTTAATCCTAGACCCTATAACCCCTGAACCATCATAGGGATACGTGTTATAAGTGTATATGGCCCCTGACACCCTCAACCCTAGACCCCACACCTACAGACCCTGAACCCTGAGCCGAGTTTGGCGCTCGGCTTTCTGCGCGCTTGAGCATTATTAGGCCTGAATCTGAAACCTGAACACTGCCTCAAGGACGAAATGTCCCCTTAGGTGTTTAGGTTTAGGGTGTAATTAAAAGGGTTCCTTGTACCCTAAAAATGGTTTAGGTTTAGGGTTTAGGGAGTTAAAAGCGTTCCTTAGAAAGGGCTGAGTATAGGGCATAAGGAGGGAGTCAGAGTGTGAGCTATGAGGGGTTCCAGGTTTGATTACCTCACAAGGGTCGAACGTCAACTACCATATATAATAGGGATTCATACCATAAGGGTATGGGCCTCTACTTTTCAGGGTCCTTGAGCCGTCAAATTGAATCAAGTGTCAAGCAAGGAGCTACAACGCCGGTATCAGCGCTTGCGAGCTTGGTGGGTATTGGGAGCTGGCTTTGCAATTGCTGGCGGAGGCGAAGCATCCGGGTTTGAAAGTGGGTTCCTTGAGGGCTTCCTTAAATTAAAGGGCTCTACAAGGAGTCTGTTCGGTTTAATGTAGGAACCTGATTAAGCAACCCTGGGTTCTTATTAGGTTTCCTTATCTTAATCCTATTATATTGGGAGTTATAGGGCCAGGATTTCTTAATCAGGTTCCTACATTAGGGTTGAAGAAGGGCGTGCAAACCATTATATACCGGTGTTTGAGAAAACAGAGGGGCGTACCAAGCAATTAGGATCCGCATGAAAACCCGATCTTCGCCCTATTAGTAGAGTAGGTAACCTTTAATGTTTGGGGGGTAGTATAGTCAATTACCCAAAAAGGTTAACCTTTAGTTCCCCAAGATACCCGACAAGTAGGTCGCTATTCGCTTAGTTCAGGTGGAGGAAGCTGCTACACCCGACGTGATCAGCTTCAATGCAAGCATCAGCGCGTGTCAGAAGGTGGGTGGCGCTTGGTACTCGTTGGTTTTTTACGATGACGAACAACTTGGGTTTTTGTAAGCCAAAGTTGCTAAGCCCTAAGCCCAAATCCCTAAACCTTTAGCCCCAAACCCACTTAGCAACCACCCAAATTATGTACTCCAAGTCTGCCGACCTTAGCTACATCGCAAACTCCGATGTGGGATTCTGGATTGTGTCCCTGAATGACCTTGCAGCTCTAACTCCAGAAAGGAAGGACGGCTCCCTGAATCACAGGCTGTAGGGTTTTAGTTTAGGGTTAAGCATTTAGTAAACCTCGAACCCCAGACCCCACGGTGTGGTTCCAAGTCAGTGGTACGATTCAGGTCCTCCTTGCAATGGTCCTAAAAGCCTAGACCCGTGCTCCTCATCCGTATCCTCAGGTTAGCTAGGCACTTGAGCCCTTAGGGTTCACTATCTCTCCCATGATGGCAGAAAAATTGAGGTGCCTCGGGCCCAGTCATGATTTTTCTATTAGGAATGTCGGGTGTTTAGGGTCCTTGTACCCCGAAACCTTGAGCCCGTAAGCCCTAAATCCTAAACCCTATAAATCTTAAGTCCCCTCAGTGTCCAAGTAGTCCTTCTGTTGATGATATAAATCCTGCATTACCTTAAGAACCCTAAACTATGGAAATTACGGTATATTCCTTATTATGGGTAATGCAGGATTTGTACCATCAACCGTTATTAATCGTCTCTGTGACCTAAAAGGCCCTAAGCCCTATAGTAGGCAGTACCTTCGACCCTCTCGGGGGTCTCATCAAAGTAGAAGTAGAAGTATAAGGATCCTAGCATTTAGGGTATTATATTGGGGAACCTCCCATATTATATATCCCAGTAACCTACTACAGTAGAAGCCAGAAAGTTGGGAACATCAACACCCTCACTCGAGGTAGAAGTATGGGCGATCCCAACACTCGGCATCCTAAAGCCATGTTCCAACTTTCTCTCCACTTAAACTTGAAGCCCCAGACCCCTCAAGTACATTACATGTTCTAGGGCTTTTGGGCTTAGGGCTTAGGGGTGGGGTTTAGGGATGTCTACGTAGTTGGGGGTCTAGGCAGATGTCGGCTTAACTCTTTGCATGGCCAGGCTGGACAGTGGAGATGGGTTCTGAAGCTATTGCAGCAGATGCAGTCGGCCCAAGTGCAGGCAGACGTCATCAGCACCTTGTCTGTTGCTTCAGTAAAGGGGCCAACCAGGCACATAAACATAAGGCACTGAAGTGCACCACTGATTGGGATAGCAAGTTCAACAGGATCTAGCCCTAAGCCCTAAGTGATTGAAGGGGTCAGGTGTAGGTGGGTTTGGGGTTCCTGTTGTGGTCCGTTCTTGAACCTGTTGGAATCCTCAGTCGGTAGCGTCACCTCAAACCCACGAGCTCTAACCACACCTTGAATCTGCGGCAGTCAGTAGAGAGAGTGTGCCGGCCCGCATCACAAGAATATCCTAGAATAATCCTAAAGAAGAGGGGGGTTGTTTGAACTACACCCTCCCGAAACTCAAACTCCGAAGCTCTTATGGTCCCTAGTAGTAGAGTAGGTACACGTAACCTTTAACCTTTTTTGGGTAGCATAGTTCCCATATGATCCCTATATAACCAAAAAGGTTAACGTCTAGTTCCCCATGATACCCGACAAGTAGGGGTCCAAAGACCCAAAGAATCATACATCGCCAAATTCTAAACTTCAAAACCACTATCCAAACCCAAGTAGCTTGAACACCACATACATCCTAGACTTTTCGCCTTTATCCGGGGTGTAGAGCATTAATTTAGGGTGCGGGGAAACGGCGTCAGGGGGAGCATCAACTCTAAAAGTTGGAAGCCGGATGCTTACCGTAAGCCCACGGTTTAGAGGCCCGCAAACGGGTTTACGGTCAGGTTCGACCATAACCATAATACTATAAGGGTATATAGGGCCGCTACTTGTAAGAGGTCCTTTATACTATACTAGACCGGAAAGTTTACATGTCTGGGGGCATATGCACTCAGCAACTCAGTAAACCTTGAGCGCTAAACCCCTAAGCTTGAACACTGAACCACAACTTATAAACAACAAAAACACCGCAGACTCACATGCTACACCCCAACTCCCAAAATCCCGAAGCCGAACGCTACCTTAATCCCTAAACCAAACCCCAAGGGTCCATGTACCCAAATACTATAAATTTTGTCGCAAAAGTACCTGTATAAGGAGCACTTGAAGGCCTGAGGGAAAACTCTCAGCCCTACAAGGTTACTCCGCTGGCGTCCGGGCTTGTGATCAAGGTGGGGTTTGCCTCTCAGGGCTTTATGACCCAAAGGGTCCTAGGCACCGCTATGGGTGATACTTCCCCAAATCATTTTTTAAATCAATATAGAAACTCTACAACCCTTTGGGGAAGGGTCTTAGGCGGTTGCATCAAGTGTTCCTCTGAGCTGTGGATTCCCTTGTAGGGTTATATATGGTCACGCGCTCCGCAGCCCCCCCCCCCCCCTCCCCCCCCAAAGGTCAATGGTCCGGCTATAGGGTGGGGCCGCCCCCCTCCCCTGTGGTGTGGGGTGTGGGGTTCCTCTTCCCCCTGTGGGTGGTTGTGGGGTTTTGGGGTTTGGGGTTTAGCTTAAGCTTTCGAGTTTTGGGTTTACGGCTACAAGGTATAAGGCTTCGAGTCGACAAGGGATTAGGGAGGATTTGCGGTGTATGCTCTGCTTTAGGCTTAGAGCCTGCAGTTAGGTGGGGTTTAGGGTTGGGTGTAGCGTTTTAAGTACAAGTTAAGGTTGCTCAAAATCGGGGCACGGGCTGCGTCATAGGGTTTACGGCTTGCTTGCGAAGGGCTTGCGCGTGAGCCCTGGTCGCCAGCACCGCCCCACCATCCAGCGGCAGCTCCAACGGCCCCAACCCCTTTCCGCACACGCCCGGGGACCCCCCCCCCCCTGTCAGACCATACCATTGGGGGGGGGGGGGGGGGCTGGGAACGCCAGACGCCTGACTAAACCCAAAACTCAAAAGCTTAAGCTAAACCCTAAACCCCAAAACCCCACAACCACCCCAGAGGGGGAAGAGGAACCCCACACCCCACACCACAGGGGAGGGGGGGGCCCCACCCTATATCCGGACCATTGACCTTTGGGGGGGGAGGGGGGGGGGGGTGCGGAGCGCGTGACCATATATATCCTATGGGTCCGGAAGGACCCAATAGTTAGGTACTCGGGCTTGGGATCATAGTCATAGAGGCTACTAGGTTGGAGAGTCTATGATAATCAGGTACGTCGACCATCAGGGTAAGGGTCTTGCAAGGTTATTCGGGGTTTAGCGTTTCCGATGTGAGGGTATTGAATTGAGGCTTCATGGGGCCTGCGTAAGGTTTTAGGGCTCCTGGCTCTAAGGAGTCGTTGGGCCCAAAAACCGGGGAATTGTTTCAGGCCGTCAACCTGGAATAACTTACATTTTCAAGGACTTATATAAGGACATCATAGTAAGGAACCCTAGAAGAAGGTATGTTATTCAGGGTTAAGGTTTGTATAATAAAACCAACGTACGAAGCTTTTATGAAGGACTGTGGAACCGTTGTACAGCCGGTCTTTCTAGCGCAAAACCCTAAACCCTAAGCCCTAAACCCTATACCCTAAACCCTAAACCCTAAACCCAAACCGTACCCGAAACCCTAAACCGTAGGGCAGTTCACAAAACCCCTGATGGAAATCCTGGCAATCCTTTTGCAAAACCGGGCCGAAATGACCCAATAATTGGGGTCCCGTTAAGGGGTTCTACGGGGCTTGGAGGATTTTTTATACTTGGGTTTAGGATCGTAGTTATGCAGGCTACTAATTTGGAAGAGTATATGATAATTAGATACTTGGACCCATTAGGGCTTTGGGCCACGCTACAGAAATGATTCTACGGGCATTACGGAGCCCTACACTTTGGGACGCAAAGGGTACACTGCTTTGACGACCGTCCACCCAGACTCCCCAATACCCTATAATTAAGATATAGTTGTGAGAGCATATGTACCCTACTAGCCTAAACCCTAAACCTAATTAGGTAAGTACTTGGACCCTAAGGGGAATCCTTGAGGCAATCCTACGAGGCGCTCTTTATGGAAGCCCACACACACAGAGATCTCAGTACCCCTTCATTAGTGCAAATACTTTAGGCGTTTAGGGTTTTGGGGTTTAGGGCTAAGGAATACCTTAAATTATCGGGGGCTTGCTGTTATGATTCACGGTGCATTCCTTCATGAAGGGTTATTGTGATCTCAAGGTACAGGACCGCTGAAAGACCGGCTTGTGGGACTAGGGAAGAACTTGTCCAGAGCTCCGGAAAGTCATACAGCTCCCTAAACCCAGAGGGTTCATGTATCCATATGGGGGTACCTTGTTTTGGGCCCCTTGGAATCAAGATCCTACTACTTAGGGTACTATATGAGGGTCTCCTATTTTCGGAAGTTCCCTCATAATTATATCCTGCATAGTCATAGTATATACTCTGGCCTTACAGCAGTGTCTTCATGGGTATTTCAGGGTCACAGTATGTATGACATGGGTACATGAATTCAAGGGTAAAGAACCCCTAAACCCTAAGCCCTAAACCCTAAACCTTGCATATAACTCCCTCAAGAGCCTCTTCTATACGGCATTGTCGAGCCCGTGATAGACTGCTTTAATGGAAATCTTGTATGGATCTGTTTATAGAAGCCTGGCTGTAGAGGCTGAAAGCTAATCATTGTTAGGAATATGATGAAAAAATAACGAACCGCGAAGCCAAATTCTAGAACGAATCCTATACTACATCCCTACATAAATAACAGACCCTTATCTCTCCCTTCTTAAGGAGCTCTTTAGAACCCTAGCCTTTTTGCTAACCCTCAAACTAAACCGAACCACCCTTTAAAAGAACTCTTGAGAGGAACCCCAAATCTAATCATTACGGCATAAGGCGGCTGGTTTGCTCGAGCCAAACCCGAAACCCTACCGGAACCTTAATCGAGCCACGATGGCCCGAAATGGTATTGGCGGGCATATTAGAGGCTATAAATCCTAAACCCTAAACCCTGCAAGGTGGATGCTGGCAACTACTTCTTCGCTTTCTGGAAGAGCTCCAAGCAGCTTCAGGCACGCTTCTTGCGGTTCAGGGGTTTAGGGTTTAGGCTTAAGGGTTTAGGGTTTAGGGGTTTCTTACGGAGCTCCTTTCGTTGTTCCGCGCCGTTTGCCTCTGCCCGGCAGACAACAGCATTTTGGTGTTTGTCGGTAAATCTTGCTGTAGAAACCTATGACCATTATGCAAAGTAAGCTGTGAGCCATAGCAAGAAGTGATGATGTGAACGGGGCGCAACGACGAGGGTGGTGGTACTGGTGGTCAGGATTTATGGGCTTCGGGTTCGGCTTGTGTTCTACGGATTCTAGGGATTCTAGGGTTTAGGGTCTCAACGCATAGGTTTTTTTTTGATTTTTGGACTCGGAATTTCGGAATCTGGTGTTTATCTGCACCCAGAGACAAGACCAGTGTTCTTGGGGTGTTTCTCCGTGTTGTGAAACCCTTCAATTCTGCAAAAAGATGGTCTGCTGCTGTAGAAGGTGAGGTTTGCGTCGTAGCATTGAGAATAGAGTTTAGGAATTTCTGGCTTTTTTTCAATCTGGGCTGCTTCAGCCGACAGGAAGTGTTTAGCTTGATTGATCTTGCTTGCAATTCTGAAGGCAACAGGTACTATAGGGGCCGAAATAACTACCTATACTATTTTGGGGGCTCTTTAATACAATTACGGCGCTCAGAGTGTTTTAGGGTCTTTACTTCGCGGTTGGGTGTCGACGTGACGTAGCACTTCCTGTCTCCCCAAACCCTACAAAATGGGTTTAGGGTGTGGGGATTAGGGTTTTAGTGTTTAGGGTTTTAGGGTTGGTTATGACCCCTTGATTAGAGGGTGATATAGGAACCTGATTAAGAAACCTTGGGCCTTTATTAGGGTTCCTTTACGAACCCTACTGTTTTGGGGTTATAGGCCCAGGGTGTTTTTTAATCAGGTTCCTACTTTATAACTATACCTGAACCCCGAAGAGCCTACCTGTTTAAGGACCCTATGTTAAGGAAACCAGAGTAAGGACCCTAAAAAGGGCAGGCTATTCAGGGTTAATGTACAGTGAACCCCAGAAAGTTGGAACATGGATGAAGGAGGATTAGTGCTAGGATTCCCTAAACTTTACCTTAAGGGCATGAGGATAATGATGTTCTAACTTTTTGGCTTCTACTATAGCCCTTTAAACAGCAGGTTGGGGGATCTCTGGGTTCGGGCTTTTCAAGGGTTTAGGGTTTAGGGTTTAGGGTTTAGGGTTTAGGGTTTGGGGCTCAAGGTTGTGGTTCGAGCTTTGGCTATCACCCTAGGGGTCCAAGGACCCCATAATCAGGTGCAAGGGAGTGCAAGGGTTTAGGAGTTTAAGATGGTAGTTGCGTAGGTCAATATTTGGGAGAGTATTTGGTTTCTTAGTCACTTGGACCCTTCCCCTTAGGCTCTAAGGACTCATATTTTAAGGCTTTTTGGGCCCAAAGACCACACTATATTAGAGGCTTTTGGGCAATTTTGAGCCTTAGGGTTCGGGTCAGGCAGCCAGGCCCGATTACATACTACGTCAGACCCACATGTCCTTCGGTAGTCGCAGGGAGTAGTCCCAAAAGGTCCTACTAGTATGTACTGATATTGGGGATTCATCATAGTACATAATGCCTAATATGGAAAGCCTACATTCTACTATATCGGTACATAGGACCCTTTGGGGTTGCACCAGCTCTTTGTTTCGAGCATAGTGTCGCGAATCACTCAGTGTCACGCAGTGTCAGGTGCTTCCCTCATTCAAAAAAAGGTTATGTACATCCCACCCTAAACCTAAACCCTAAACCCTAGATGTACATCATACGGTAGGGCACAGCATCCAGGTGGCAAAGAAGATCTCGCCGCCTTTCTCCTGCGATGGCAAGAGGATGACCTACCTATGGTGAGGGGGTTTAGGATTTAGGGATCGATGGTGAATTTTATAGCTTCCTTATTATGGCAACTTAAAATGAATCCCTTAACAAGAACCCCGTATGGTGGAGATTGCCGCAGCAGAGAAATTCCGATGCCATTAGCAAAAGCGCATGCAGGGTCCGTGGTTTCAAAGTCTTGTATTCCTGGCCTAGCCGTGATTCGTTGTGTGGGCGTTGGTTCAGATGCTGGGGATTGCTAAGTCATGTGGGAAGCAGCTTGACTTCTTCGGGTGGGCATGGGGTCGGCAATAGCGATTGTGTTGTACAGTCCTGAAACACACTCTCACAGTTGTGACTTCAAGATCGGGTCAAACCTTCTAAGGTTGACTGCACTTGATACTACTCTGCTGCAGCTACCGCTGCTGCTGCGGCTGCTGCTGCTACTGCTACTTTCCTATGGCGACGACAACGACGACGACTACTACTTGGATTGCGGCTGCGTCTTCGACTGCGACTGCGAGGACGACAACTACTATTTTCTATTCACTACGTACTACTTCCTAGTACTACTACCACTGCTGCTACTACTACTTCTTCTGCTACTGCTACTACCACTACCATTACCACTGCTACTGCTACTGCTACTGCTACTACTACTGCTACTACTACTACTACTACTACTACTACTACTACTACTACTACTACTACTACTACTACTACTACCTCTACTACTACTACTACTACTACTACTACTACTACTACTACTACTACTACTACTACTACTACTACTACTACTACTACTACTACTACTACTACTACTACTACTACACTAGTACTACTACTACTACTACTACAACCACTACTACTACTACTACTACTACTACTACTACTACTACTACTACTACTACTACTAAACTACTACTACTACTACTACTACTACTACTACTACTACTACTACTACTACTACTACTACTACTACTACTACTACTACTACTACTACTACTACTACTACTACTACTACTAACTACTACTACTACTACTACTACTACTACTACTACTACTACTACTACTACTACTACTACTACTACTACTACTACTACTGGAGGTACTGCTTCTGCACGCCAACCGCGACACCGCCACTGCCGCTTCCGCTACCACTACCACCCACTCCGCTATCCTTACCGTACCTTACCAGCACAAGCACAAGCCTTCCACTACCTCTCCTGCTGTCGACGCCCGGTGCCGCTCATGAAAAACTACGAGGACAACGATCACGACCACCGCCAATGTCATGACAACGACCAACCGACGAAGCCGATGACGACTACCGCTCCCATGACGACGACGACGACGACGACTGCTCTTACGATCAGAACGGATAGCTGCCTCGAGCACCATTATAATCATCATCATCACCATCATCATCTGGGCAATTGGGCGTGGAAAGGTGTCGTCAGGATTCTTGTCGACTCATGCACCTGCAAGACCTCGCCCGGCATCCGCATCCCCAGATTTGAGACCTACGGCTGATGATATGCATCCTGCATTACCCATAGTAATTAAGGAATATACCACAATTCCCATAGTTTAGGGCCCTTAAGGTAATGCAGGTTTTATACCATCAATAGTACAACAAAGAGCCCCTAAACCCTAAACCTAGAAGAGCATGCAGAGCTCGAGACCCACAGGCTTCTCAAAGTTTTAAGGCATGGTTTAGGGTTTAGGATTTAGGAGTTTAGGGTTTAGGAGTTTAGGGTCTAGGATTTAGGAGTTTAGGGTTTAGGAGTTTAGGGTTTAGGGTTTAGGGTTTGGCGTTCGAAGTTCATCTGAGTTAGGGTTGTTGGCGTTGCAGCTACAGAATCCTGAATCCACTTGCGCAATTAGGTTACTTCAGGGGTTCTGATGTGGTTCCTTTCTCGTTTGCTGTATTGCCACAAGATGCTCCTAAGCTGCAGCACTTCAGGATACAGCTGCGAGTATCTTTCTGATCTTTTTCTCTTCTGGTAGCCTATAGCTATAAGCCTTAACCCTTAAACTCCAAACCCTAAGGCCTTGAATCCTAAAGCCGGGTAAACCCTGAACCCTTATAGTATATTCCTTATTGTAGAACCCTTATAGATCCCTTGGAAGCCCGGCAGCCCAGAACAGGCCTGACTTTCGGCACCCTTCGCGGCTCTCGCACTCAGGCGCCGGGGCCGGGTCTGTCTTCGCCATGCTATGCTTCGGAGGCCTCACAAGGTGGGATGAAGGTAGGTGGGATTAAGGATCCCTTATATATGGACTCTTATTTGGGAATATCCCACCTACCTTCATCCTACCTTTTGAGGCTCCCGAATACTATAACACATTGCACTTTACCATATTGGTTTATATTACACTAAAGTATATACCGTATATATATATATATAATAAATACTACATATATATATATATGTATATATATATGTACACTATGTATATATATATATATATATATATATCTGTGTGTGTAGCTACTATAGCAGAAATGGGGAAGATCAGCGGTTGAGAGTTAAGTGGAGTTCGAAAGCTGCGTCCTCAAGCATGTAACGACAGTCCTTGAGGAATGCTCCGTAGGGGCACGGCGGCTTAGGTTCAGGGTTTAGGGTTTATAGTGGTTGAGAGTTTAGGGCTTAGGGCTCAGAGTCTAAGGTTTGGGGCTTAGGGCTTAGAGTCTAAGGTTGGGGCTGAGGGCTTAGGGTTAGCGTTTAGGGCTTACAGGAGTTGAGGGCTTAGGGTTTAGAGCTTATAAGGGTTTAGGGCTTAGGGTTTAGGGCCTAGGTGTAGGGCTTAGGGTTTAGGGCGTAGGGTCTAGGGTTTAGGGCGTAGGGTCTAGGGTTAGGGTTTAGGGCTTAGGGTTTAGGGCTTAGGGTTTAGGGTTGTCTAACCCTAGGGGTCCATGTGCCAAAATGGTATGTACCTTTGGGGCCAAAGTGTATGCATTTTGGGCACAAGAAGCCTTAGGCTAACCTGAGAGCGAATGCCTAGATTTTGGAACGAAGAGGAGCACAAATGTCAGTGGCCCTAAACCCTGAATTCTAAACCAGGCGAACTTAAGCCTGAGCAAGGGGGGTTAGACAAGAGGGACGACGAACAGGAAGAACTAGGGGAACCAGAGGAGTCACTGGAACAAAAAGAAACCGGCATCACCACCGCCCCTACCACGGACATTACAGTCACCCGCACCAAAAGCACAACCAAGAGCACTGCCAAGACCACCAGGAAGACCACCAAGACCACCACCGCCAGCACAGCACCAACACCATTAGACATCTTGGCGAATCCCCCCGGACCAAGCTAGTAAGAAATGTTTTCCCGTTTGCAGACGAGGTGTTTTTGGTCGGATTCCGTGGATGCCGACGAAGCCACCAAGGCATGGCAGGGCACATCTGACACTGGATCCGGGGTTCCTTTAGAGGTTTGCTTACATAAGTCAGAGTTGTTCCTTTTGTTAGTAACCTACTTTCTGTTGGCATGCGGGTTCACAGTTTCCGCGGCAAGGGCTGAAGACTCAATCAGTGTGCATCCAGATGCCACTTGACCAAGCCGAAGGCTCAACTCTAGCACTCAACTGTGCCTGATCGCCCCCCCGCCCCACATTGCATCATGCAGGGCCGCAATTTTGCACACACAGCGCTGACGCGCTGTGTGGCGACCCTCACCTTGGTGACCTTTGTGGTGGGTGCTTCGACCGGGAAGCACGTCGAGAATGCAAGCTGCGCTTCTGACGACCAGGCGCTCTTGCAAGCAAAAGCGCTCGTCAAGGGAGGAGTTGCTACGTGCCCTGCGGATCCCAGCACCGACACAGAGGATCCTGTCATCTGGGTGCGCGATACGGTATTAACGACAACCTCTGGACAGTGCGTCATTCCGCAAAATGCCGTAACGGTAAGTGACAACTGCCCAGGCGTCACATGGTCCTGTGAGCCACCATCTTGTTCCTGTGCTTATGTCGGTCAGAATACAGTTGACTGCACGGCGATCGATGCTGCTGGCAACGCTGCATCAGCTTCCTTATATGTTACCGTGGAGGACAATGAGGATCCAGTCTTCGATGCGGTGCCGAATGACGTGACAGTGACCACAGACCAAGGACAGTGCGGAGCCCGTGTGAATTTCAATGTGCCCACCGCAACCGACAACTGTGGAGTTGCGCAACTAGTTTGTTCGCCAGAATCCGGCACCGCGTTCTCGGTCGGTACCACCACGGTGACGTGCACCGCCACCGATGTAAATGGGAACACTGCCGAGACAAGCTTTGTCGTCAAGGTCGATGACTACCAGGATCCCCTCGTCGTGGTGAGCGATACGGTATTATCGACAACCTCTGGACAGTGCGTCATTCCGCAAAATGCCGTAACGGTAAGTGACAACTGCCCAGGCGTCACATGGTCCTGTGAGCCACCATCTTGTTCCTGTGCTTATGTCGGTCAGAATACAGTTGACTGCACGGCGATCGATGCTGCTGGCAACGCTGCATCAGCTTCCTTATATGTTACCGTGGAGGACAATGAGGATCCAGACTTCGATGCGGTGCCGAATGACGTGACAGTGACCACAGACCAAGGACAGTGCGGAGCCCGTGTGAATTTCAATGTGCCCACCGCAAGCCGACACTGTGGAATTTTTCAAGTAGTTTGTTCGCCAGAATCCGGCACAACGTTTCCGGTCGGTACCACCACGGTGACGTGCACCGCCACCGATGTAAATGGGAACACTGCCGGGACAAGCTTTGTCGTCAATGTCCATGAGACGGAGGCTCCAGTCTTCAATCCGGTGCCGGATAATGTGACAGTGACAGCAGACCAAGGACAGTGCGAAGCCGTTGTGAATTTCAATGTGCCCACCGCAATCGACAACTGTCCAGGAGTTCAAGCAGTTTGTTCGCCAGAATCCGGCACAACGTTTCCGGTCGGTACCACCACGGTGACGTGCACCGCCACCGATGTAAATGGGAACACTGCCGAGACAAGCTTTGTCGTCAATGTCGATGAGACGGAGGCTCCAGTCTTCGATCCGGTGCCGGATGTTGTGACAGTGACAGCAGACCAAGGACAGTGCGGAGCCGTTGTGGATTATGTGGCCAATGCAACCGACAATTGTCCAGGAGTTCAAGTAGTTTGTTCGCAAGAATCCGGCACAACGTTTCCGGTCGGTACCACCAATGTGACATGCAGCGCCACGGATGCTTCTGGCAACACTGCCTCGTCGGAATCTTTCGTCGTTCCTTGGCCGTTCTCGACAATTATTTCCAATGTACCAGTGGCTGTAGCAGTGTAGCACCTGTTTCATGCATGCATGTACGGACTATATGTAGGTATCCATGTATGTAAGCACGCCATTTGAGCAGGACTTTTCTGTTGTAGCTATTCTCAGCCCGTCACCCTAGACCCTGGCTTCTAAACCCCAAACCCTGAACCCTCAACTTCGGACTCTAAAACCCTAAACCTTAAGCCCAAAACCCTGGAAAAAGAGCCCAGGTCCAGGTCAATGACCTCGAAGATCCAAGCATCGGCACACTTCCCAACATCGACGTGCCTGGGTTCTTGCAGCAAAGGAATGGGTTTGGGGTTTGGTTTACAGGGTACCATAGGGTTCTATAATAAGGGTCCCCTTATAAATTACTGTAGGGGGTTTAAAATAGGGTCCCCTTTGAAGGGGTTCCTCAAGGGTTCCTTTAAGGGTATGGGGTGCCCTTTAAGGGGTTCCTTAAGCATTCTACTTCAGTTACCTCTGGGTCCTTTAAGGGTTCCTGTGTGGGAATTCTATGAGGTTTTAAAGTCAAGTAGTATAGGGGCCTTAATAATTAGAATAGGGTTCCTTTAAAAGGATGCTGTACAGGGTTCTATAAGGGAGACATAATAGGGTTCTATAGTTTAGGGGCCTCAATAATTAGAATAAGGTTTTAAGGCCCATGATACTATGATTGTAGTTCGGAACCCCAAAGTGAAATTGGCAACTGTTTAGGCCCCTATAGCATCTTGGCTTTAACTTACCGTAACGAGGACAACCCTATTGTTTGCCATGCATCCCCATTACGGTAATTCTTGATGATATCAATCCTGCATACGAATATGCCATAATTCCCACAGTCTGGGTTCATTAAGGTACTGCAGGATGTATATCATCAACCTAAACCTTAAAACCCTATACATGCCTTAAAGGGAACCTTACAGGTACCCTTCTAGATCCCTTGAAAGGAACCCTAGGGTATATATGATCCCGGTTCGGCCGGCCCCCGCTTCTCCCCCCCCCCAATGGTTCCTCCTCCCCCCTTGTGGTGTGGTGTGGTTGTGGGTTGCCCCCCCCCCTTCCTGTGGTGTGGTGTGGTTCGGGAGTGGGTCTGCTTAGGCTGGTTACCCCACTCCCCCCTGTGGTGTGGTGTGGTTTGGGTTTCCTGCGTGGGTCTGCTTGGCGTGTGAGCCCTCCTGTGGAAAAAGCTCGCCCCACTCCCCCCTGTGGTGTGGTCTGGTTTGGGTTTCCTGCGTGGGTCTGCTTGGCGTGTGAGCCCTCGTGTGGAAAAAGCTTGCACAGTTCGGCTTGGGGAGCGGGGGGGGATACCATTGGGGGGGGGTCGGTGAACCGAGAACCGGGATCATATATCATCAACCGTCTCACTTAACAAGATAACAGGTGCAGTCCTGCAGCCCGACGACCGTCACGTTCGCGCCTACAGCGGATGACAACTGCCCAGGTGCTTGAACATCTCGCAGCCCCTGAATCAGAGCTTCCGAAAATTAGGGGTACCTTATTTGGGGGTCCTTATGATAAGAGTCCTACTGTTTAGGGTAGTATATTCGGGACCCCTCTTTTCGGAAACTCCCGAATCCCTCAGCAGCTCGACCCCTACACCCCTAAGCCTCCAGACCCTGAGCCCTGAACCCCAAACCCTAAACCTTAAACCCTAAACCCCAAAGCCTCTCGACCCCTACGCCCCTAAACCCTACACCCCAAACAGGTGTTTCAACTTCTTGCAGTCCTTCATCCGGGTCCCTTTTCACTGTCGGCGAAACAGCAGCTAGGCAGGCCTTTGGGGCATTGTACATTTTCCCCTTGAGATCCCAATCCGCCTTATTCAAGGATTGTACCTTAAATCAGAATAGCAACCCCTTTCATTCAAGGTATCTTCCTTAATTAAGGGTGCATTGGAATCTCTGGGCCATTGTTGGGCCAAAGAGGATTCTGCTGTACGAAACTGTTTCAATAGGTCCTAAACCCTAAAAAACCTAAAACCCAACACCCTAAATCCTAAACCCTAAACCCCAAACCCTAAATCCTAAACCCCAAACCCTAAACCCTAAACCCTAAGAGCCCACCTAGGAAGTGACGTGCACTGCAACCGATGTGGCGGGAAGCACCAGTCAGAAGCGCTTTTCAGCACCTTGGGATTTGTCCTGTGAGCTCCTGTCATGGTAATCCCTAAACCCTGAACCCTAAAACCCTAAACCTTGAACCCCTGAACCCTAAGCCCTGAACTACTCGACCTCCAACTCTTAGAGGTTCCATCTCGCGCATCTTTAGGGTTTGAGGTTTAGGGTTTAGGGGTGCCTAAGGTATCGGTGGAGTGCGACAATGGCAGCAGCGAGCCGACTGACAATGCCGGAGATGGCAGCTACTACCACAAGCGCGTTCCTCGCATCCCGAGGTTGCTTTGAATTGTGATGGAGTTCTATGCAAATTACCATACTGGGACCTTTAGTAAAGAATATGGTTTCCGTATTATGGTAACTCGAATTAAGTTCCTGAACAAGAACCCAGGTGGCTTCACCACAAGCACCACGGCCACGCAAAGCGTGGTCGCCACGTCAGGAAGGGGTTGGACACAAGAACAGACGGCGCACAGTGAGTGAGAGCCCAAGGCGCACGGGCATTTGGCCGCAGCGCAACATGCGCATTTTGAGTGGCATAGAGCTACCCCACAGGTGCAGCTGATCTGCATTTGCCGGCCAGGAACACTGCTACGAACCGAGAGGCGGAACCCTAGAAATTCCCCAGAAATCAGTCGTTCTTGATTCTCCTACATAGCCCTGTATGCTACAGTGACTGGCCACGGAGCGCAACTCAGCATTTTAACTTTCATTGATTATTTCGGCCAGTGGCTACATGTCGTAGCTCCTTCCGTTCACGTAGCAGCCATGCGGATGCTCTAAACTGGGATACTCTTGACCTTGAAATAGTTTAGGCCTTGGTGGTGGACGCGATTTGCCCAGACAGCCAGCGAGGGAAATCTGCAAAACCAGCATGGTCCCATGTGCCAGTGACACAGCCCTGGGCGCAGAATCTTAGACCTGGAGTTCTATGTACCCTACAATGACACTTCGTTACCCTAAACCCTAAACGAAAACCCCAAACCAAAACCCACCCTGTAAGCCAGAAACTCCGGGAGCCTCAATCTTGAACACCTCGAACCTCAAACCCGAAACTCAAAGGCCCGAAATCATGATCTAATGGTTGACTTAAATACTTGCCTATACCGTCGTGGGGGTTCCTTATTATGGTTATAGGATAAAAGGCCCCCAAAACCCTATTCTAATTATTGGGGCCCCTATAGTATCGTTTTCAACCTACACTCCTCGGGCCCTGTAAACCCTAAACCCTGAACTCTTGCTATGTAAAGGCTTGGTTTTCCTTATTTGCTGCTCCTCTTACCCATGGGGTCATACCCTGCCCCTTGTTTAGGGTACCTAGTTGTGTGGCAAGGATCTCAGAAAAGTAGGTCCTCTAAAGGGACAGGGTATGACCCTATAGGTACCGTACCCCAACCCCGATGCTGAAACCCCGTGTGTCGAGCGCAACACCGCTCGAAGATTCGCCCTTTGCCCACGACGTTAAGCTGCATGTTTTCTAGAACTTTTCCGGTGTCCTTTAAGGGGTCCTTGCGGGGTTCCATAAATGGGATCTATAAGGCAATATAATAGCTTTGGTGCGCAAGTGGCAAACTTAGGGTGAATGGTGCAATCACAGCGAAGATTATGGGAGGGTGTACTCTGCACGGGGCGCTTGCAAAACCTTCCCGGGCAAGGGCAAGAGTTGGTCACCCTTTGGGACCATAAGACCTTTGAAAGTTAATGCAATGCAGCCTCATACGGTGAATCATTATATCATGGTAACCCTAGGCCATGAAGCCTAAACCCAAACCCTTGTAGGGTGCATGTCCTGTTTAAGTTTTTTAGCTTTCGGCCATTACCGACGAAGCTTTTAATCGGCCTTTGCCAAGCCTTAGGCTTTCAAAGGTTCCCTAAGCTGACTTAATCTGGGTTTAGGGTTTAGGTTTTCGAAGTACTCCTCATCCGGTGTGGAACTTCTCACAGTCCTTTGACAGACTTGACAGACGTCCCCAGCACAGTCATTACCAAGACCGCCAAGGCCACCAAGACCAACATCACCACCCTCAGACATCTTGATGAACGTCCCCGGCAGCCTCTAAATGGTGTCCTTTTTTGCACGCGAGGTGTTTTGCTCTCGGATGCCGTGGCCGGCGAAGCCGTCGAAGCAAGGCAACGCCAGGGCTAATCTCCCAGCGGATCCGTTCTTTTGATGGGGTTCCTTCAAAAAATTCCAGAATGTTCGTTTCTGTTTTGGGGAACTTACCTTCTGCTGATATGCAGGTACTTAGCACCTTCTGGGTCTTCTTCATGCATTTACCATGGTGGCCTAAATGAGTACCTATACCATTCTGGGGTTCCTTACTATAACTATTGTTATTCCACTATGGGCTATTAGACCCTAAAGATCCCTATTCGGACCCTATTAAGGGTAGATTAAGGTAGCCATAAGGTCTAATAGCCCATAGTGGTTGAGGCCCCTACATTACAGTCACACTTTCGGCAAGGGCCGGAGGAGCCTCAATCCCAGAGACTCCAATATCCCTACTTAATTAAGGAATATTCCTTAAATCATATATGGGATCCTACTATAATTTAAGGAATATTCCTTAATTAAGGGATATTGGAGTCTCTGGGATCGCTACCAAGCCGAGGGGCCGACTCTAGCGCTCAACCGTACCCTAAAACCCCAAGACCCTAAACCCTAAAGCCCCAAAAACCCTAAACCCTAAAACCCGGAAACCCTAACCCCTTTAAGGAACCCCTATAGATCTCCTAAACCCTAAACCCTAAACCCTATAAGGAGCCCCCTACCCCCCTAAGGCTCCTTATGAACGTGGCGACCTCGGTTTTGGTGGAGCGCTGCGATCGGGAAGCACCTCGAGGCCAAAGGGTCTGAAATACCTATATAGGGTTCTAGGACCTAGAGTAGGCCCTTATTCAGTTTTTTTTTTTTGGTTTCAGGTTCCCTTAATATAAGACCCTTTAAACCAAAAAGGGCGCCCTGTTTATTCCTAGCTTACTGTTGGGTCTAGGGTTGTTCCTTTAAGTAATGGTTCCTTTAAGGGTTACCATAAAGGTTCCTATAAGGGCTTCGATGAGGGTTTGGGGTTTCGCCACAGGGTCGAAAGTTCCTGTTTAGGGTAGAATGTATGGTTCTTCAGGGGTTCCATGAAGGGCTTAGGGTTGCTTTAAGAGTTCCAATAATAAGTACCTATATAGGAGAATGTGGGGTTTCTACATGAGGAATTACTTTTACGATTTGGGGAAGTATTCCACATAAAGAGTGCCTAGGAATTTTGGGGAATGCACTTTCGAGGACCAGGCACTCTTCTGAGCAGAAGGCGCACGTCAAGTGAGCAATTGCTACGAGCCCTGCTGATCCCAGTGATGGCACAGAGACTCCTGTCCTGGTGTCGCTCACTAACCAGCAATGCGTCGCGCGCTACGGTTTCAATTGCGATGGCATGGAGAAGAAGTGCGCCCAGGGCTCATTTTGGGTTCATGGCTTCAGGTCAGTTTGTTCATTTACGGTTCGATTGGGACTAGTTCAATCTCAAAAACTTCCTCAAGGTCCCAAACCCTAAAGCCCCCTCCTGCAAGGTGTGATGAGTAGTACACCTTTTGTCCATTGTAAAGCAAGAGAACGAGGTTTCCTGTTATAGGCCCAGAGACCCCAATACGCCTTTTTTAGGCATAGGGAACTTAATATTATAATTTACCTTAAGGCTCCTGGACCCTTGTAGTGAGATCCCGGACCCTAGCCCCCAAAGCCGAAACCCTCCCCCAGAGAGCCCAGGACCCTCTTTGGAGCCTTAGGGTAAGGTAAATTCCTTCAAAAGGGGTTTTGGGATCTCAAGGGGGGGTCCAGGAGCTGAACATACGAAGGAAACCTCAACCCCAAAACCCAATCCCTGAACCCTAAACTTAGGGGTACTTAGAAATACTTTTTGATTTTTGGTTATTATAATCCCTAAGAAACAGCTAAAACTATAATTTTTGCTAGGGTTCTAAGTTCAGTAGAGTAAAGTGTGAAACGCAACTCAGAACCCAGTCCAACCCAGAGGGTCAATGTACCCATATAGCATTTGCCTTGACCGTAAAGCAGTCTCTATATAGGTACTGTAGTAGGGCCAAAGCATATACTACCTGATTACATGGAGCCTTAGGGTAACAAGAAACAGCCTATGCCCCTGTACATGTGTTCCCGATCGTGCCTCTTACAAACCGTCTGCCCGTCACTCTCCTGTGCGCATAAGGCTCAGGTGTTAGATCTTTGTTGGGTTCTGCTCCTTGGGTTCGCCAGGCTGTTCAGTGGTACACCTTTTTGCTCTCAGGTTTCTGGGTTTCTATTATAAAATAAGTAGCCCAAAAGTAAGTATATACGTTTGCCCAGTGGGTTACTGAACAGCCTAGTTCAGGAAGCTCAAAGGATTTTGGTTTCTTCGGCTTCCTTCTGAAGGGAGCCGGAGTCCAAGGTTGTAAGGTCGCTGTTGTTTCGGCTCAGGGAGAGGAGGTAGATGACTTTTAAGGGTTTATGGCGAAGCCCAAAAGTTGGAAACCCAATAGCCTCAATCCTTAAGAGCAATGTATAGAGAATCCCAGCACTTTTTGTCCTTTATCAGGTTTCCAACTTTCTGGGATTTACTGTAGGGGTTTTGGGTTTGGGACGTTTTGCAGGGCTTGATCAATTAATTATTGTATAGGGAGGTTCTTGGTGGCTCAGGCAGGTACCCCAGATAGCTGGGAGTCCTTTTTCAGGGGTACCGTACCTCCAATAAGGATCTTGTTATGTAGGCTTCTGTATTCAACTAGTATGTTGGAGGCAATGCCGCTACTGTATTTACTTGAGTTTGGAGAGCATCGCCGGCCACCTCAACCTTCAATCCCAAACCCTATACACCCTCCAAGCCCATTGCCCTCAATTCTAAACCCAAAATCCCGAACCGGACCGAAGCTTTTGAAACCGTCATAACATAAACCCTGTGATAGCGAACACAGCCCTAACAAAAGGCACCTTTTAAACGAGCCGTAGTTTCGAACCCAATGCAACAATACAGACCACTTATAGAAGACTGCCAAAAAGGCAGCCCGAAACCATGGTTCTAAGCCCATGGTCTGCGATCGTCGTCACGAGCCATTGCAGTGGCGAAGGGCTCTGCACTCCATTACCGAGCCCCTCTCGGATACCTGGAAGGCTTTGGGGGTTAGGGGTTAAGAAGGTTTAGGGTTCGGTTTAGGGTTTAGGTTTAGGGTTGAGGGTTTGGGGCTTTAGGGTTTAGGATAGGGGTTTAGAAGGTTTAGGGTTTAGGCTAAATAAGAGGGTTTCATGTGGTTTAAGGGTGCGCCCCTTAACAACACGCAAGCACGCAGACACACAACACGAACATTTTCCAAGACTCTACGACACCCTCTTACCCTTTAAGTGCCCCCTCAAAGGTGTAGCAACCCTCAAAGGAATCCTGAAAGGATGCCTATTTGTGTACATGGACCCTTAGGGTAATTGGGATGTGTAGAAGCATCTCGGTCTCCTCCTTAAGCCTTTGTCATGGTTGGGTACCCTTTTCAGGGATCTTTAGGGTTCTTTTAAAGGGATCTGCAGGGTTCCTTAAAAGGGATCTATAGGGCTGGGTAAAAATTTTACATTTTTATGGGTACTTAAACCCAATAAGGAATAGAAATTCAGATTTTTAATCCTATCCCAACCATGAACTAGAAGCCTCCGTATTTGGTTGAGTCTTGTTATCCTTGGGGTTTGGGGTTTACCCATAGGCCCCATAGTAGTTCCTTCTTGGGATTACCTTATAGAAGTCTAAATATGAACCCCAAAAAGGAACTACATTGGGGCCTTTGGGTAGTCTTTAGAGTCAGGGCCAGGTTCGGAGTTTTGTTTTGTGTTGAGGTTATACAGTTATACCTTTTTCGTTAAGGATTACGGGGGGGGTTAACCGTTTAACCTACAACTTTGTGGGGCTTGGGGGCTACAGATAGCGTGTAGGTACAAGGTTTTGGAGCATTTTTCTCACCAACCCACTGCGATGTGTGAAACCCCATGGTACTGGATACCGTTCCGGGGCAGTAAGCTTCTCATCTTTTCGTTGTGTCCGGGACCTGTAAGGAGAATTGTCAACCCTCTTCCGGCAGCATCGTCTTGGGTATCAGTGCATGCAGTAAAGAGAGACAGTGGCAGAGGGCACTGTCTGTCTTGGAGATTCCGGGAGCAGCCTTTGAGAATGTACGGATTCTGGGTGCTAGCATCTGGGCTCCTGTTAAGGAACTTAATTTAAGTCACCATAATGGAGATCTATAGTAAAAAATGTTGTTTCTTTATTATGGCAGCTTAAATGCAATCCCTTAAGTTAGCACAATAGAGGTCTATGGTAAAACAAATGTCGGTTCTTTATTATGGTAATTAACTTAAATGCAACCCCGTAGCAAGAGCCCAGGTATTAGCGCTTGCGAGAAAGGCGGAAGATGGGAGTTGGCATTGTCACTGCTCTCATCAGCCGGTTGCGTTGCGAACACGATCAGCTTCTAGGGTCCTGAGAAGTACCCAGTTGCCCTTTTTCTTTTTGGGTCTCCGTACGGTTGATGATATAAGGACCCAAAGCTATGGGAATTATGGTATATTCCTTGTTATGGATAATGCTGGATTTATATCATCAACAGTATTAAAAGCTACGGTTAGGAAAAAGAGCACCCTTATTATGAAGGGGCTACTCAGGAACCTAGGTTTCAATGCGGCGATTGCTGCCTGCAACAGGGGTGTCGGACCATGGCCGCGATCACTAGAATTAGCTTCGGAGATTTGCAGCAGAAGACTCGGGGCAGACGTCATCACGTATAATGCATGCATCACCGCATGCGCTTCAGGGAGAGCATGGTCCTTGGCCTTGCTTTTGCTTTCGGGGATGTCGGAAGTCAATCTTCAAGCCAATGTGGTCACTTGCAATGCTGCCATCAGTGCATGTGAGGGAGTGGGATGGGAGTGGTCACTGGAGCTGCTGTCAAGTATGCAGGGAGCGCAGGTGCAGGAAGATGTCATCAGCTTCAGTACCAAGCCTTAATGGCCCAGCTTGCTGAACAGGGAGCTATACTACGCTACTGTTCTTTGAACCGTTAATGAGTATGCACCTCATAGTGCCCATCCTTAAGCCTTAAACTAGATGAAGCTCAGGTTACCCACTTAGCGCAGTAAGTTCTCCCATCATTTCTATTCAACTCGCCTCTTAGGGTAATAAAGCCAGGTATTTCACTAAACCCTTGAGCCCTTAAAGAGATCTCGGAAAATAGAACCCCAAAGTAAGGACACCGAAATGTAAGTAACCCAAGCTGGCCCCCCCGTTGTTCCAGGGGTTCCCGTCTCAAGAGCGACTTACATTCTGGAGCATATGGGAGTTTGAGAAACTAGGATGCCCAGTAGTACCCTTATTCCCTTTTTGTAGTCCTAGGTTCCTTATGAAGTTACCCAATACCAAAAGGAGAGGCCATTTTATTCTTAGGTGACTGGGTATCCTAGTATGAGCATATCCCTAAGGGTCCATGTACCCAAATGGTATATACTTTGGCCCCATTGTACCTACATAGGGACTACTTTAGGGCCAATGTGTATACTATTCAGGTACATGGACCCTTAGGGTATGGGAGTTTGAGAAAATTGAGGGGTACCTGATTTTGGGGTCCTTATAATAAGGATCCTACTATTTAGGGTACTATATTAGTTCCCCTGTTTTCGGAAACTCCTATATGCCGAGCTTTCAACGTTCAGGTTTGACTCTTATGTCTTGAACATTCAGCCTTTTTAACTTTTCAAACCAAAAGTTTCGTAGTAGTCTGAAAGCCGCTTATTGCTGCGGATTTTTGGGGAAAGTACGATATCGGATTGTGGGTGTGGAGTTGTAAGTAAACAGGAGAGAGAACAAAGCATCGGATTTTACGAGGGGTTACTTTACGAGGGGTTTGGACGGGGTTCTACAGGGGCTGATAATGGTAAGGTAGCCTGATTCGTCAGGGTTCCCTGATAGCATGGCCTAAGGTACTACCATCAGCATCTGTGAGAAGCAGAGCCAGTGGCAGGTTGCAGGGCAGCTCTTCGCACAGATGCTGGGGAGAGACATACGAGCTGATGCCATCGTCTTCAGTAGCTGTATCAGCGCACACGTGCGTTGTGAGCGGTGGTCTTTGGCGCTAGATCTCTTGGGCCACATGCGGCGAGGTAGAGTGCGAACGGATGTCATCGCCCTGAGTGCAGGCATCACCGCATACGGTAAGGGCGGGCACTGGCAGTCAGCCCTGGATCTGTTGTTCAGCTTCGGAGGTCATGTTGATGCGGCAACCTCGACTTTGAATAAGCAGCCTTTTGAACTTTCCTGGTGGCTTGATGTAATTCAGTAGGGTGGCCTTAGCAAGCGGAACAAGGAGTTGCTGTTTGAAAACACCGAAACACTAACTTCAGAGCTCTAGATCCTAGAGCCTGAAGCCAGCAAGGTATGCTACAATGCCGTTTTGGGGGCTTGTGACAGAGCCGGGCAGTGGGAAGTCGCATTGCAGCTGCTGGAGACGATGCCCCGAGCCGGAGTGCAGGCGGACGTGAAGAGTTTCTGGGTCCCGTATCGGAGGCCCCAAATTGTGGGATGAAGGTAGGTGGGGTAATCGCAAAATAAGAGTTCTTATATAAGGGATCCTTCATCCTACCTGCCTTCATCCCACCTTTTGAGGCCTCCAAGTTTTGGATGATGTTCTGGAGGTTTTAGAGTTTCGGGATTTAGGCCTCCAGGGCTTCAGTTAGACATTGTGTAAGGTTTCAGAGCAGCTTTGAAATTGAAGATATTTGCGCAAGTTGATTTGTGTAGCTTTACAAGGTATTTCAAGAAACTCGCGTTTCGGCTTCCCTGAACCCTGAACCCTCAAGCCCTACACCCATACACCCCTAAACCCCCAAACTCCAAATCCTGAACCCCGAAGCGCAGATCTCTTAACCCTGAACCCTAATTAATCCCCTAAACCTGAATTAAGCCAGGAATCCCGAACCCAGGTTCCTCAACCAGAATCCAGGTTTCGGCTCTTCCACAAGAAGCCTTGTAGATCACCAAACCCTAAACCCTAAACCCTAAACCCTAAACCCTGAACCCTAAACCCTAAACCCTAAACCCTTAAGTAGGGAACCCCAAAGTCCTCAAGCCCTAAACTCAACACCCTTACGCTTAGGGGTACTTAGAAATTATTTTCAATTTTTGGTTATTATAATCCCTACTAAGAAACAGCTAAAATCATAATTTTTGCTAGGTTCTAAATTCAGTATAGTGTATATAGATCCCTTTAATGGAACCCTTAAGGGAACCCTGCGACGCCCTAAGGCCCGAAGCCAGGTTTCGGCGCTTCCCTGAACCCTCCCTAAACCCTGAGCCCTAAACCCTTGAACCCTGAACCCTAAACCCCTGAACCCTAAACTCAATCAGAACCCAGGTTTCGGCTCTTCCATCAGCGCCTGCACTGGTCTGGCATGGCAGGTGGCTCTTCAGGTTCTGTCGAGGATGGCTTTGGCAACAGTGGAGGCTAGCATCCAGATCTGTTTAACTAGGTTCCTAGGGTTCCTTAAAGAGCTCCTTGAAGGGTTAGGTTTTAGGGTCGGTTTAGTGTTTAGGGTTTGTGGTATAAGGGATCTATGCGGGTTAAGGGTCTAAGGTATGCAAGGGTCCGTGTCTTAGGGGCTGGGTAGGTAAGCTTCAACCAGAATTGAATAAGGGTCCCTTTTTGGGTCCCCACTATTATAACACGGCACCTATTATTTAGGGTACCCAAAAAAGGGACCATAATTTGGGAAACCACCCAATATAACCTTGCCATAACTAAAAATGCTATCCTTTTTTGGGGGGCTAGGGTATTCAGCCCCGAAGGTTTAAGGATGTATATAAGGGTGCTCTTTTCACAGCTTCTCCAGGATCGAGACGGTTTTTCGATTCAGGGGCTCCGTATTCCGGCTGAGCAGTGGGAAAAACAAGGGTACGCTGATTTTCTCGAGGTTACCGGGGAAATTCGTATAGAAACCTTACAGACCCAAGTGAAAAAAGTCTCAACCTCCACCGGCCAAGGTAGAGTCGCTCACAATGCTTGTATCAGCGCGTGTGCGGCTGCGGGAAGGTGGCAGATCGCAGCCGCGCTGCTGGAGGAGATGTTGGGAATCAGGCTTGGTGCCTGGGTCACCCAGTAGTACGACTCTGGGATACTTCGAACGGTCTGTAAGGGGTTGTGACGGCTAAGGGGTTCTGTTGGGATATAGCGGATTTGCCCACATTTGGCGGTCCCATTGTTTAAGCTGAACAATTAATGAGAGTGAAGGGTGTCCTTTACTGTGAAGAGGGTACACTGGAACCGAGGTGTGGATGTAATCAGCTTCAATGCCCTCATCAATGCATGCCAGCAAAGCGGCAGATGGGCACTGGCCTTGCACGTCCTGTTCGACGTCTTCGCAAGTGCAGCTTCCCGCTAGTCGAGGCAGTAGCCGTTTTTCCTTGCTTGCGTTCCAGAAATTTGCCCCTTATATTCACTGAATTTAACCTGAAAGCCCTACTTCTTGTTCCATCCCAGAGATCATGTTTGTGTACTTATTGTAATTAGCGCAGCCGGATTCCAATTCCTAAATAGGATAATAGCGGACTGCACGAGCAAGGCTATGTCTCCGGATGTGATCAGCTTGAATGCCACCATCGGGGCATGCACCCAAGCTGGGCAGTGGCAGAAGCTCAAGCACAATGTAGGCAGCTCTCATGGTTTTGGCTATGAGGCTCTTTAACCTTACCTCTATGTTCTGAAACCCAAGCTGCCAACCCGACCTCAAGGGCATCAGGATAGACATGTTCCGATTCTCCGGCTTCTACTTTCGGTGTTCTAATGAGGGTGCCATGAGGGATTTATAGGATTTTGTAAGGGATTGTCCTCAGGTTCCAGGGGCAGATTGCAACAGCAACTGGGTTTGGTTTTGTCGGTTTCTGTCTGGGAGAGGATGTAGGTTGTTCTCTGCAAAATGGCTCGTCACCCTTTCAAAACATCTTGAAGGGACCCGAATCCAGAGAATTAGCCATATATGTAAATATTGGGTACTTCTGTTGATGCTATAAATAATGCATTATCCATAATAAGGAATATACCATAATTCCCGTAGTTTAGGGTCCTTAAGGTAATGCAGGAATTTTATCATCAACCGTTGCACCCGGAGGGAATGGATCTTGGAGATGTTTACAGGGTGTTGCAAGGATTGACCCATTTCAATGACCCAGACCCTAGACTCAAGCCCGAACAAGCCCTTTTATTTAAAAGCATGAGGAGTTAGTAAAGCTGTTTCTGGGGGTTGGTTGTCCCGATCACAGCTATCTATATACATTCTGTGTAGTAAAATACCTTGAAGCACCAATGATGAAGGCTGTATATGATTTGTAACTGTAGCTCGTATCAGCCCCCCTTGCAAAAGTCCACAGAGCCTAACAAGAAACCTTACTCTAATTATTACAAGCCCCTATGTCACCGACATTCAAGAATTAGCTGAACCTTATACCCCTAAACCCTCCTAATACCCTCAAAAACCTTAAACCCCAAACCCCTAAACCTAAATCCCTAAACCCTAAACCCTGAACCCCTAAACCCTAAAGCCTTAAAGCCCCAAACCCTTAAAGCCAGCCAAGGAGAGCTGTATGGCTCCTATGGGAGCTCCCAACTCTATCACTGCAGAGGGACTCTTGCCTGTGTCCTTGTTTAGCAGCTTTGGGTTCAGGGTTTACTTGGAGGGTCGGAGGACTTAGTAAGTAGGGGCTCCTTTAAAGGGGATTACAAGGTTTCCTTTGAAGGACTCTATAGGGGTACTATAGGATTTAGGGTTCAGGGACTCAGTAAGTAGGTAGTAAGTAGACTTATAAGTACCCTAAAAGGGACCCTAATTGGGGTTATGGTACTTATAACTCTACAAAATAACCAGTTACTAAGTTCCCCGACCCTCCAAGTAGGGCTGTTTCAACGGATCTACAGGGGTTCGTTTAAAGGGGTCCATAAGGGATCTATGGGGTTTAGGGGTTTAGCAGAGGTTTAGGGCCTTGAGTTTAGGGTTTCGAGTCAGGGTTTAGGGCCCTGGTTCAGGGCTTGGGGCTTAAACTGCATGGCTCAGTGAACTTTTGTAACTATAGTATGGTAAGTTATAGTAGATTATAGTATGTTGAAGTATTTTTGTGAACTACAGTGTGGTAAGTTAAGGGAGTAGGGATGGTTCAGGGTTCAGGGTTTCAAGTTTTGGCACCTACCTTAAGGCTCCTGGACCCTTGTACAGTAGTGAGATCCCGGACCCTAGCCCCCAAAGCCGAAACCCTCCCCCAGACAGCCCAAGACCCTCTTAGGAGCCTTAGGGTAGACTCTAGTATCCTAAACCCTAAACTCCTAAACCCTAAACCCTTTATAGAACCCTTATAGATCCCTTCAAGGAACCCTAGGAGCCTTAGGGTATGGGCTTACAGAGGTTGCCATAGGGGACTCAAGACTTTGGGTTTTACAGGGCCTGGGTTTTCATGTGGGGTTTTGCAGGGTATGACAAGGGTGTGCCAGGGTCGTAGCAGGTCTATCGGGCGCTGATGGTTTTCCGGTTCAATTTAGCGAGGGCCCCAGAGGATCGCGCACTAGGTTTACTGACATGCTGAGCTTGTTGCGATACCCTCTAAACCCTAAACCCCTAAACCCTAAACCCTAAACCCTAAACCCTAAACCCCTAAACCCCTAAACCCCCTAAACCCTAAACCCCTAAGCCACCTTAAGGCACCTAAGGATAGCACGAGCTTCAGCGCGAGCATCAGCGCCTGTGACCTCGCCGGTCGCTGGGAGATCGGGGTTCAGCGCCTCGGATACCCTAGGGGTCGTTTAAAGGGACCTATAAGGGTTCCTTAAAGGGGTCTATGAGGGGTCCTTTAAGGGACCTATAAGGGTTCCTTAAAGGGGTCTATGAGGGTTCCTTAAAGGGGTCTATAAGGGTTCCTTAACGGGGTCTATGAGGGTTCTACAAAGGGTTTAGGAGTTCAGCTCCGAAGCTGTTCAGCGGGGCTTTAGGGTTTACAGTAGAAGCCCAAAAGTTGGAAACCCCATAACCTCGTTCCTCAAGAGTTATGTAGAGGGAAATCCCAACACTATTTGGCCTTAATCCGGTTTCCAACTTTTTGAGGTTTACTGTAGGGCTTTAGGGGTTTAAGGTAACGCGAAACCCCAAGTCCTAAACCGTAATTTTGGGGTTTAGGGTTTCTTGTTTTCAAGTTCGGGTTTAGGGTTTAGAGTGTAGGGGTCCAGCAATTCGGCTCATCAGTGGGGTGCTCTTTTTTGTTTGTATACGGGCTCCTTTAGAATTTAGGTTAGGGTTTCAAATGTGAACGGTTTAGAGTTAAAGTTATAAGGGCTCCTTTAAAGGGTTAAGTTTAAGGTTTAGGGGTTCAGGTTCGTTTTAAAGGCTCTTACAGGTTATCATAGTTTTTCTTGCTTTTTTCACAGGTTGCTTTAAAGGTTCTATAAGGGTATCATAGGGAGTGTTTAGGATTTAGGCTTTTGTATCCGTTTGTTCTAAATGGGGTTCCGTTAAAGGTTAAGTTTAAGATTTAGGGTTCAGGGGTTTAGGGATTTAGGGTTAGGCTTCGATAAGGGTGTCACAGGGTTTTGGGTTTAAGCGTTTGTCAATGGTGTACATGTTGTACCATTCTATTTCTGGGCTCCTTTTGCAATACAGCTGACCCCAGAAAGTTTTTATGTGTTGCGTTGCTTGAAAAAGACGGAGGGCGGCAGGACTGTCTATTACCACGGAGATAGTAATAAAGTTATGTTTAAAATGTTCCGCACTGTTGAGAATCACGGGTTCAGTGTTGTAAATAGACTTGGCAGAGGTAGTATAAAGCACCAGTTTAGACAGTAATAAGTTCGCATGTTCAAAAAGCGTCACTGTGCTACAGCGGCCTAAATAATGACCGATGCTGTTCTGGAGGCTCCTTATTACAATTTTTGCATAATGGGCCCCAAAACCCTAGTCTAGCTATTATCGCCCCTATATTACTGAACAGTCCAGGCTCTTCTCACTGATGCCCTGCGAAAGAATTTTGCCGGACGTCCTGGCCTTCAATGCCGTTACTCAGCCAGGTAGTAGTTTTCAGGTTTCTGTGTTGAGGGTCTGCTTCTTTAGGGTTTCTGCTTTAAGGGTCTACTATATGCTTAGGACTAAAGGAATATGCCTGAAGTCCTAATTACATCCAGGCCCTATTGCATTTGAGCTGGTTTTCCATTGATTAAGGGCGGTTGGGCGCTCTCTCTCTCTCTCTCTCTCTCTCTCTTTGTCTCTGTTTCTCTCTCTCTCTCTCTGACTCTCTCTCCCTCTCTGTTTCTCTCGACATATGCATCTCTGATTCTCCAGGCGTCTGACTTTGGGGAAACCCAAACAGCTCAATCTTAACAATTTGACAGGGCTTTGGGTTTTAGGGTTTATATTGGGGTTTCCGGGCTTCAGGTGTTACAAGGTTTAGGTAACCTTAGTGCGCAGGGAAGTTCAAGGTATGCAATGCGCCCAACCTATTCAAGAAACCTTCACAACCCACACGGTTTAGAGTTTCGGTTTCAGGTTTTAGGGTACATCCCACGAGCACGAAACCCACACATATCAGAAAGCTGCAGACCCAATGCAAACAGAGCCGTCAACGAGAAACAAGTGAAAGCACTCAAGTGCATAGATGCAACTGAACAGGGATATGGGTCTTTGTTATTGATGGAAACAGCCGTGAATATCGACATGGAGAGATGGGTAAATGGTTCAGTATACAAACAACTATCCCCAGCAGCCCTTCTCAAGCTCGAAGTGAACACCCGTAAACCCTAAAACCTGAATCCTGTTAAACCTCTAAAAATCGTACACCTAAAGCATCCTGAAGCCCTAAAGATTAAAGCCTCCTTTATAGATCCGAAACGCTAAAGCCTTCTAAAACTGAAACCCCATTGTTTCAGGCCCTACTTAGAGGATCATGGGACTTAGTAACTAGGGTTATATCTAGGGTAACTATGCTTATAATTACCTATAACCCCAATTAAGGTACTTACAACCTTACCCCTCTCCCTCCAAGGACCTCATAGTTAGGGCCCGAGACCCCTGAAGGACCTCATAATCAGGTCCCTGGAGGCATAGGGTACTTACTAAGTCCCATGATCCTCAAAGTAAGAGACTCTCCTCTGATGCTGAAATCAAAGGGAAAGGGAGGGACCCTTAATGGGCCCCTACCCTATACTGGGCTAGATAATGGGTATATAATAGCTATATATTAAGGGTATATACCTAGGGGTCCTTATTAAGGGTCCCACCTTCTCCTCTGATGCTGAAAGGTTCTGAGCTCCTTCGCGCGCGTGGGGCAGTGGGAGCCAGTGCTCTGTTTGCTCCAGGACGCATCTTTCCGAAATCCTAGGGTTCCCTTTAAAGGGATCTATAAGGGAACCTTTAAGGGGTTCCTTTAAGGGATCTATAGGGTTTGAGGGTTTAGGGTCTAAGTTGATGGACACAATCCTGCATGACCTTCTGGACCCTAAACTATGGGAATTATATGGTATATTCCTTATATTGGGTCATGCAGGATATTGTCCATCCACAGTGTGGGGGGGGCCTGAATAATAAGAATGAAGTTTCGGGAGTTCCTTATTATCATTATAGGAATATGATATCCCCCCAAAACCCTATTCTAATTATTAAGGCCCCTACATTTGCGAGTGGCAGGATGTCAGTTTAGCAGATCAGGACAGTGTCTAGTTTTTTTTAGGTGTTAGGGCTTACGGTTTTCATTTTAGGAGCTTTCTTGGACCCTGACGCATCAACACGGACGTGGGATAGTAGGGCTCGTTTTTCAGTCTACAGTTCAAGGTCTTCTTGGATCCTACAAATGAGAACGGCAACAAGCCTCCTCGAAGACCCCGTGAAGATGTTTGACAATAATCATCATAGCATGCGTTTAATTGCGATAGCTGTACTAACGCTTGTAGATGATGCCCTGAACCCCTAAACCCTAACTAGGCTTAAGCCTCTAAGTCTTGAATGCCAAAACCAACTGGTCAACGACCTTTCGTTGGCAGGCCGGTCTGCGGACGGGGATTTCAAACAAAACAAGCATCTTTCAATTTTCACTCCTCTAAACCCTCAAGCCCCAAACCCTAAACCCTAAAGAGGAGATGCGTTCTGTGGAAGTCGCCCCGGATGCCTTCAGCCGCAGCGCCGCCATCAGCGCTTGCGCCGCGGGTGGTCGCTGGGAAATTGCCCTCAAAGAGCTGCTTGGTCCAGTTCTTGCGTTTGGGGTTTAGGGCTTGGCGTCTTGGGGTATTTAGGGTCGCTTGGGAATCAAAGAGAGCACGTGGAGCAGGGTGTCGTTAAAGTAGGGATTCTGGTAGGTGTGAGACATCCTTGTGGATTGCGAAATTGGTAGGTGGAAGCTGGTGGTGAAGCTTGGCGAGTGAAAATTTTGGGTCGTAGCATGAAGCCACCTTTAATCCGGATCTCCGAAGAGTAATTCTTGTTGCTTTCTGTCTGACCACCAAGATGGGTACTTGGAGGATCATAGGACCTAGTAAGTAAGGTTATAAGTACCTTAATTAATTGGGGTTATAAGTAGTTATAAGTATACAGTAGTTACCCTAGATATAACCCTAGTTACTAAGTCCCATGATCCTCTAAGTAGAGTTGCTGCGGTTGAAAAATTTGAATCCTGCATTACCTTACGGACCCCAGACTATGGGAAATATGGTATATGCCCGATTATTTGTAATGCAGGATTTATGTCATCAACCGTAGGTTCCCCAGTAGTGCCCTTTTGCCCTTTCTATTTTCGGGGTCTGCTTACTATATCGTTTGCCCTAAACCCCCTAGCGTTCAGCCCTACTATGTTCCAAGCCTTACTTGGAGGGGCAGGGGACTTAGTAAGTGGTTTATAAGTAGGGTTATCATTGAGGTAACTCCATTTAAGGTACTTATAACACTACTTATAACCCACTTACTAAGTCCCCTGCCCCTCCAAGTAGACCCTAAACCCTAAACCCCATAGATCCCTTTAAGGAACCCTATAGATCCCTTTAAGGAGCCCTTGAAGAACCCTTACTAGGTCCCCTGCCCCTCCAAGTAAACTCTAAGCCCCAGGGCTTCGTCCCTCAGCCCCACAAAAACCTACAAACAAAGCTCTCATTAGACGAACTTTTGAGAGAAAGCATAGGCCCTAAACCCAAACCCCTTAAATTCCCACAAAACCCTTGTAGAGCCCTTCACACTAGAACCCTAAGCCAGAAGTCGTAAGGCCTCAACAAAGAACCCTAAGCCCTAGACCCTTCAGAAAATCAAAGGGGAAAAGGAGGGAGGGACCCTTAATGGGGACCCCTACCCTATAATTTGCTATATAATGGGTATATAATAGCTATATTAAGGGTATATGCCTAGGGGTCCTTATTAAGGGTCCCTCCGTTTGCCCTTCCGCAAGAGAAGCCTCGGGCATGCCTTCAAAAGAGGCTCCAAGAGCCCCCCGGGTCCTTTGCCAACATCGCCGTGCTCAATGCAGCTTGACTTCATAGGGTTTAGGGTAGAAGCCCAAAACTTAGAAAAACCCAGTAGCCTCAATTCTTAAGAGCAATGTAAAGGTAGTCCCAGCACTATTTGTCCTGAATCAGGTTTCCAACTTTTTGGGGTTCACTTTAGGGTTTGCCCTCAAGGGTCCTTACATCGGGTTTATATAGTTTACATGGCTTATAAGGTGTATAGCGCTTTATGGCTTCAGGGTTTTATGAGTTTTGCGGTTAAAGGAAGGCCCGGGTTTCTCGGGTACGGGTGTTTCTGTCATAGTGTCATAGGGGTCGGAGGTTGAGGTTTTCTGTCCCGAAGGGTCCTATGTACTTTCCGTTTCCGAAAATTTAGGGGGTACCTTAAAAGGGATCCTTTAAGGGTTCCTTAAAGGGATCTATGAGGGTTCTATGAAGGGTTTAGGGTTTAGAGTTTCCAAAAATTAGGGGTACCTTATCTTGGGGTCCTTATAATATAATAAGGATCCTACTATTTCGGGTACTACATTTATTCGAGCCCCCTACTTTCCGGAAACTCCCAAATGTGAGTCACACACACCTAAACTCGAAACCCGTACACCCTAAGCCCGGCTCTAAACCCTAAACTCTGCACCTCGCAACAGTCCTTCTTGAAACCCTCAACCCCGAGCCCTCAACCCTAATACTAAACCCCTAAAGCACCCTCAACCCTATAGTAAAAGCCAGAAAGTTGGAATATCATTATCCTAAGCCCTTTAAGGTAAATTATAGGGTATCCTACCCTGAAACCATATTCCAACCTTCTGGAGTTCCCTTTAAGCCCACCGCCCGAATCCCTGCGCCTCGGCTCTCCCAAGGACCTAGAGTAGGCCCTTATTCCCTTTTTAAAGGTTCAGGTTCCCCTGTAAGCCCCTTTAAACCAAAACGAGCACCCTTTTTATTACCAGCTTACTCTTGGGTCTAGTTCCCAAGGCAGCGATGTCAGCGCTTCAAAGAGCGGGGAAATGGCAGAGGGTCCTCGAGCTTCTCGCCGATCTGCCCAAGAAGAACCTGGAGGCCGGCTCTACTTAGGAGCTGAGTACAGTAGGTATTGTAGGAATCTGTAGGAATCTGATTAAGAAACCTTGGGCATTTATTAGGGTTCCTTGTATGAATCCTAGTATTTCGGGGTTATAGGCCCAGGGTTTCTTAATCAGGTTCCTACAGTAACCTTGAACATTTTGGGGTTTGGGGTACTCAGCCTCTAAGACCTTAGATTGAAACAGGAACCTCAATATGAATGGTAGGAGATGTTGGAAGATCAGGGACGGGGCAAGGAAGGGCTCCATGAAGGGTTCTGCACAGTTTTAGGGCTTTGGGCTTTGAAGATTTAGGGTTTAGGTGTAAAGGCGGGTCTTGGCGGCTCTAGTCTGGTACAGCTACAGAGGGACCGTGATGGCGATATAAGACCTGATGCAAACCTGTAAGCCAGTATACTGCATAGGGGCAATGCATGTTGTTCGTTTTCCTAGCATGTGTATGCGCAGGGCTCAGGTCTTTCGGGTTTCGCTTCGGCGTCCAGTGGCTGCCAGAGATATCACTGTTTGCTTTTTCGGCGTCTACATCAAGCCTAAACCTAAACCTACACCGCTGAAGGCTACTATAGGCATTTACAATAGGAAACCCCAGACCCTGCTGCTTTAGCCTTACGTTCCAAAGGCGGAACCCAGTGAATCATAAGAGAGGGGTAGTAGGCTGAGCCCCCTTACCCCCCTTCGGTTCCTTATGATTGAAGCACTCTTATATGGGTTCATTCAACCTTTGAGTTAGCGCAAGGCAGATTCAATCAGCTTCAATGTGGCCATCAGTGCCTGCGAGGGCGCAGGGCTGTGGCAGGCCGGATATATCCTGCTCAATGTTGTGAGGTTCTTGTTCCTTTGAGGCGTCATAGGTGTTGCTTAGTTGCTTACACGTTGGATATGTCGTCTTAAAAAAGTGTTTGGTATGTTTACATCATTGCGGTGTTTGGAGAAGTCTTGAAGGGCTCTCAATATTTCGTAAGGAACTGATATTTGATACGGTGCTAGGAGGGTTCTGGAGTGAGTGGGCATATTATATATAATATATGTACACACGTGCATACATGCCTACAGGCATACATGTATACATGTATACATGTATACATGCATACATGCAGACATGCATTCATACATACATACATAGAAACATTTGTACAGACAGACACATGTATCTATTTTTATCCGCTTCTTTTTGTGCGTCCGTTTGTCTGTTTGTGCTGCCTGCTTGCCTGCTTGTGTGCCCTTGCTTGTCTGAATGCCTGCCTGGCTGCATGCATGCACGGACGGCTGGATGTTTGGTTGGCTGGCTGGCTGGCTGGCTGGCCTGCTGGCTGGCTTGCTGGATGGATGGATGGATGGATGGATGGATGGATGGATGCATGATTCCTAGATACAATCACGTGCGTGTGGTTGGTTGTTCGTCTGTGTGTTTGAGCTAAGTCTGTATGCATGCATGCATGTACTGTATGTATACACGCATGGATGTATGTAAGTAAGTAGTTGTGTATGTATGTATCTACATGTACACATGCACACACACACAAACGCACTTAAACTTATATACTTCTTATTCAGTCTACATGTGTTGTTGTTATCTTCATGTGTGCACTGGTTTGGTGTTTTAGTGGTTGCTTGTTAGCACCTGGGCATAAGATTTCGGATCTAGGGTTACACGGCCTAGGGTTTGGACTTGATGTTTAGGTTCAGACTCTGTTTTTCGGGGGTTTGGGGTTCAGTGTCTGGGTTTTGGGGTTTAGGGTTTAGTGTTTGGGTTTTTGGCGTTTACCGTTTGGTGACTTGGGTTTGGGGTTGGAGGTTTCTTGAAAACTTAAAATATCAATATGCCAAGGCCGTCGTTTCTCTGAGATCCTCATATAGAAAGTTCTGCTAGGATGCCCAGTAGTACCCTTATTCCCTTTTTGTAGTCCTAGGTTCCTTATGAAGTTACCCACTACCAAAAAGAGAGGCCTTTTTATTCTTAGGTTACTGGGTATCCTAGTCTGCATTGTTGATCACAGAGCTCTGGCTCTGGGAAAAACTCAGAAGGAACCGAACCCTTAAGACCTCGAAACCGTTTTAAGTGAACCACCCAAATCCTGCATTGCTCAGCTATCTGACAGTTCTTTCAAACGTAAACGAAGCAGCAATGAACACACTGACTAGCAAGCGAGCTAGCGAGCAAAGTGACTGTTTTTGTCAGCTAACGGAGTACTCGCCTATCTACGTAAGACCTACCTATCTACCTCTATCCTTCTCTCTATCTATCAATGGTTCTATCTATATATCAATCTTTCTCCCTACCCATTTATCTATCTGTATGTATGGATATATATATATATATATATTATACATGTGTGTGTGTGTGTCTATATCTCTGCTGAATTATCTATCTATCTATCTATATAATTATTGATCTGTCTATGTGTCTATATGTCTGAACCAACCATCATGTCCAAAAGGATGACGACCAAAACCCGTGTTGACTTACACAACGATTAAGAGTCACACCCGCAACCTTTAATCCCCCAAACATAGACCGAAACCCCTGAATCCCAACCCCTCAAGCCTGAATCCCAAACGCGCAGAAAACCCTGCATCCTAGTCCTACCCTTAAACCCTAAACTTCCCTAGATCCAAACCCTAAACTTCCCCCAACCCCGAACCCCAAACGAACAGAAAGCCCTGCAAGGGGGCACTGGAGCTGCTCAAGAAGATGTCTCGCGCTGAGCTGCAGCGAAATGAGATCACGTGGAATGCGGCCGTGCGTGCGTTGCAGCAAGGCCGACCAAAGGGTTGAGATTCAGGGGCATGGGTAGTTATAAGGGTTCCTTTAAGGGCCCCTTTAAAGGGATCGATGGGGATTCCATAAGGGTATAGGGTGTAGGGTCTACTTGGAGGTTCATGGGTAGTTATAAGTGGAGTTATAAGTAGGGCAGCAATAGTTATAACTGATATTAGGGGACTTATAGCTCCACTTATAACTACCCATGAACCCCCAAGTAGGGTTTATAGGAATGTTTGGGATAGTTCAGGGTTCAGCCTAGGGATATTAGGGGACTTATAGCTGCACTTATAACTTATAACTGCCCACAGTAGAGTTTAGGAATGTTTAGAATGGTTTAGGGTTCAGGCTAGGGTTTTTGCTTCGGGGTTTCGGCTTCAGAGCTCTGGCTTCAGGTTTCAGGGTTTTAGCGTTTAGGGCTTTAGGGCTGTAGGGCTTTAGGGTTTTAGGGTTTTAGGGTTTAGGGTTTAGGGTTTTAGGGTTTAGGGCTTTAGGGTTTAGGGTTTTAGGGTTTTAGGGTTTAGGGCTTTAGGGCTTTTGGGGTTTGAGGGTTTAGGGTTTAGGGTTTGAGGGTTTTAGGGTTTAGGGTTTGAGGGTAACGGTTTAGGGTTGAGGGTTTAAGTAGGGTCTAGGCTTTCTTCAGGGCTGTGAAAAGTCTAGGGTTCAGGGTTTAGCGTGTAGAGGACTGAAGACGTGTTGATAGTGTGAGTCCCTCTGGGTTTCCGAATACCCCTAAGGGTCCATGTACCCATATAGCATATACTTTGGGCCCAATGTACCTATATAGGGAGTACTTTAAGGCCAATGTATATACTATATGAGTACATGGACCCTTAGGGTACATTCAATTTAAGGACCACCCCTCTAGTTGGTTAGCCCAAATCGGAAGCGCACTCGGGGGATTGGCATAGTTTTGGAAGCAGGTGTACGTGTTGCACTTCCCTTTGGATTTGAGGCGTGATTGCCTGCGGGTATGTAGGGTCTCGAGACTGTTCTCGAAATCGTATGATCGTATGATACGTAAAGACATCGGTAAGGTGCAGGCACTCCTAAAGAAACCCTCAGCCTTGAATCCTAAACCCTAAACTTAAACTCTAAGCCATTGAAACATCTAGACAGTGGAGCCCCGTGGAGCCCTCAATCCTGTGGAGCAGGTACGCAATGGCAGCTGGCATTGGACCTTTTGGCCCAGGCAACGCCTAAGGGGAAGAAAGGCGTGGCAGATGCAGAAGTGACTGGGTCCCGGTTTGGGGCTCCAGGGTTTAGTAGGGCTCAGGGTTCGTCTCACGCTTTCGTTGTTTGAGGGTTTCCTTCAGGGGGTTTTAAGAGTTTAGGGTTTGGGATTGTGGGCCTTGTTTTCGTGGACTCGGCTTGTTGGTTTTGTTGTTGTTTAGGGTTCCGCAGGGTTTGTAAAAGCAGTTTTGACAGTTCCAGTTAGAAGGTCGGTATGAACATGGTTCGTGTATGTTCTTCTTGTTATTAACAAGGTTTACTGTGGAGCAGTTTTTTTGTCTTCCTTATCATGGCAACTTATATGTCGCTCCCTTCGCCGGAACCAGTACGAACAAAAAGACAGCACACTTTACGATCGAATGAGACGCTTCTAAAGCCCTTGAAAAACCTTGCCAAAGCCCGAAACAGAACAAGCCCAGAGACTCAAATATCCCTTACTTGAGGAATATACCTTAAATGCGATTAGGGATCCTACTATAACTTAAGGGATATCCGTATTTAATGGATATTGGAGTCTCTGGGAACTAGCGATTAGGCCCTTCTGCGACTATGCAGCAGCATGCAATATGCAAAGCCCAGTAAGGTGATGATCCTGTCGTTGGCTCTCGCCGTTTGCGAGCAGCTCGGTTTCCCGGAGGTAAGGGTTACAGTAGAATTTAGAAGCTGCCCCCACCCTGTAATAGTGACTATAAGGATTATAGTAGGGCCCTATTATATTCCTATTATACCACTATTACAGGGTTGGGGCCTCTTCTAAAGTAGAATCCCCAAAGTTGGAAATCCCAATATCCTCAATCCTTAAGAGAAATCAGCACTAATCGTCCTTCTCAATAATTACCAGTATGATTCCTTAGGCTTCCTTATTATAAGTATACTATAAAGAAGCCCAAAACCTTATTCGAACTATCCACACCTTATTCGGACTATCAAGGCAACCCTAAACCCTGAACCCTAAACCCTAAACGTTGAGCCTAAGCCTTAAACCCTCAACCCTGAACCCTAAGCCGTAAACCCTAAACCCTGAGCCTAAACCCTAAACCCTAAACCCTAATTAAAGGGTTGGGATCGCAGAGCTTCAAGGTAGGGGGAGTCCTTACGCTAAGGGTCCAAGTAGCTAATTACCATATACTCTCCACAATAGTCACCTACATTACTAACCCTTAACCCTAAACCCTAAGCCCGAGTACGTACTTATTGGGTCCTTTGGACCCTTAGGGTTCTGTCGGTTTTAGGGTCGGGAGCTTCGGGGGGAAAGAAGAAGGGTCAGGGTCTGAGGCCCATAGTAGATAGGGTTTAGGGTTTAGGGGATAAACCAGGATGTTTGGACAAGTTTTAGAACTAGTATATGGGATCTGAGTGTGACCTAACTCTATGTTCAGGATCTCGAATTAGCGTGTTTAACTATGGAGAAGCAGAACCTGTAGGGACGATAAAGTGGTATCTGGGCTTTCGGGTGCACCTTGCATGTTTGAGACATTTGTATTTTGTCCATAGGTCATGGGGTTTTGCAAAACGGAGTAAGAACAGTGCAGGGTGTAGTCTACAGGTAATCAGGAGTAGCACCAGATAGCCCCGAATACAGCTTTACCGTAAAAAAACTACCACAGCCCTAGCTTAATGATTGAGGCCCCTGTCCTGTATGGGTGGTTGTCAAACTTAGGGTCCCTTTTTGGGTCCCTATTATAATATGGCACATAATATTTAAGGTGCCCAAAAAGGGACCTTTAATTTTGACAGCCACCCGTATCGGGCTTGGGGGAGGAGACTCAAGAGCTGCCGAGAGAATAGCAATAGGCAGTGGAACAAGTAGCTGGGTATACGGGCCTCCTCTTTCAAGGGTTTAGGGTCTTAGGGTTTAGGGGCTTTAGGGTTCAGGGTTTAGGGTTTATGGTTGATGATATAAATCCTGCATTACGCATGATAAGGAATATACCATAATTCCCACACTCTGGGGTCAGTAAGGTAGTGCAGGGTTTATATCATCAACCGTATGAAGGGTGATGTAGACCCTAAACCGTAAACCCTGATTCTTTCCGTTATCAAGACCTTCATTACGGTAACTCCCATAAAGTTGGAAACCGGATCAAGGCCAAAAACTTCCGGGATTCCCTATACATTAATCTTCAGGATTGAGGCTATTGGGTTTCCAACTCCTTGCGCTTCTACGCATATCGCCCCACAAAAACCCTAAACCCTAAACCCTTCATTATCCCAGAGGGTCCAAGTACCCAAATAGTAGGGTTTTTAGATCCCAAATCCATACCCTGAATGGTTTTTGGAACTTGAAACCCTACTATTTGGGCACTTGGACCCTTAGGGTATTTCATCTCCAGGCAAGGCGGACATTCCTTGGCCGCCCACGCGCACTTGCTTCAACTGGCAGAGGCCGTGGATGTCCAATAAACCCTAAACCCCTAAACCTTAAACCCTATACCTTAAACCCTAAACCCTTAAATCCTAAACCCTAGACCCCTACATCCTAAACCCTAAACCCCAAACCGTAAACCCCTAAACCCTAGACTCCTACATCCTAAACCCTAGACTGGTAGAGGCCGTGGATGTCAGAGACCTGCTGAGACCTTGGCTGCTGGAGGAAGATGGCGACTTCATCCGGTTTCGGGTTTAGGGCCAAGTTTAGGGTTCAGGGTTTAGGGTCTAGGGTTTACATAGGGTTTAGGGTTTAGGGTTTAAGATTAGGGCTCCAGGGGGTCTAGGGGTTTAGGTGTTTCGGGTTTAGTTGAACTCAGATAACTTACTCTTTGAAAGATCTTATGGATAGGGAACCCTAGAAGTGAAGGTCTCTCGAGGTTCAAGAAGGTGACTCAGCGGAACGAGCGACTGAAAGACGCCCGGGCCCCGGCTGCCGCATGCCACCGTGAGACTAGAGAGCTTCCTGCACGCACCCGCCCGCCAGGACACGGAGAAGCGCTGGAAGAAAATCCGCGCCGAGCCCAAGAACAAGAAGAAGACCCGGCGCATGATTGCGCTCGAGGCCGGCCCCTGCGTGAGTTTGCCGAGGTGTGTTGGAATTTGTCCGGTTCAGGTGATGATGAAGTACCCCGCCCACAGCCGCCTGTATAAGCACGCACAAAGCGTGCTACAGCCAGCGCCCCAGCAGTGAAGTAGAGAACGGAGTGAGAAACGAAGCGACCATGTCTCGCCAGGACTATGGCGCAGCGGAGCTTGGACGACTTATTGTGCCGCGCTCAGTTGCAGAGGCTCATCGGGCAAGGTCGCGGAGTGACCCCTTCGGCCGGCCAGGCTACAGGACGGCATCGAGGAGTTGCAAATCTTCCTGCCGACGGATAGCGAGGAGGAGTCCTGAACTTAGGGCGGGGGGCGGGGGGCGTACCAAAGAGTCGCTATAGCCCCTGTATCATAGAGAGCGCCGGTGCATCCAACAAGGCGCCCGCATAAAAACAAGGGAGACCGAGAGCGAGGGATAAGGCAGCCGCTGACGAAGCATGTGTGTTGGTGCGACACGCTCGGTGTGTGAGACTAGGTGCGTTTGCAACTGGAGGCCTCCTGTCTGCAGACTTCCCGGCTCTGCTCCGCTTTGCTTTGGTCCTTTCTTTGCTTCGCCTCGGCCGATCATGGACTTCTTCGATCTGTTGCAGGCAGGCTCGAGAGACAGAGACCTAGGACAGCAGAGCAACGGAGAGAGAGAGGGAAAGAGAGAGACAGAGAAGCACACCGAGAGAGACAGGAAGAAATTGAGGGCAATGCAGTCATCCATCGTTAGGTCGCAATGAAGACCACCAACAGCAAGCCCCGGGAGATTCTACGCCACCGGCTGGAGCTGCACACCTCGGGTCGCGGGGCAGCAGGGCGAGAGAGAGCGAGTGAGAGGGAGAGAGAGAGACAGAGAGAGAGAGAGAGAGAAAAGGAGCAATGGTTCCGACTTGAGCAGCCAAGGCAGTAAGGAGATCATGTGCCTGCAGCTGTGGCGTGTGAAGGCGGAGACTGCGATGCTCTACCATTTCCAGGCGGGCTCGGGGTGTAAGCGACCACGGTTTGAGACTAGACACAGGAAGCAAATGCTTGATTAGGTCTGGGAGCACGAGGGCCCGCCCCGCTACATGGAGTCGGGGCGGGTCCTCCACAGCAACGCTGTGGATGAGGGCTTAGACGGCTTCAGCTTCCTCCCGAACCCGCAGTCCGGAGCTCAGTCACGGCAGAGCTAGAGACGAGCGAGAGACGGCCAAAGACGCAGACAAAGTAGAGACCCGAAGGGGCGAGAGAGAAAAGACATTGCACGATGCCGAGGACGGCGGAGTGGCTACAGACTGTGTATGCCAACGACACGGAGGAGATGAAACGGGAGAAGCGCATGCGCCAGGACCTGGAAGTGCCCAAGGGCCGGCCTTTGGACTTCCAGTTGGAGTTGACTAAGTCATTCTGCTGGAAGCACCCCCTCAAAGCAGGGCGGCGGCCTGTGCGCAGCACGGTGCTCCAGGTGGACCATTTTATGTCCGAGTTCCTGGACTCCTAAGCGTAAGACGCACTGCACCATATGCTAACGTCTGACACACACCGGAAAAAAGATGTTGAATGAAGGCTCGCTGCAGGAACTTGTAAGGAGCCAGCGCGTGTGTGTGTGTGTGTGTGTGTGTGTGTGTGTGTGTGTGTGTGTGTGTGTGTGTGTGTGTGTGTGTGTGTGTGTGTGTGTGTGTGTGTGTGTGTGTGTGTGTGTGTGTGTGTGTGTGTTGTGTTGTGTGTGTGTGTGTGTGTGTGTGTGTGTGTGTGTGTGTGTGTGTGTGTGTGTGTGTGTGTGTGTGTGTGTGTGTGTGTGTGTGTGTGTGTGTGTGTGTGTGTGTGTGTGTGTGTGTGTGTGTGTGTGTGTGTGTGTGTGTGTGTGTGTGTGTGTGTGTGTGTGTGTGTGTGTGTGTGTGTGTGTGTGTGTGTGTGTGTGTGTGTGTGTGTGTGTGTGTGTGTGTGTGTGTGCGTGCGTGTGCGTGCGTGCGCGCATAGCCTGTCTGTCGGCAAGCTCTGGTTATCGTCTTGCACGCTGCCTGGCTCGCAGCCTCCTTCATCGCAAATAGCTATCCCTGTGAGCTGCAACCCTTTTGCTCCGAGCCATGGCTTACAAAGGAAGCGCACCGGCAGAGGTCCGGACGCCTCCTGCAAGCCCCTGTGAGAAGAGCTAGGATGTGACCGTGGTTCTTGTCAGGAGTACGTGGTCGGCGAGCTGGTGCCGGGGCGCCGTCGCCTTCGACGCTACGTGGCGGTCCAGGACAGGGTTTCTGTGTGCAGCGGCAGAATCAGCCTCAACATGGAAAGTGCTGGTTGCGACGAGGTGCACGTGCAGGTGCCCTTGCCGCCGGCCGTCCCTGGGCAAGGATGCGAGCGTGGCACGTGTGTCTGGTTCTTATAGTTTGCATCCAAGAAGCCTATCCGGCAACCGCCGCCGCCACCGCCGGCCCCCGCAGGAGGCCGCTGGCCGTAAGATCGAGGTCCTCAGGTAGGGAGACATGGACCTAACGGAACAGAGGCGCACACGCGGCCCGAGCGGGCGGAGGTCCTTTGGCTCCCTCGGCAGAAGAGGCACCGGAGGTTTCGGCTCCCCAAGGTCGCGAGTCAGCATGACTCAAACGCATGCGAACCGGCGTGTGTCCCTGTGTCCCGATGTCAGGCAGCAGAGGTGCAGGACGCGATGGAGCAGAGCGACGCTCCTGCCGCGCCGGTCGCCCCGCTGCGCCGGGTGCGTGGCAAGTCGGCCCCCGGTGCGAAGCCGAAGGCGCGGGGCAAGGTCCCGATCCGGAAAGATTCAGGGGGCGGCATCGGGCGTCGCCCCAAAGATCCGCGTCCCGTGAGCCATTGGCAGAAATGTTACTGTTGGCAACTCAGCTTCGGTGCTTGCTTGAAGGCTAGTCAGACGCCGTGCTTGTAGAGATGCAACACGCCTTGCTCCCAGATCTCGCGAAGATCGAAGACCTCGGGGACAAGCTAACAGTGGTGCAACGCCGCATCGACGAGGCGAGACCAGAGCTTCGACGGAGAGAAAGAGAGAGAGAGGTTCAGGTTTAGTAGCAGGGCCCCAAAAGGCGCATGAGCAAAACTTGGGATAAACATAATGTACCTCCAACACAGTATTGGAAGTTAGTTCTTTAGGTCCCCACGGTAAGGATCTTGCATATAGATCCGGTTATAATGAAGCCCATGTCCTTGTAAAATATTTATGCTTATGTGGTAACTTCTGGGCCGAAGAAAAGATGCGGTTTCAGAAAAACCTAACGGGGTTCTAGTATAGGAACCCTTAACTTACAAGGTGCTAAGGCAACCCCCTGGGGCAACCCCCTGAGGGCGTCAATACAAGTTATGTGGCTTCAGAGGTGCGTATGTGTGTGACTTGGCGTCCTTCTACGCACCAGCCGCTTCATCTCTCAAAGGCTTTGATAATAAGGCACAGGTGCCCGCCAGATCCTCTCAATGAAGGTCGTTAAAGCTCAAACTCTCTCAGGGCGAACCCCCAGATCCCGATTTTGGGAGGGGAAACACCCTCGGACACGTCCCCCTCAATGAAGCTCGATAAGCCTCGAAATCTCTCAAAACAGGTCCCTGGGATCCTTAAATTAAAGGGGGGAAACCCCCTGGGGCACGGTTTTCTCAATGAAGCTCAATGAAGCTCGATAAAGCTCGAAATCTTTCAAAACCGCTCTAAACCACGCGCGGGTATTCCCTGCAGCTGACGCCCCCTCCCAAGGCGGAGTCTACTTAGACAACACTTCTTGCACGCATTAAACTTGGTATGTGCCTACCCTAGCTGCTTTAATATATGGCTCCAGCGAGCTTCGATTCCACGCAGAACTTAGACGGAATGAGACTACTCGAATGCTCATGATGGCCTGGAATAGCTGAGAAGTGCTGAGCTGCGCTGAAGCCCTTTGGTGCCCATTGAAACTCATTGAGCACCATTGGTTTTCATTGAAGCTCTTTGGGCCTCGATGGGCCTCAATGGCTTTCAATGGGCCCCGATAGGGGTCATGCACTTCTCGAGGGGGTTCCCTGACAGGGTTCCCTTGGAAGCCTGTAATTAACGGAACCCTTATAGATCCCTTTAAAGGAACCCCTAAAGGAACCCTTATAGATCCCCTTATAGGAACCCCTAAAGGACCCCTTGTAGATCCCTTTGAAGGAACCCCTTAATAAAAAGGAACCCTTTTCGATCCCCTTTTTAGGAACCCTTGAAGGAACCCTTATAGATCCCCTTATAGGAACCTTTAAAGGACCCCTTGTAGATCCCTTTAAAGGAACCCCTAAAGGAACCCTTATAGATCCCCTTATAGGGACCCTTAAAGGAACCCTTGTAGATCCCGTTATAGGAACCCTTAAAGGATCCCTTGTAGATCCCTTTAAAGGAACCCTTATAGATCCCCTTATAGATCAGGACTTGCTACTTCAAGGGTTCTAAAAGCAGTAGCCCCAAAGTAGGATACGCACAACTCCAATCACTACTGGCCAAGCTCCAGCGAAGAAACAAAGTTCAAGTACTGCCCCTGAAGGGTCCAAGTACCTAACTATCATATACTCTCCAGAATAGTAACCTACATGACTACCATCCTAATGTAGGAACCTGATTAAGAAACCCCGGGCCTATAACCCCAAAATAGTAGGATTCATATAAGGAGCCCGAATAAAGGCCCAAGGTTTCTTAATCAGGTTCCTACCTTCAAACCCGAATACCGAGTTACTGCTGATGGACAAAATCCTGCATTACCCGTTATAAGGAATATACCATACTTCGCATAGTTTAGAGTCCTTAGGGTCATGCAGGATTTTGTCCATCAGCAGTATTGAGTCCTTTGGAGTTTCCACACTTGGGAGTTTCCGTAAAATGGTACCCTAAATCGTAGGATCCTGATTATAAGGACTCCAAAACAAATACCCTCATATTCGGACATCCCATTTGACTGCTTTTGTCATCTGATTTTGTGGCTTGGGGTGGAGACATCTTAGATCTTTACCCAGGTTGATACGTTAAGCACCAAGGGTTGTCATAATGCGTCGTGGTGGTGGCCTCTACCACCGCCTGCTACTTGAGGAATAATGCTCCACAGGTACCAGCTGCCACTGTCGTGACTCCGGTGGTTCGTCTTGCGAATGGGGCCCTAACCCGTGCACCTAAACCCTAAAAATTAAATAATCCCTGACAGATCTAGCGCTTAAAATAGAACTCCCAAAACCTAAACCCTAAATCCCTAACACACTAAATCCCTAAACAAACTCCTTGAACCCCTAAGTAGACCTTAAAAAAACAAAGCCTAGCTGAGAACTCCCCGGGCTTTGGATCCAGCGGCCATAGCCGTCGCCGTTGGAGTTTCAAGTTTCAATCCTTCTCTCGGGAGTTTAGGGGTTTAGGGTTCAGGTTTGGGGGTATTCGGGTTTAGGGTTAAGGTTTTAGGTTTTTAGAAGTTTAGGGTTTATGATTTTTGAGGCTTAGGGTTTAAGGTCCAGGTTTAGGGTCTAGTTGTTTAGGGTTTCGGGTTTGATGACATGCAAATATTCTCGAACATTCGCCCTGTGTTACCTTGGGTATATGAGTTTGGGACTTGGTTCGTTTGAAGCGTTTCGGATGTTCTAAGCAGGGTTTAGGGTTAACGTTTAGCCCATTGTTTCTGGGGGGTTTTGGGGGTGAAAGGGAGGGAAGCCAAAAGCCAGACATGCACCGCAACCTTCGGCCATGGACGTGCCTGTGCTCACGCGGGACATCAACAAGGAGACCTGAGATCTTGCTAGGTGAGTAGGTGGCCTTTCAACTCCTACGGTAGTTGCTGAAACTCTAAACCTTAAACACCAAAACACGACTTGAAACAGCCTGTTTTTTTGGCCAGGGTATTCTGCAACTAGGAGATTGGCGCAGCGGGGAAACTTCGATGCTGGGAGAACGGTTTGCATTTGCTGTCTGCGATGCCGACGCGCATTCTTCGACCTGATGTTGTCAGCTATGGCAGTGGTAGCAGTTGCTGCGGCTCGGCATTGCGCGTGTATGGCGACCAAAACCCATAAATAAAAGCCTTAAGCCGTCTCTAGACAAGTCCAAAAGTGTAAACTTCCCAAGAGACCAGGTGAGAGGGCCGGATGTTGGGCGAAGGCTGTACAGCTGCTTGCGGCGATGTCTTCTGCAGATGTGCTTCGGCTGCGAAGCTTCATGTACCCTTAAGCCCAACACAACCAATATTACTATAGTGTCCTTAGCAAGTATGTTCTGTTTATTCGAACAGAAGGATTGTAATTTGTTCTGCTGTGGGTCTAAGGGGGCTTAAGCATTGAGCCCTCGACCCTGCCGACTCGATCCCTGCGAAACCCGATTAAACCCTATCCCCAAGGCTCCATGTGCCCAAACAATACACAAGTTGTAGCTTATTCTCTTGCATGGGAGCCTGGGCCATGCACCGTGATTGTCGGCATCAACTTGTGCGATCTTGGGGATTTGGATGGAGGCTCCTGCACAGTTCAGCTTCAACACCTCCAACCCTAAACTCTTGTGACTTGCAAGTCTGAGCCCTGAACGCGTATCCTTCATCCTCCTTTTGACCGTTTACGGGTTGCTGTGTCCTTCCCGAAGTTTTGAGACTAAGGTGTTGCCTAACGCCGTCTGCTTCAACACTTGCATCACGGCCTGTTGCAGAGGCGGCCGGTGGCAGATGGGACTCTTGGTAGCTGAGTGGATACACTTTACACTTTTTGGGATAATACACCCTAAACTCTAAACCCTAAACCGTCAAAAAGGGCCTTATGAACTCAGCAACTAAGGACTCAGTCTCTTTTTCCAGATGGATCAGTCAGAAGTCGGGCCAACCGTCTTCAGCTACACCGCGGGAATTGGCACCCTGGAAGAAGCCGGCGGCTAGGATGCCCAGTAGTACCCTTATTTGCTTTTTTGTAGTCCTAGGTTCCCTATAAACTTTACCCACCACCGAAAACGGAGCCCCTTTTATTCCTAGGTTTCTGGGCCTCCTAGTATATTATGGTACCCTTATAGATCCCTTATAGTACCCTTTTTAAAGGATCCCTTTAAAGGAACCCTAGTAATCTTTTTATTCCTAGGTTGCCGGGCATCCTAGGTGCGTGGGGCATGTCGCTTCAGCTTCTTTCAGACATGTCGAGATGCAGAGTCGGCTTCAGCACGATTAGCCTCTCTGCCTTGGGGTTTGTATATACCCTTAGGCTCTAAGGACTCATACAGGGCTCCTGTAAAGGGATCTATAAGGGGTCCTTTGAAGGGATCAATAGGGTTTAGGGATCTAAGGACTCATATGTTTAAGGCTTTTGGGCCCAAAGACCATACTATGTAAGGCTTTGGGGCTATTTTGAGCCTCTGCTTTAGGATTTAGGGTTTAGGGTTGCTCTTCAATATCCACCTTAAGCCGGAATAACCTACCTGTTAAGGACCTATGTAAGGAAATCATAATAAGGAACCCTAAACAGGTAGGTTCTTCAGGGTTAAGGCAGCTATTGAGCCTTTGCAGTTTCTCAAATGAGTAGGGTTCCGATCCGTTTTACTCTAAGCTGTTCAGAACTTTCTTAGCCGCCAAAGCCTAAACCGGACGGGCTCGGTGAGGCTTCAACGCGGGCATCAGTGCCTGTGAGAAAGACAGCTGGAGATGCTCCGCTGCCTTGCTTTCAAGGATGCGGGAATCGGGGGTCTCTGCATCCACGATCAGCTCCTGGGCTCTGGAGTACAACGCCTTCCTGTGTAATTACGTGGTTTAGTGTTTAGGGTATGGGGGTTCAGGGTTCAGGGGTCGTTAGTTATGTGTGTGTATATATATATATACACATACATGTATATACGCATGCACATCTGTTTTTTCAATTAAGGGCCAAGTTTTCAGGGTTCACTCTTTGTTTGCAGCAGAGCTCAGGCTTTAATTCAGTGGTTTCAGCTCTGCAGCGCCATGAGGAATCAGGAAGCAGATGGCAGATGGCTCTGCATGTGTTTTCTAAGCTGCATTCTGGTCGGCTTGCAGCTAGCACTGTCAGCTACAATTCTACGATCAGTGTCTGTGAGAAAGACGGCAATTGGCAAGTGGCACTGGAGCTGCTGGCCAGCATGCCGTCTGCAGCAGTGCCTAGGTTCCTGAGTAGTACCCTTTTGCCCGTTTTCTTTTTGGGTTCCCTAGTGAAAACCGAAGAAGCAAAAGGGTACTTTGATTCTTCTTGCTACTGCTTGTTATTCATGTTATTGTCATTGTTATTGTTATTCTTGGTGTTATTACCATTATGTTGTTTTTTTAGTTTCATTGCTATACTGTTATTATCTTCGTTATTAGTATTGGTGTTGCTATTACCATTACTGGTACTATCAGTATTATGAATATTCGTACAATTATTATTGTTGTTATCACTCAAGGGCTACTGATAAACTTGGGTTCGGCCCCCACTCACAAATAGTTGAACAATACTCATAATGTATATATATATATATATATATATATATATATGTATGTATGTATATATATATATATATATATTAGGACCTTAATAGTAGCCCTACTATTATAACTTCTACTTGGGGGGCCGTACCTAACGATAAACCTAGGTGCCGCCAGACGTCATCACTTTCAGTTCCTGCATTAGCGCCTGTCAGAGCCTCGGCACCTGCCCAAGAGGCTCCAAGGACCCAAGTGGAACCTAGGGTTCCTTTAAAGGGACCCTTAAAGGGATCTATAAGGATTCTATGATTCTATAAAGGGTTTAGGGAGGGTTTAGGGTGTTTCCGATGATTAGGGGACCCTAATGTAGTACCCAAAATAGTAGGATCCGCATGATAAGGACCCCAAAATAAGGTACCCCAATCTACTTAAGAGGCTCCAAGTACCCAAATAGTAGTGTGTTTGTTTGAGAATTAGGGGGTCTGTAGGGATTTTAGGGCTTTAAAGGGGTTAGGAGTACCCAAATAGTAGTGCATTTTGGGAAATTGGGGGTTTTGGGGTCTTGGGGGGTTTGGGGGTTTAGGTTCTGAGGACTGAGGACCCAGCAAACCCTTTTTGCGACTTGTCCAATCATAAAAGGAAAGGCGGTCTGTGGGAGTTGGCTTTGCAGCTTTTGGTCACGATGGATGGGGCCAGGGTATGCCCGGACGTTTTCGCATTCAGTGCCGCGATCAGTGCTTGCGAAAGTGCTGGTGAATGGCAGGCAGCAGTGCAGTTGGTGTCACGACTTCTCAAAAGCAGACAGAAAGCCGATGTGGTTTGCTGCAGTGCTGTTGCAAGTGCCTGCGAGAAGGGCTCCCAGTGGCAGATGGCATTCCAACTTCTTCGCGACCTCCCACTTGCCACAGTCAGAGCCACCACAATCACATTTAATTCTGTCCTCAGTGCGCTGGAAAAGCATGGAAAGTGGCAGCTGGCCTCGTGTTTGCTCTCCGAGATGTCAATGTTGGGCGTAGAGAGGACATCTATCAGCTTTAACGCCGTTGTCAGTGCCTCCAGATCCTGACTAGACTAGTGCAGATGTTCTTCGGGGGTTTTGGTCTGTTTAGTTGCGCTAGCCTTTTCCGAAGTTTCGAATACATGGAAGCGATAGGCTTCAGGTAACGAGAGTGTTGAAGACCAGGGTGTTCAAAGACTGTAAATGACTATTCTGGCCATGGTGAAGATGAGGATAATGATGATGATGATGATGACGGTTGTGATGAGCATGGTGGCGCTGATGAGGGTTGGCCATCATGGTTTTAGTGATTATGATCGTGATTGCCATGTTGATGGCAAGAGGGTGGAGTCGCAATGACATCGAGGAGCAGGAAGAGGAGGACGCCGACGACGACTACGACATCGTAGGCGAGGAAGACGATGACATCAGTATAGTATTGAAACACAGCACAAACTCCGGTGCTGCCGCCGATGCTGATGCCTGTTGATACTGATGAGGTTTCAGGATTCGGAGGTGGTTTAGGATGAGTCGCATCTTTCTGACCATCATCTTTTAGATCTCGAAATGCATTACATTACAGCAGTAACAGTTTCTGTTTAGTTTCACACCGCTTATGCCAAGACATCTAAGGCTTGCGAGAAGGGCGGCGCATGGCAGAAAGCATTGCAGCTTCTCTTGGAGATGTCGTTACTTGGTGGACTTGACCTGGCTGATTCGGGCTGTCGGCTTTGGGGTTTAGGGTTTAGGGTTTAGGGACCTGTAGTCTCCATTGTAAAAGGGGAAAAGGAGGGACCTTTAATGGGGACCCCTACCTATATAATGGGTATATAATGGCTTTATTATGGGTATAGGGTCCAGGGGTTTGGGTACAGGCCCAAGTCTAGGGTTTACGTATTACGGACAATGATTAAGCAACTTTTCTTTGCAATCAGGGCAGCTGAAAGTTTAGGCCTAGGCCGTACTAACCCCCAAATGCTCGAGACCCTAAACCCAAAGCCGAAACCCTAAACCCAAGGTTCACACGACTGAGAGTTAGCGCTCTCAGCATCGCTGCTGGAATGAGCGCTTTCGTGCAAAAGTCGCAGTGGCCAAAGGCGCTGCGGTTGTTCTTCGACATGCTCCAGGTGGCCCTATAATATCATAGGGACCCTTTGGGGTGTAGAGGGAGGGGGGTAGGGGGCCTTAATGCCCATAATAAGGTTCCTCCGGTGGGGGCTTACATGGTTTAAGGGTTTAGGGTTTAGGGTTCCTCCTTTGATGGGGGCTTACAGTGCTTAAGGTTTGAGGCTGTTTGCTGGTTCCTGATATACAGCAGTCGCACCCAACCCAAAAGCACAAAGAACCTTGGTTACAATTGGACCATTGAACCTTGAGGGTATCAGCCTCGACACCTAATTGCGACGAAGTCCCTTGAGTATCCTAAAGGTCTGTGGGCTTAGGGTTTCGAGTTTTCCCTAAACCCACAATCACCAGACTCGCATCACTACTACCATTACCACTCCTGGTAATTTCTTCTTCACAAGAAAAGATTTTTGTATATTAGTATTGCTACTATTTCACAGAGCTATAGCATAGTTTCTTAATGCCTCTACATGATTATGTTCATGTATCAAAGCCCCTACGAAATGACAGGACAGCGTAGCTGCCGACACTGTCGTCTACGAGTTGGCTGTTCTCGCTTGCGCGGACGGAGGGAAGAGTCACCTAGCGGCGCAGCTGCTGAATGAGATGCCCGCCATGACGGAGCTGAAAAGCACAGAACCCTAAACCCTAAACCCCTAAACCCTAAACCCTAAACCCCTAAACCCTAAACCCTAATGGACCATAATCAGGGCATGGGAACAGATACGTACAATCGAAGCTCAGGGTCTAACACAATCAGTAGTTAATGCCGAAATTCATCAAGCAATCGGCCAGGGTTTAGGGTTTAGGGTTTAGGGTTTAGGGATATGCCCTAAATACCCACTATTAAGGACCATAAGGCTCCAGTAAAGGGCAATTGGGGGGTGCTGGTAGATCCAGATCCCTAGAAGCTTTTGAACCGCAGCCCCATGCGCCTATACTTCAACCCCACTTGGACCTCTAAGAACCTACCTTTCTCGGGTTCCGTAGTTCGATTTCCTTAAACACGTCCTCAAAAAGGTAGGTGATTCAGGGTCCAAGTAAAGCCTGCAGATATGAAGCCAGAACCCGAAGCCCTGCATCGATTTCCTAGCCACGGATTGCACTTCAAAGCGAATATTAGCCATAAAACCTAAACCCTAAACCCTAAACCCTAATAAAGCCGTGGAGGGTTTAGAGTACTGAGAGCTTCAGGGGCTTTGGGTTCGGGTTTAGTAGGGTTTAAGTCTAGCGGTTCAGGGTATAGAGGCAGGACCCACGCCTCCACACCTTACCAGAAATACTTAGACTTGAAGGCTTTCTTCAAAGCAGCCTTTGGTGACAGTGGGGAATCTATGGGTAGGTGTGGCTGTGATGGGCCACTTTTCTGTGTTCAGGGCTTGGTGCAGATCAGAACGGACCCCACCGGCCCAGCGCATCGAGATGCCGACTCAGAATTGTCATGAATGGTATCCCCTCTGATCCGTACTGACAACCCTACCATAATCTACCCGCACACCCCATGCTCGAAAGCAAGGTTTAGGGTCTGATCACGATGATTCTGCTGGAGGATTTGGGCTTAGGGAGTTGGGTAGGGTTGAACAGAATACTGTTGATGATATACACCCTGCATTACCTTAAGGACCCTAAACTAGGGGAATTATGGTATATTCCTTATTATGGGTAATGCAGGATCTATATCATCAACCGTGCTGCTTTGGGTCTCCGATTCCTGGTAATTAGTTCTACGCTACCCGATGCCAAAACCTTATTCTAGTTCGTGAGGCCCCTATACTACGGTTGATGATATAATCCTGCTTTAGCCATAATCAGGAATATACCATAACTCCCATAGTCTAGATTCATTAAGGTAGTGAAGGATTTGTATCATCAACCGTAGTTTATGTATATTGCCTTTCGGTTCGTCCCTAACCTTTCTTCACAGGATTGACAGGTGGCCCCCGTGAAGGGGACCCCTTTGGGTTGCCCTTTGGTTGCAGCCCAACGGGGCCCAATGGGCACTAATGGGTTGACCCATTAGCCCCCATTAGGCCGCAATGGCCCCCATTGGCCCCGCATTGCGCCGCAACACACCCAGTCGACAAAGTGCAATCCACAGGGTTAAACCCCTAAACCCTAAACCCTAAACAGGAATTCTAACTGTTCTGCAGTTCGAACAGGGACCATTAAAAAAAAACGGGGGCCCCATATCAACCCCGTGATGAGATTCTGAAGTGCTTGTCACGCTGTGCATGGCTTGAAGCGCAAGGGCCCAAAGGACCGAACATTTAGGGCCCCTAGAGGATTTTGGTTCGGGGGTCGAACTACCAGGATTTTATAGTAGGGTTTTTCAGGGTCCAAAGGACCGAAGAATTTGGTACTTGGGTTCAGGATAGCAGTAATGTAGGTTACTGCTTTGGAGAGTATATGATGACTAGGTACCTGGGAAGCTCTGTGTTTCAAAGTGTTTAGGCGAAGGGTTTTGGCTTCATGGATGAAGAAACCGGATTCCAGGTTCCAGCTTCAAGGTTCCATTGGGTTAAGGGGCCTCACATTACCTTAAATATGGAATCTGTAGGGGCCCTACAAAAAAGTAAGTGGTGGTTGCTTAGAGTTAAAGTCGTCTAGTCAGTTTAAGGTACCATAGTGAAGAACCCATATTATTTTATCTCTAGACCCGTATGACTGGTAACTTGAATTAAATGCCTTAACCCTCAAACCCTTATAGAACCCATAAAGGAACCCCCTTATGCATCCCTTAAAGGAGCCATTACAGTTCCTTAATCAAGAACCTGGTAGATGGTGATCGCCATGCGCGAGTCCGGCGGTTGGCAATGGCAGTCTGCAGCTCCTCGGTGACCAAAGTAGTATATACAGCAAGGCCCCCAATATAGAACCCAACCCCCTAGGGTCCAAAGGACCCAATAGTTAAGCACTTAGGTTTCGGATAGTAGTTATGTAGGTTGCCGCCCATTTGGGAGAGTATATGATTAGGTACTTGGACCCTTGGGGTACTATAGAATCCCAATAGACCCCTTTAAAGGACCCCCTTCAAGGACCCTTATTCTAGCTATATAGGCTCCTACTTTACAGTAGAGGCCCAGAAGTTGGAAACCCAATAGCCTCAATCCTTAAGAGTATTGTTTCGGGAATCCCAACACTATTTGGCCTTTATCCTGTTTCCAAAATGTTCTGGGGCTTACTGTAGGGGCCCTTCAAGGTTTGGGGTTGAGGGTTTAGGGAAGATGTTCCTTTTGATGGGTTCCGTTAAGGGCTCCTTGAAGGGAGCCGTGATAGTTGTAAGGTTCGGTTACTTCAAAGCCAAGGTTCAGAGCCACGGGATGTCCGAGAACGCGCGAACGAAGATCTGCAATAAGGCCATCAGCAGCTCTGGCCAGCAGGTGCGCTGGAGCAGACGCTACACTGTATACCCTTCATTTACTCTTAAACCCTTAAACCCCCAAGCCCAAGAGCTCAAACAAACAAACCCTTAATTCCTACCTATATCTTCCAAGATCCCTGGATTGAGGGACATACCTTTGATCATACCAGGGATCCAAGTATAGTTTAAGGTATTATACACCCCAGTGTGCCTAACATGGATTCTATGTGGACCCTATAAACAAGTAGGTTCTGGCGGGGCCTCAACCCTGCAAATTGCAGGAGCGCTGGAGCTGGGGGCTTGAATTCCTGAGGATGATGCATCTAGGCTGGAATCTTCCTAATCCGAATAGGGTTTAGGGTTAAGCAACTCAGTTTTGTTCGGCTACCATCACACAGAAATCTTATTACTGTTGACAGCTTAAACTACAGTACCCAGACCTTCCATACTGCAGATCCCCTCAACCCGAAACCCTAAACCCTACCTATAGGCTCATACCCTACCCCCTTTTTTGAGATACCTACTTTTCCATATCGGAGATCCTAACCATAAAACTAGGTAACCTAAAAAGGGGTAGGGTATGACCATCTAGGTAAACCGAGCTTAAAATAAACTCCTTAGTTTGGAACTGTGGGGGTTTTTGAAACCCTAAACCCTAAACCCCTAAACCCCTGAACCTTGAAAGTTTAGGAGTTCCCTTGGCCCGTCTCCCAGGGCTCCTTTAGAAGATATGATCTCTAAGGGCTCTGAAAAGGGTTCCTTTAAGGGATCTGATCTCTCTAAGGGCTCCAAAAAGGGTTCTATACGGACCCTAAGGGAGGCATTCTATTTGTACGAGTTGCTCGGAACCCTATGGATTTGCAGCTTAAACGGTGCGTGGCTTGGGCTTCAGGGTACCCAGATCGTCCTATATACCCCCTAAACCCTAAACCCTAAACCCCAAACCCTAAACCCTAAACCGTGGCTCTTTCAGGTCGGCAGTTTCCGTTTAGGGGTAGCTGGGGCTCCAGGAACTCAAAGCCTAAACCTCTGCTTCAATCTTGGAGTTTCCGAAAAATAGGGGAGCCCAATATAGGACCCTTACAAGTAGGGCCCGCATGATAAGGACCCCGAAATAAGGTGCCCGGTGCCCTTAATTTTCGGAAGCTCCCATTTCGGTATCGGCGCAACAACAAACCTACGCTTCCCCTCCAGAGCCCTCGAAGAAGACCTCGAGAACCCTCAGCCCAAAACGCCCAGACCCGAAACCGCAAAAGCCCGTAAACCTCAAACCCCTAAAGCCCCAAACCCTGAAGCCCCAGAGCTTAAAATACCAAAACCCCAAGCCCCGAAACCTTAAAGCCTAAAACTCTCCCTAAAGCCCAAATCCCTAAAGCCCATGAGCGCTCAAGACGAAGAGCTCTAAACAAATCCTTTACGGAACCCTACACCACCAACCTCAAAACCCCACACACCAACACGCTAAGCCCCAAAGCACCTGTGTGGTTGTCAAAACTAGGGGCCCTTTTTGGGTGCCCTAAATATTTGGTGCCGTAATTTCTTACCCTAAGGCTCCTGGACCCTTGTAGTGAGATCCCGAACCCTAGCCTCCAAAGCCGACACCCTCCCCCAGAGAGCCCATGAACCTCTTAGGAGCCTTAGGGTAAGGACCCAAAAGGGACCCGAATTTCGACAACCACCCACCTACAGGAGAGGAGCTCTAAACCCTAAGCCCAGAAAGCCCTCAAAGAGTCCTTAAACGAACCCTCGAAAAAACCCCTAAACCCCTAAACTCTAAAACCCTAAACCCCTAAACCCCTAAACCCTATGTAAACCCCTAAACCCCTAAACCCCTAAACCCTAAACCCTTAAGCCTTGCACAAAAAAAAGGCTCCAAAGGCCCCTACTTGGAGGGTCGGGGGACTTAGAAGCTGGTTATCTGACGGAGTAAAAAGTACCAGAACCCCAAATAGGGTCCCTTTTAGGGTACTTGTAAGTCTACTTACTACCTACTTACTAAGTCCCTGAACCCTAAACCCTAAACCCTATACTACCCTTATAGAGCCCTTTATGGGAACCCTTAGAGTCCTCTTTAAAGGAGCCCCTACTAAGTCCCCCGACCCTCCAAGTATAGAAGATGAGCGCTGAGGCCTCCAAGCAGGCTTCGACCGGATGTGATCAGCTACAGCTCCTTTTTGACCCTGGGCCCTTTGTTTAGGTTTCCTAGCCATTGATGTTGGAGGAGCTAAGGAGCCAGTTATGATGATAATCCCTACTAAATAAGGAGCTACAGCTCCTCTATGACCCTGGGCCGTTGTTTAGGTTTCGTTTTGAGGTGTTTTTTGGTTTAAGGTGTTATTTTTTTGAGGTTTCTTAGTTTTAAGGTTTTTTGTTTTAAGGTTTTATTTTTTGAGGGTGTTTTGTTTTAAGGGTTTTTGTTTTAAGGGGTTAAGGGGTTTAGGGGTTTGGAGTTCAGGGTTTAGGGGTCTATGGCTTTAAGCGTTTGGGGTGTTGAGGTTTAGGGTGTACGGTTTAGGGGTCTAGGAGTTGAGGGGTTTAGGGTTTGGAGCTTTAGGGTTGGGGTTTAGGGATTTAGGTCTGGGGGTTTATGTTCTTTCGTCCGCTTGGGATCCAGAAGGGTCTTCTAATTCTAAGGATTTGTTAATTTCAGAAGGTGGGTTTAGGGTTTAGGGTTTAGGGAGGTCGATACGGCTTCTATAATACAACCGTTAGGCTCTAAGGACTCGTACCTTAAGGTGCGGGCCCAAAGGCCATGCTATGGAACGCTTTTGCGCTGCTTTGAGCCGGTTCTATATGGGTGGTTGTCAAAATGATGGCCCCTTTTGGGGTACCCTAAATGATAGGTGCCGTATTATATGAACTAGCCATTGATGTCGGAGGAGCTAAGGAGCCAGTTATGATGATCATCCCTACTAAATAAGGAGCTAAGGAGCCAAGGGAGCCCCAAAACCAGTGGGTAGTTAAAGACCCAAAAAGGGACCCTAATTTTGACAACTACCTATATGGGTTCACTGAGGCCGCCTGTTCAAGCTCGTAGAATGGGGGGCGATGTGGGATATGGGAGTTTCCGAAAATAGGGGACCCTAGGGCTCCTTTTAAAGGTTTCCTTAAAGGGATCTATAAGGGCTCTATACTTCTACAAAGGGTTTAGGGATCAGGGTCTTGGGAGTTTCCGAGAATAGGGGACCCTACTATAGCACCCTAAATAGTAGGATCCTTCTTAGAAGGACCCCCCAAAATAAGGTACTCCTCATTTTCGGAAACTCTAATATAAGTCTTTCGGTGTCTGGGTCGAATGTCCAGGATCTGGCTTTGCTGATTCCCCGTTGGGATTTAGGGTTCGGAGTTGTCTTTTGCTGGCTTTTGTTTGGGGGTGCAGCTTTCGTTTGTTTGGGTTACTAGGATGCCCAGTAGTACCCTTATTCCCTTTTTGTAGTCCTAGGTTCCTTATAAAGTTACCCAATACCAAAAAAGAGGCCTTTTTATTCTTAGGTTACTGGGTATCCTAGTGGTCGTTTGTTTGGGTTAAGAGCCTAGTGATCCTTAAGGTTCCCTTACAGTCCCCTAAGGATTCCTTATACCCTCCCCCCTTGAACCACCCTCCCTTAAGGATCCTATAATTTTCGTTTGTTTGGGTGAAGAGTCCTTTGCAAAACTCTCGGGCCTCCAGAACAGCGGACCCTTAGCCCCAAACCTCAGGGGTACTTAGAAATATTTTTAATTTTGGGTTATTATAATCCCTAAGAAACAGCTAAAAATATATTTTTTGCTAGGGTTCTAAGTTCAGTATAGAAGCCGTCAAAACAGAGGACCGCCTGCGAAAAAGCCAGCCGCTGGCGGAAGGCAGTGCTGCAGCTTTCGAAAATGTCACGTGGCCTGCTAAACCCTTAAAACCCTGAACCCCCTAAAGTCCAAAGCCCTATGTTAACGCGTAAGCCCTGAAGCCCCGAAGCCTTATAAGCCCCAGCCAGAAGCATCTAACCTACCTGTTAAGTGTAGGGTTTTGAGGGGGAGGTTAGGGATTTAGGGGGGGTCTATCCATACCAGGGCGGGGCAGGGTGGCCTGCTTGGTTCGTACGCCGGGATTTGAAGCTACAACATCTAACATAATTTGGGGTTCGAAACAGTACTTTAGGGATATTGGTTGTGCTTTAGGTTGACTATCCGTGTCTGGGGGGGGGGGCGGGACGGCCGCAATATTTGTGCCTTGGAAATGCTGCTTAATGTATCGCAGTGACTGAAGTGACTGACAGAAGTAGTGACTGAAACCTGAAAGAAGTACACGTGCTTGACTTGATCTATGCGTTGCACCCTTAAATTGCCCTGGTCGCCCATGTTACCTCATCGTCGAGATGGACACCACGGTGGCCACGACCCCAGATCACCTTCAGTGCTGCAGTTGCAGGCGGCCTCACTCCACTCTGATGTGAGGCCTGCATCGTTCAGACGGCCGTGACTGTGATTGCCAGGGCCTCAGTCAGTGCCTCATTGTGCCTCATTGTAAAGACTTAAGTAAGATACCCTAAAGTACTTTTAAACCCTAAACCCCTAAAAGACGCGTCCGCACTCGCGTCCGCGCTCGCACGCGAGCGCTCGCGTCCGCACTCAACCGGTTGTGGCTTCGGCCCCCGGTCTTTACCGTTGTGGCTTCGGCCCGCGGTCCACCGGTGTGGCTTCGGCCCCCGGTGTTACCGGTGTGGCTTCGGCCCCCGGTCCACCGGTGTGGCTTCGGCCCCCGGTTTTACCGGTGTGGCTTCGGCCCCCGGTCTTACCGGTGTGGCTTCGGCCCCCGGTCCACCGTTGTGGCTTCGGCCCGCGGTCCACCGGTGTGGCCTCGCCCCCCGGTCTTACCGGTGTGGCTTCGGCCCCCGGTCTTATTACCGGTGTGGCTTCGGCCCCCGGTCTTATTACCGGTGTGGCTTCGGCCCCCGGTCCTACCGGTGTGGCTTCGGCCCCCGGTTTTATTACCGTTGTGGCTTCGGCCCGCGGTCCACCGGTGCGGCTTCGACCCCCGGGTTTATCGGTGTGGCTTCGGCCCCCGGTCATACCGGTGTGGTTTCGGCCCCCGGTCCAGCGGTGTGGCTTCGGCCCCCAGTTTTACCGGTGTGGCTTCGGCCCCCAGTTTTACCGGTGTGGCTTCGGCCCCCGGTTGTACCGGTGAGGCTTCGGCCCCCGGTTGTACTGGTGAGGCTTCGGCCCCCGGTCGTACTGGTGAGGCTTCGGCCCCCGGTTTTGCCGGTATGGCTTCCCAGCCACCGGTCACACGAGTAGTAGAAGTAGTAGTAGTAGTAGTAGTAGTAGTAGTAGTAGTAGTAGTAGTAGTAGTAGTAGTAGTAGTAGTAGTAGTAGTAGTAGTAGTAGTAGTAGTAGTAGTTAGTAGTAGTAGTAGTAGTAGTAGTAGTAGTAGTAGTAGTAGTAGTTAGTAGGTAGTAGTTAGTAGTAGTAGTAGTAGTAGTAGTAGTAGTAGTAGTAGTAGTAGTAGTAGTAGTAGTAGTAGTAGTAGTAGTAGTAGTAGTAGTAGTAGTAGTAGTAGTAGAAGTAGTAGTAGTAGTAGTTGTAGTACTTGTAATACTTGTTGTACTGTAGGACTTGTAGTACTTGTAGTACTTGTAGTACTTGTAGTACTTGTAGTACTTGTAGTACTTGTAGTACTTGTAGTAGTTGTCGTGGTCGCCGTAGTCGTGGTAATCGTAGTCGTCAGTCGTAATAGCAATCGTAGTAGTAGTCGTGGTAGTAGTCGTAGTAGTAGGAGTAGTAATAGTAGTAGTAGTAGTAGTAGTAGTAGTAGTAGTAGTAGTAGTAGTAATAGTAGCAGCAGTAGTAGTAGTAGTAGTAGTACTAGTAGTAGTAGTAGTAGTAGTAGTAGTAGTAGTAGTAGTAGTAGTAGCAGTAGTAGTAGTGGTATTAGGTGTAGTAGTATTATCAGCAGCAGAACCTTTGTTTAATTTTAAGATCACCATGAACATCTTAAGTCTGAAACCCGAGGCTTAAGTCAAGTCCTCAGTTTCAGTAATTATTTTAACCCTAACCAACTAAATCCTGAAGCAGGGATGCCGGTGGCTCAATAAGAAGTGTTTGCTGCAATTAGCTTCATCGCTCCTGGCATTTCGAGGCCTTCATCCCTGTCAACAGTGGCTTTGGAGGACGGCTGCATGCAGAGGGCTCAATCGTAAATAGAACTCCTGCCTTTCGCGAGGTCTGAAGATCTTTTTCGTCGTCGACGGCTGTGACTGTGTGCAGAGGCGCAGAGTGCACCTTCATCGAGTGTCTCAGTGTCGTCACAGTCACAGTGCCAAGAGCAACTTCGAATTGCCGTCAGTGACTTCAGTGTTCAAGCCCGATCTGTGTCACAGCGTCATGAACAACTAGACGTGAATGTAGTAGTGCCCAAGCCCAGACAACCGTAAGCTATCCGAGTGCTTACTTAATTAACACGTTTGTCAAGCTCGTGCCCTGCCAGCCATGACCCGCTTCCAGCAGAAGCAGAAGCAAAAGGAGAAGGAGGCCGCGGCTGCAGCCGCGGCGGAGGCGGAGGTACGGGAATCGGAGGAATCGGGGGCGAAGGCATCGGCTTCCACAGCTCCTAGAAGACTGCAGCCAACTTCAAAAGCTGTGCCTCGTCCTGTGGCTGCTGGAACCCGCCGAGTGCCTGACGCAGGACCTGAAGTTATGAAGAGAATTCACTTTAAAGGGGAATGCAGGCTTTGGGGTTAAGGCTTATTAATTTTAGTATTGACCTGTTTGTGTTTATTAAAATTCACAGACCAGCAGCAGGAGACGGAGAAGAAGAACTCAGCAACAAGCAGCGCAAGGTGCTGTGGAATAATAAAAGAAGGTTGGCCGGTGGCGGTGGTGCCTCGTCGACACGGGCAGCGCCCAAGGCCAGGCCTGTGGCTGTGGCCGCGGAGGTGCATGCGCCTGCTGAGCCTCATGCAGTGCCTGCTGTGCCTGCGGTGCCTGCGGTGTCTGCGGTGCCTGCTCCACCGCCGATGGAAACAGCACAGGCACTCGCCACTTGGGTATTTATTGCCTGGTGTTGTTTTTTTTGATTTGGGTTTGAGAAATCAGTCAGTAGTGGGAGATAAGTTCTTGTTGTTTGTATTTATGTCCAAAGGAAGCCATGGCTGCGACCATCATGCGGACAGTCAATGAGAATATCAATCTCAAAGACACCCGCGCGGTGGCTACGGCACAGACATTCTTGATGCATCAGGTGGCTGAGGGGAAGCTGGCGCGTTCTACAGCAGACGAAATGCTAAAGTTCTGGCAGACAGGTGAGTATGAATGCCGTCTTCGAGGTCCGGGTGGTGGTACTGGGTCTAGTGCCTCTTCACAGCCTCCAGGTCCAGTGCCTGGAGTGCCTGGAGTGCCTGGAGTGCCTGGAGTGCCTGGAGTGCCTGCAGCATCAGTGCCTGTGTCTCCTGGTTCGTGCCTTGCGACTTCGGCTCCTGGAGTGCCTGGAGTGCCTGCAGCATCAGTGCCTGTGTCTCCTGGTTCGTGCCTTGCGACTTCGGCTCCTGGTTCGTGCCTTGCTGCATCAGTGCCTTTGGCTGGTCTTGGTGGTACTTCGCTGCCTCTGCCTGGTGGTCCGTACCTGGGTGGGACAGTGCCTCTGGCTGGTGGTCCGTGCCTGGGTGGGACACTGCCTCTGGCTGGTGCTTCGTGCCTGGGTGGGACAGTGCCTCTGGCTGGTGCTTCGTGCCTGGGTGGGACTTTGCCTCCCTGCCCTGGTGTTGGTACTGCGCCTGGCCTCGGTGCGTGCCTTGGTGGCCTTCGTCCACCTCCTAGGCCACCTGTTAACGTACCTGGAGTTCGCACTGTGGTCCCATTGATGTCTGCGAAGCCGCCGTTGGTGCCTCCTGTGACTGTGCCGTTGGTGCCTAAGGGGCCTCCAACTGTTTTGGGCCCGCCTGAGCCTGGCAAAGGCCAAGGAGGCAAAGGAGCACCCGCAGGTCCTGTGACTGTGCCGTTGGTGCCTAAGGGGCCTCCAACTGTTTTGGGCCCGCCTGAGCCTGGCAAAGGCCAAGGAGGCAAAGGAGCACCCGCACGTGGGACTTAGGGATAAAACATATTCCAGTCATCTCAGTTGCGATTATACTTTGGGAATCGTCTGTAGATCTTCCCGTGCGTCTGGGTGCCTTTGTCATTTTCACACGATAACACTCGTCATTGAATCCAATGACGATTCGGGGCACACCTTACTTTAATTTAATGCCCGGGAGTAACATAAGTCAAACATTCAGTCAGATCCTTCACTTTCAGCTTCAGGAGTCAGTCAGTGATTGATGCGAAGGTGTGACACCTGACACTTTACAAAAAAGACATTCAGCTGCATTCAGAGTGCAAAAGCGGGTGCAGATTGTGTAGTTGCAGCATTCTACTTGTGCATTCTAACTTATGATTGTGCCAGCTTCGTGACTGTGACTGTGCGAGGGCCTATGGCGATACAGCCGCAGGTTACCCAGTCACGGATGCTCAAACGAACAAAGTCGTGTGTCTCTCAGAGTCTGACGGCCCAGGTCAGTGCCTGCCAAGGAGACTCCATTGTCGAGGGCTTGGGCTAATGTGCTGGGAGCTTCAAAACTCAAAGTTTCCTGCGTTTGCCCAGGTGGCTTGTTGCAGCAAGATGGCCGACTGGCTGTGGTCCGTGTCCTGATCTCAGTCCGGCTTCAGTGCAGCTCGAGTTCCTGTCCTGCTTTGATGACTCGGCTTAACTTATCAGATCATGCACTCGTGCTGACCTGATTTCTTGAATTTCTTTTGAGTCCAAGAATACAATCTTTGACCTGGACTGGACCAGGTGCGGTGACTTATTTGTTTGACTCCGTGTGGCTAGCCATGACCTCAATCGGTGACCTATATGAAGTTACAATGCTTCAAGCTTGCATTCTTCAAAGTCACTGTGCTTTTCCAGGTACTCCATTCAAGACAGTGATTGCCCATGCCCTGAGCTGAGAGTGCAGCGAACACTCGAGCTCGGAGCCGCCGTGAGTGTGATTAGGCTTACGTTGGGTTGAGGGATCTTCAAGAGGTGTTTGAGAGCCAACAGCAGCACTTGACTCCCACATTTTTGTCCTGTGTTATTTAATTAGAAGGGTTTCCACAGTTTCTAGCAATTTCAGAAGCGGGCTCTCGTGAGGTTTTGGTTCATGTCAAATACTGTTCAAAGCTGAGCATGGCATCAGTCACAAGAAGTAGCACGAGTGCTGGACCAGTAGGAGTCTCTCGTCGTAGTGCCTAATGAAGGGATACCCGGCGTAGTTAGGTGCATGTGCCGGTCAGTATTGCAGCGTCCGTGATGCCAGCAATATAGGCTACTGGGTGCGTAAACCAGGAGGTTCTACGTTGATCAAAGAGAACAGCTTATGTGTGGCTGCTAACTGATGAGTTACTTGTGTCTGACAGCGAATGAGGTCATCAGGAAATCTGCACGTACTAACTTCACACATCGGGTGTGTTAATTTCGTACAAACATTACACGGGTCGGTGTGGCAGTGACTGTTACTTACGTTTGATTGTGCAGCTGCGCAGAAGTTGCGTCGTCCTACTGCGACACTAACAAATAAGCACGGAGAAAGTTTAAAGCGTTTGGGTTTGTCGGTCAGGGATTCGCGCATGTCATGCGACCATGATTGTGTATGTTTCACAACGTGGCCGAACAAATATCGCTGTGTACTACTTTGCCTTGATGCAGCCATTCTTGCATGACCGCAGTGCGACAATCTGTGTCTGAAAAGGGAAGGGAAATTTTTTTTGTCAGGGTTGGGACAACGTGACTTGCGCATGGCATCATGGCGTTGGTAGCGTGTTTGTTTAGGCATCGCCCTGTTGGCAGTGTGTTTGAAGTGCCGTGTTTAGGTAGCTGTGCCGTGCTACTGCGAAACGCGCATAAAGCGTTTGAGTTTCTCGATGCCAGGAGTGATTCGCGCATGTCACGCGGCCAAGCGTGTGTAACAGCTAACAATACCTGACTTGTGAATGTCCTCATCGTGTTGACATTTGTGAAACTCGGATAAAATGCCTTGTAAACTGCAGTGTTTATGTGAGTGTGTGGTCATATGTGTGTGTGTGTGTGTGTGTGTCTGTGTGGGCGTGTGTGCATGTGTCTATTACATATATACACGTGACGAATTGTCAGTTGTTTGCGTTGGTCCCACCCGTGCTCTTTTCATGTCGATCCGAAACCGCAGCCTGTTGTCCTAAGGTCCACTCGCACTCTGAGGTGTCTGTCTTCGGCTCATTTGTCAGTTCGTCCATCTTGGTGATGAGTGCCTGCTAGGATGGCGGAGTGTGCTAGCAGTGTGCCCATTGAGGCTTCCTTCACTCACGATTGGCAGTGCAGTCGGCATCAGCAGACCGAGTTCCAGGCACTGCTGCCACGATTGAGTTGTCTGCATGTCAGCTTCAGCATGAGCGAGTGCATTGCAAATTGCCGCATCTGCCACCGGCATTTGTCTGTCAAGTGCCTGGGTGCCTATAGATCTGGCTGCCTACAGATATGCCAGCCGACAGCACCCTGACCCACTCGGATTTGTTGGCGCGAGCACAAATGGCTACGGGCTACTATTGGGCGTCACCTCCGCCGCCTCCAGTGCCGCAATTCGGCGTCGCTCCGGGGCTTGGCCCGATGCCTACTGGTGCGGTTCCTGTGCCTGGTCCTGTGCCTGCTCCTATGCCTGGTACTATGCCTGGTCCTGTGCCTGGTCCTGGTCCTGTGCCTGGTCCTGTGCCTGGCATGGCTCCGGCGCCTGGTTCTTTTCAAGAGAGTGATTTGGATCTGGTGACTTGCACTTGCATTCAGATTCACTGCACAGTTTTCGGTCGCCGTGTGTGAATGGCAAACCGTCTAGCAACAGCCCAGGTGAAGAAGCGGGTGAAGGTCATGAACCCAGCCTGGCACTACTGTCTTCGAAGGCTTAAGGTGGATCCGTATGCGTGGATGGTGACTGGACCGCAAAACTTCAGATCTAGTTTGCATGCACTTTGTTTACTTACCGGACACGTGACTAGCCATTGCATCTCTTGTTTGCTTTGAGGCCGTGCAGTCGATGCTTGAGGACAAGGATTTGTATCCGCATGCCCTCAAGCTGCTGCCTCGTGTTCACAGCCCCTTGCAGGCACTCAGCCGGCAGTGCGAATAGACTAAACAAACAGTGTTGACTGCAACATAGACTCAGGGCAGATGCGCCACAATGAGAAGAAGAGTGGCAACAGTGGCTACGGGCGCGTCCTCTTCGACATCAGCAAGGTGACGATGTGGCACTTTGGGACATTGTTTAATTTCCCTTACATATTCATAAATTTTTATTTAGTTTAAGGGGTCCCAGAACCACAGTACAGCCCAGGTCATCTGCAAGTACTGGCGTGAGCTTTGTGAATGGGTGCAGACAAATGAGGGCCACCCGGCGGGGTCGTCCAGTGCCTCGAAGAAACCAGAACCGAGAGTGGAATTTTGGTCGGAGGGAGAGGACACGGACTATGAATCCCCGTCGGGTGGTGGCTGGCCCTGGCAATCAAAGTCGCAGGAGGAGTCCACAACGGCCGATGATGCCCCACGCCGGTGGAAGCAAAACAAGGCTGACCGCACCCCCGTGTTTGGGACTGGGACTCCTCAAGATGGCGCAGATGCGGTGCCTGAAACGGTGCCTGAAACGGTGCCTGCCACGGCGCCTGCCACGGTGCCTGCCGAGGTGCCTGCCGAGGTGCCCTTGGTGTTTCCTGCCGAGGTGCCTGCCGAGGTGCCCTTGGTGTTTCCTGGGCAGTCAGAGCCGGTGTCTGCGTGGGATGACACTATGCCTGCCCGGTCGGAGCCGGTGTCTGCGTGGGATGACACTATGCCTGCCCGGTCGGAGCCGGTGTCTGCGTGGGATGACACTATGCCTGCCCAGTCACAGCCGGTTTCTGCGTGGGATGACACGGTGCCTGCGCAGTCGGAGCCGGTCTCTGCGTGGGATGCGCGTTGGGACCAGTGGTACACAGAGGAGAAGCAGAAGGAGGCCGAGGAGGAGGCCAGACAAAAGGCGGCAGAGGAGGAGGTTCAAAAGGCCGCAGAGGAGGAGGCCACACGAAAGGCCGCAGAGGAGGAGGCCAGGCAGAAGGCCGCAGAGGAGAAGGCCAGGCAGAGGGCGGCAGAGGAGGAGGCCAGACGAAAGGCCGCAGAGGAGGAGGCCACGCGGAGGGCGGCAGAGGAGGCCAGACGAAACGCCGCTCAACCGAGCCTCGGCATCATCTTTTCAGTGAGCAGGAGTACGCTAACCAAGCTGAGTGGTACCGTGCTCAGGAGGGGTGCTTCACAGGGCCCATTGATGAATGCTTTGGTGCAGATAAGGACCCGGAGGAGGCCAGACGACGGGCCGCAGAGGAGGAGGCCATGCAGAGTGCCGCGGATACGGCGAGGCACAGCGCCGCGGAGGAGGACAGGCAGAGGGCGGAGGAGGCCTGGCAGTCCTGGTCTGGCTGGTCACCAGCCTGGTCTGAGCGTGCCTGGGGCTGGGAATGGGATGGCTGGCGTGGCCGTGACTGGAACTGGCATGGGCATTCTGATGGGTGGGGCCGGCAGTGGAACCAGCATGGGCAGCGTGCCACTGAATGGGAATGGCCGCAGCCTGTGCCGCAGCAGCCTGATGTGCCTGATGTGCCTGATGTGCCTGACAGCACTGTGCCTGACAGCACTGTGCCTGACACAGCAGATCCTGTGGCTAAGCCACCCAGCATTTGGGACACTTGGTGAGGGTGGCTGCCTGGTCACTGTGCCTGAGCGGCCCCCGTCAAAGCTCCTTGTGGTTGGTGCCTGGTCTGTGCAGTGACTCTGAGTCTGAGTGTTTATGCTTATTAAAACTCGTACAGAGTGACTAAGACTACTTTGACTTACGACGAACTGCAATGTGATGAACTGCAGTCCAGGCGACCATATCCACTTGGTGCTTTAAGAATAGCTGTGTGCCACAGCGGCTCCAGCCAATCGTCGCAAAGCGACCTTGACGACAGAGACAAAACACTGCTCCAAGCGTGCATCTAGTCTATCAAATTTGCAGTGATTTCATCAATGCTGTCAGCTCAGCTCACCGTGGGCCAGGCAATTCCAGTTGGACTCCTCGTGCGTGTGCTGTGCTCAGTGAGTGCAACGTGTTGTCAGATCGAAGCTCGCAGACTACCTATCTTGCAAGTCAATCAGGTACAGTGACTGGGATTCGCGCCTGTGGACTGCCAATGCCGCCAGCTCAGCCAGTCAGTCATGGCAAGCTGTCGGACTTAGACTTAACTTAGGACTTATGTAATTTAGGCAGCATAAGGTTCAATTCGGGGTTTGGGGATTCAGATTTTCAACATCATGACTTTTTTGGATTGCTTGCTAGCGGCATGTGTCTGAAATAAATGAAAGGATCGGTGGTGTCACTGTGTTAGGATGTTTACTGTTGCGATGCGACTCTTTTCTTATTACTTACTACATTACTTGGACGACTGGCACTGCCTACTGCTTGTTCGTCTTCTACACTACCGCTAGTACTACCACAACTACTAGACTAGCAGCACTACTGCCACTACTACTAGTACTACTCCTACTCCTACTCCTACTCCTACTACTACTACAACTACTACTACTCCTAGTACTACTACTACTACTACTACTACTACTACTACTACTACTACTACTACTGCTACTAACTATCCACAGGCGTCGGGTGGCCGATGATGCATGCCTTTTTACTTATATATTATTATTAATATATAAGTAAAAGCTACGGGCACTGCATTTGAACATGTTCACAGGCGTCGGGTACCCGACGCCCGGGCGTCGGGTACCCGACGCCCGGGCGTCGGGTACCCGACGCAAGATTGCATGGTCATTACTAATACTACAGCGCTATTGTTGATAACGGTGCACTGCAAAGGTGCATGCCCTTTTATTATTTGTTAGTGTTACTAGCAAGACTGCTACTATTGCTGCAGCAGTTCCACTGGCGTCGGGTTATTCTTACTATTCCTTCCAGCAACAAGTACACAGCTGTCGGGTACCCGACGCCCGGATGTCGGGTACCCGACGCAAGTTTGCATGGTCATTACGAATACTACAGCGCTATTGTTGATAACGGTGCACTGCAAAGGTGCATGCTTTTTACTATTTGTTAGTGTTATTAGTACAGACTGCTACTATTGCTGCAGCAGTTCCACTGGCGTCGGGTTATTCTTACTATTCCTTCCAGCAACAAGTACACAGCTGTCGGGTACCCGACGCCCGGATGTCGGGTACCCGACGCCCGCTAATGAGTTTAGCAGCAATTGTGCTGCTGCTACTGGTACAATATTAAAAGCAAAGCTAATACATCGTAGCAGTCGTTTCTATTCGCGAATATGTATTATTCATATTACTTATCATAATGGAAGAATTATTGTCAGTAAAAAAATAATAAAGCAACGGCAGCACTGCATTATGAAGCCGCCTGGCGTCTTGAAGTAGTGGCTCAGCCGGCAATGCACGATGTAAGCATGCGTCGGGTACCCGACGTCCGGCCGTCGGGTACCCGACGCCTGCATTCATACTACACTACTACTACTGCGACTGCTACTACGACTACTGCTCAATATTCCGACTTCTACTGCTAGTATTACTTCTACTACTACTACTACTACTACTACTACTACTAGTAAAAATGGAAGTAGTAGTAGTACTAGTTGTAGTAGTCGTAGTAGTTGTAATTAGCAGTCGTCGTAGTAGTAGCGGCAATAGTAGTAGTAGTAGAAGTAGTAGTAGTTAAGCAGTAATGGTAGGAATGGAGGCGTCGGGTACCCGACACCCGGACCCCGGGTACCCCACGCACGGTTACATCGTGCATTGCTGTTGTTACTATTAATCAAGCTATTCTTGTATTAGTAATTTGTGAGCTGTAATAGTAGTATTTATGCATGCATGTACCATGTGTTCCTGCGTCGGGTACCCGACGCCTGTTCATTGCAGATGCAATGCCAATAATAGTATGAATATTTTTGTATTAGTGATTTGAGTTGTACTAGTCACAAGTATCTAAGCATGCACTATATATAATGGTGTTGCGTCGGGTACCCGACGACCGGGCGTCGGGTACCCGACGCTTGTGGACATGTTCAAACGCAGCGCCAAAGAAAATAGTAATAGTAGTAATGGTAGTAGAAGTAGTAGTAGTAGTAAAGCTACTACTACCACTTCTACTTCTTTTGCTACTTCTATTACCATTACAGACTATTACCATTTTCTTTGGCGCTGCGTCTGAATGAACATATCCACAGGCGTCGGGTACCCGACGCCCGGTTGTCGGGTACCCGACGCGCGATTACATGGTGGATGCTTAGATACTAGTATTTAATGTGGCTAAGTACGACTGATATTACTAATACATGAGTACTCATAGTATTATTGGCATTGCATCTGCACATTGCAAGAACAAAGCTCACAACCAGCATTAACGACAGTGGTGCACGATGTAACCGTGCGTCGGGTACCCGACGTCGGGGCGTCGGGTACCCGACGCCTGCAGATGCAAGAACAAAGCTAATAGCCAGCGTTAACAACAGCAATGCACGATGTAACCGTGCGTCGGGTACCCGACGTCCTGGGGTCGGGTACCCGACGCCTGCAGATGCAAGAAAAAAGCTAATAACTAATTAACAACAGCAATGCACGATGTAACCGCGCGTCGGGTACCCGACGTCCGGGCTAACTGCTATAATAAGACTATGGTTATTATTATTAAAATGACTATGGCTGCTTATATGGCTATTACTACTATTACTACTATTACTATTACAACTACTACTACTACTACTACTACTACTACTACTAACCACCAAAACCACCAGTGCGACTACTTGTGCTGGGTGATAAGCAGTCCAGGAAGAGTGATTTATTTGAACGTGACTGGCGCAAGAACAATTCACGGCGATCATTGGCAAAGACGGGACGACAAGCGCATGTCGTTTGACAGGGTGGCTGCAATCTGAAGGAGGAGTTGTGACTTGCGAGTACGGCAATGACGAGTGGTTAGTAGCTGAGCTGACTGTTCGACAGAATCATAATGTGTTTGGCGGCCCTGTGTATGTTCACTGCTGCGTTCTGTTACAAAGGCAAAGGCAGTGTGACTAGTTGTGCAACCTTGGTCATGGCGTTGGATCGGGGCTTTTAGGCTTCGAACGTATTGTGTGCTAGGTTTTTTTCCGGTAGTACCCTAATATAATTTCAGTTGCCGAGTTGGAACCATGCACATCCTTTGCAGTCCTCTCAGCTAGCGTGGAGCGTATGTCCATGCAGACATATTCGCACAGCCAGTTTGCGTTGATTTGATTCGCCATGAGCGTTCGTCTTGGCACTCACACCCACGAAGCATCTCAGCACGTCGTTGTGTAGTGACTACTGTTCTTTTGAAACATGTGCCTGAGTTTGTGCGCCAAGGTGAGACCTGGGATTTGCTGGAGATCTTTTTGACAGGCGGTCTGCAGATTTTGTTGCTGAGAAAGTTTTGCTGGCTCTGTCTGTCTGCGAGTGGCACTCCTTGAGCGTGACTGTCGCTTGTGGTCAGTGCCAGTAGCCGTCCCAGTGGCTTAAATTATATGCCATGTCACAATGTTGTGGGAGAGCCGTGTAGTAGAGTGAGTCAGCAATGATGTGCAGTGACTTGTTTAAAAGAAACTTCACTGTGTGCCCGCAGAAAGTGCCTCTTCGGCAGTGCAATGGGCAAGGGGGGGGCACAGGCCAAAGCCAAGGCTCAGGCCAAGGCTAAAGTCAAAGGCAAAGCTCGTCATCGTCACAGACAAAAGGCCGACTATGAAAAGAAGAATCGAAAGGATTGCTGCCGACCACGTGTGCATCTTCCACCAGGCAGGGCTCAGGGCCTATTGTCTTGCAATGCTTTGATTCATTGTTGTGCCAGGCACCTTCCTCATCTTGCCGTTAAAGGAGCCAGAGGTGGAAATCAAGAGTGAGAAGGGCGTGTCTGTGAAGAGAGAGCCGGGGGTGACTCCGACAGTCAAGAAAGAACCAGGCGTGAAGAGAGAAGCGGCCATGCCTGTGACTGCGAAGAGTCTAGTCTAAGAGAGCTTAGAGTGCCTGGAACAGGTTATGAAACCGATCTGCGTCGAATGGCATCGGATGGCAACATAATCATGGACGTCGAGGATCACCCGTGGGTTCAAGAAATTTTGAAAAAGCGACTTGTCTAAGGCTTGAGAGTTACGGGATTTAGGCTTCATTGTCGAGGGTGAAATGTGCTGCGGTTGCCTCCGCTACTTGGGTGTTTTTGCAGCCTAGGCTCAGACGTCTACGTTCAGCTTACGAAGACCTGGAACGATCCTATCGGGAACAGAACGACTACGTCCGAGAGTGCATGACAGTGTCTGCTTCCAGTGGCAATTGGTCCCTGACAATGGCCAGGAAGCCGCCTTTTACGAAGGATGGGCCATGTTATACACGTAAAGACAGAAGCCTGTGAGGGAGTGCTTTTGCCATTCGCGCACACTCACACACCGTCAGGAGCCCATGGACCTGAAGGATTTCGATGTGACTGTGAACGACGACAACTCTGGTCAAGAGCGTAACAGCTGAGTTCTATTTCTTGTGAGACATGGACCATCAGGCGGTAGTGTCTTACTGGGGCAGGTCCATTTCTGTCAGTGTCTGTGGATGCGGGCACGACTGTGGACGCGACGACTGCTAACTCACAGAAAAAAGGAATCAGGTGTGCTGCGCGATATGGTCTGTGTTGCTTCCATCTTGAGCACATCTCTCAATTTGATAACGTGCATGTCTGGGCCTGTGTCGTTTTCAAGCAACCAGCTTAGTGATTGGTGTGTTTTCCGCGTCGTTGTCCGTGACCTCGGTGTCTTTGCCTTCATCATGGTCCTCGTCGGTTACCTCGTGGGCCATGCTCGCACTTGTTCGGGAAGCTTCTATGAGACAGTGGAGGAGGCCCTAGCCAAGTCCGTGCGTGCGGAAGCGCGGCAGCTGCTGGGTCTGTACTGTCTTTTGTGTTTTTTGGCTGCGTCTTCATTGACTGATACTTTCGTGCCTCAGGTTGGGCTTCAAACTTTCCGACGGAGTTCCCATGAGTGCCAAAGTTCACAGACAACAGCAGTGGAAACGTGCCAGTGCCTTGCTGAGTGCCCGTGCCTTTGGGTGTGTCGTCGTACACTGTTCTGATCCGCAACAGGCAGTTCAAAACAAGGAGCTCAGTCTCGGCAAAGACTGCGGGGGCTCACCAGGCAGCTTCTTCCGGACGTTGAAGCCGCTGGATGACCTGAGCAAGGTGGCCTACTTCAATATCGAGCTCTTCACCACTTCTGTGGGAGTGGCCGAAGTGGCTGTGGAACGTTCCTTGCTCGCTCACTAAATCGTTCAGCACTTGTCCGTGTGTTTTTTTGGTGTGCATGTGGGTATTGTTCTGAGGTGCCTGGAACTTCTATCAGCATGTGGATCCCACGGATCAGAACATGGCATGTCACATGATCCTGAAGAACTCGGTGCTTACAAAGACAGGCTATCAACCGAAGGACACCTTGCTGACTGATCTGATCGACAGAGACTGGATCTGCATCCACTCTGAATTTCCCAGGACATGTACTATTCCACCCAACGTGCGGCAGCTCTCGTGGGTTTCGTGCTTGCAGATGGCAAGTCGACCGAGCCACCTGGCTTCTCCTGAAGTTTCACCTCAGAAGTGTTAAAGGATCCGTAATGGCAAATGCTTTCTCTGCAGGCTGCGAGTCCACCACTTCAATGCACCAACCTTGCCTAGTGGCATGGTGCATGTCGACACTTTCACAAGCCCGATTGCGGCTTCTTGACATGAGCTTTTAATTGTTCAGTTTTCTGTTGTACTTAGGGCTGCTACGTGACTGAAACCAAGGACTTTTGGCATCAGAGCTCACCTGTGCCTGATGTTCTACAGCCCAACGAGATTGTGGTCAAGGTGGAGATCCACGTGTCTGAGAAAGAAGATTTTGCTCAGTGGCTGACCAAGAAGCGTGTCTTGAACATGGAGGAGACCGTGCAGAGCTTGAACCACCGACTGGACATGCTGGATTGCGAAAGGGAACAAATCATGAACGAAAAGGAGGAGATCGAAAGGGATTTGGAACGCAAGCGGGCTAGGATTGCGGCGGCAGATTCAGTGGCTTCCCCAGCGCTTGCCCCCCCAGTGACTGCTCCAGTGTCGAAGAACAGTGCCTCACGTGAGAGTGGCTCCAAAGACGATAAGCTGGAAGCGGATGACAAACCTTCCGAAACCCAAGTCGTGTCTCAGTAATTCTATTTACTCGAGTCTCTGAGTCATTGGGCCCTTTGTGCTTGTGCTTAGACTGACAGTGACAGAGTCATTGGGCTCATCGAAAGGTGCTCGGTTTTGAACGGTTTGCTGGCTAATCACTTTCATCAGCAGTGTATTCAGCTAGTCATTTGTCACTGACAGGTGCTGAGTCATTGGACCCATTGTGATTTTGGAATTGTTCGCTGGCTATGAGCAGTGCATTCAGTTATATAGTCATTTGTGACTGACAGGCGCTTGCTCTTTTTAATTTCTCAGTCCAGCCACCCGACAAGCTGCTGCTGCGTCAGAAAAAACTGTCAGCCCTTGTACTTATTTTGTCATTTTTATGCCGGCAGTGTTATGGATGGCAATGTTCATGTTTTGTATCGGTCGCAGTGACTATTTATTATCTCAAGATGCTTTAGTCAGTGACTGCAGCATAAAACCTGGCATGGACTTGGCCGACAGCGGAAGTGATGCTGAGTGCCTTCTCCTGGCAGAAGCAGGGAATCAAGACACTGCCGTTGACGTTGCAACCCCTGTGGCATTGGTCACGGCATTTCGTGTGATGTACATGGCAGTGTCTCATATTCAAGAGCTGAGAGGGTATGATCTTGTGAGTCAATCCTTGCTGGCCCGTGGCTGTGCTGCAACAACCCACTTTTCCGGTGTGGGCTGCGTCGAAGTGGCAGCAAACCTGCTGCACAATGCAGTTGCAGCCAGTGCCTTGCAGCATTACAGCATGCAATGTTACAATGTTGCCTTCGATTACCTATGCTCAGTTCGCAGTCGTTCGGCTAAGGTGTTCAGGGTGCCATGCCTCTACGGTTCGTGGCTGCTTGTGACTCCAGTCGGCACTGTGCCAATGTGTTGATTGCCAGAGGTCATGGCTGCGTGTTTCGAGACATGCGTGACTACTGTCCAGGCTTGCCTACGTGGAAGGTGCTTTCCAGATTGTCTTGGCAGGAAAGGTATCAGAAGATTGTGGGTCTTTTGAGGTTTGGTCATCTCCGATGCTGGCACAGCGGGCACGACATATGCGGAAGTCCTTTCTTCGAAGGAGACGTGTCTGGCAGTCCTTGTCAACCCTGGTCTCGCTTTAATCCTCGTGCCTTGGGCTGGAGAGACGAGCGCTCACTGCCTTTTCTCATTTGGTGTGCATTGATTGCCCGAAGAAAACCTTTGTGGGCAGCACACGAAAATACTGAAGGTTTTCCAGGCCTGTGTGTATTACACGAGCATCTGGCAAGCTTGTATCACATATGGGAGGTGCGTAGCAGCCCAGAAGATTGTGGCTGGTCCGTGGTGAGGCGTCCGCGTCTTTATTTTGCGCTAGTCCGTCGTGACTGCCTTCTGCCTGGAACGGACGTGGCTGACAATTATCAGTTTGTCTGTGAGCAGCTTCGTGCGCACATGGCTTTGCACGGTGCTCCGACAATTGCGGATAATTGCCGTGCCTCACCAAAGCAGTGGCTGGTGATTGAAGAAAATCGAGCCAGGTCTAGGAGGAAGATGTCACCGCCGGTGACCGTGTCTGGTGTGTCTTGGGCATATCTCCTGACACGAAACCAGGCAAACTTTGAGAGCAGGTACAGGTCGCTCTGGAAGGAAAAGCTCGGCACCGACCCGAGCACCGATGAAAACTGCCTGTTCGATCTCAGCCAGGACCATGGTTGGCTGTTGTAGAGTGCTTTCAAATTTGCAGGTGTGAGCTGGCCTACTGCTGCCAGGACCCAGACCGCCGGCCGGTGACTTCGGGTGCCAAACGGCAGATCCCGACCATCCGTCATGGAAGTGCCTTGCTGTGGTCTCCGATGCTTCAACGGTGGCTGATTCCCAACGAACTGTTGGTGGCCAGTGGCTTCCCGCTCTTGCCTGCAATAGCACGTGCCAGTGGAGTTCCCGTCGACGAGGTGTCTTTGCAGTGGCTGACACCCAGTGATGTAGGCAATGGAATGCACATCTTTCAGGTCGGAGTATTTTTGGCGAGTATCCTGAGCTGTGTTTCTGCCGGGAAGTGCGACGCACCGATGGCCTAGTTTCGATGGAAGCGCAACGAAGCCACTGCTGTTTCACCGACCCGGGCCCCGTCACCGACTAGGACCAGAGGCGACAATCAAGCCAAGTTTCAAAGTGCTGCAGCAGACCAACCCCCAACATACCTGGATCAAGTCGAAGTCGGTATCTGCAGAGTCCAGTTGTTGAGAAGGCTTGTTTGTTTATGAGGAGTCGCTGTATTCATAGGCATTATGTATCTTGCCGATAGCCAAATGATCTAGTGAGTCGCTGTCGTGACCCCGAATATAGCTACTTCGACTCGATCCGGTTATCTGCGGGGTTCGTTGTTTGCATCATGCCTTATCGTAGCTTTCAATGTTCTGCGCATCTGCCACGTTGACTCAGCTGCTCTGTTCATTGGCCAAGCTCAGACTCAGATTATAATCGAATCAAGCCGATCTGCTTATCTTGGCAGGGACCCACTCCCAGGTCCGGCCGTTGACTCAGCTGCTCTGTACATCAGCCAGCTCAGACTACAATCGAATCAAGCCGATCTGCTTATCTTGGCAGGGACCCACCCCCAGGTGCGGCCGTTGACTCAGCTGCTCTGTACATCAGCCAATCAAGTCGATTTGCTTATCTGGCAGGGACCCACCCCCAGTTGACTCGGCTGCTCTATTTCGTCAGCCCAGGTCGGACTATCGGTTCAAGCCGATCTGCTTATCTTCGCAGGGATACCCTTCCAGTGCACTGGGCCTGGGCTTGGGGCAGGTCAAGAACTGGAAGGAGTCACAACGACGACTTCTATTGCCAAGCTGCCACTTGTCAGGAGTTTCATTTGCAGGAACCCACTCACCCCCGAGCCTGGCCGATCTCTCAGGTCTGGCTTTGCATTCATTCGGCCGTGCGATTCTTCAGAGGCCCACTGCTCACTCGTGCAAGCAGCTCGTGCAGATCAGTTTCCTGTTAGTCTGGAGCTATTTATTTGATGTCGCTTGTGTTGCTGAAGTGTCTGGCTCTTCGTCAGTGATTTTGATTAGAGTGCCGACGTCCGGCGCCATGGGCAAAAAAGTCGTGAATGTTGAGAAAACTCACGAGGCCGGGCGGAATGACTTCGAAGTTTCACCACTACCAAAACCTGTCCTGTTCAGGGCCAGACAACGGTCCAATGCGGTGTTCTCCGCAAGCTGAAGGAGATTTGTGTGTCTCCATGAGGTGGTTTTGTTTGCGTGCGTGTCAATGTCTGCACGTTGTGACTTTGTGGCAGGACATATCTCTTGACCCCGATGTCTCGTCCTTCAGAGGACGTGACGACGATCGTGTGGTTGAGCTGATGGAGGTGTTTCGGTCGGGCCAGTACGACATGTCATTGCTGTCGCGGCCACAAGTGCTTGTGGATGGGGCTGGCATCTTGGCCTGTGTTTCCAGCTGCATGCCAAAACAGTGACCGTTCAGCTGTGCAACACTGCATCTCAGGAAAAGAGTACGACATGTCATTGCTGTCGCGGCCACAAGTGCTTGTGGATGGGGCTGGCATCTTGGCCTGTGTTTCCAGCTGCATGCCAAAACAGTGACCGTTCAGCTGTGCAACACTGCATCTCAGGAAAAGATCTGGTGGATGCCAACGGATTGTGTCTTTTGGCCGACGGGTACCAAACGGTGTCTGCGTTGTTCCTCAGCCTGTACAGTTCGTTGCTAAAGCTTTACTTTCGGATGTGTTGACATTTCGATTCAGACGTGACATGCCCCAGGACTGAGTTGCAGAATTTCTACGATTGTGACGAGACTGTGGCTGACCCGAACGTGTCTATGCCAGACAGCTTGTCCAAGATTTACGAACAAGGCAGGATATCGATATCAATGCAACCACCATTGACTGGCACAGACTGACTGTCAACACTTTTGAACTTGTCAGGTCTCCTCGTCGATTTAGTCACTTTTCCAGTGTATGACCGCGATTCCCATGTTGGTTGGCAGACACTGCGGCATGATGAGTCACAGAACAAGTTCAGAATGAGCAGTGTTTGGCAGAAGCTCGACGTGGTGGCTAGGTTTAGCAGAAGGGTGACTGGCGCCGACCCGGAGCTGATTCGGAAATCACTTCTGAAGCTCTATGGCAACTCCAAGAAGACCGTTGTGAACAGGTGGATGCGGTCATACGCAAGTTTGCCGACTAAGGTGCCTTTCCTTGTATATTGCCTTCTGAACGTTTAAACAAGTTCGGAGTTTTCTTGTCGGAAAGAATCACTGTCGTGTCTTTCCGAGCAGAGCAGACACATGTGCATGAAGTGAACAAGTGCTTGTTAACTGTCTGTTCGAGTGGATACGTTAAACAGATCAAGGCCATCATCACAAAGTCGCCATAGCCTTCGTGATTCGTGCCGAGCAAGAGTCATACTAAACTCACATGGACGATGTTCTGGAGCTGCTGATGCCCATGTATTGCTGTAGTTTTCCGGTGTGGGTAGCTCGGCTCAGATTCAATATTGGTCCGGTGTGGGTTGCTCGGCTCAGGTCTTGGAGCACCTGCGTACCTTGCGGACTGTGCCTGACGTCTGGGTGTTTGACAATGTTTTCTTTCTTGGGCCAGGCCAGTGTCTGGTGATTGGTGTCGCTGAAGTCATCATTATTTCCCTTCCATGCATTTGGGTGCCTGTGCAGGCCAGCAGAAGCTGAAGGCCGACGACGCCATCCGTGTCTTGAACATGGCCGTGAAGATGCGAGAGGATGGGGCCGAGATTTCAGAAAACATTCTAAAGTCCCAGATATGCCCAGCCATGCTGTCCAAAAGTGCTTGGGTGAAGACCATGCACTCAACTTTTGGTGGCTGCGCGAAAAGCAGTGCCGCAATGGTCCGAGTGACTGCAATGTTAGAGACGCGGTCCGGGCTGAACAAAGTGCTTGCGTGCATGGCAAGCAATGTTCCATTGCACGGGGTCTCCGACGAGAACCCGGGGATTCACGAGTGTCGTGTCTTGGCTTTGCCATGAGTGTTTCAGTCATGTGTTTGTGGTGCTTTGTTCAGACCCATGAGTCAATCAAAACATGTGCACTGTCAGTTGAAAATTCAGGTACTCTCTACCTGGAGTTCCAGAAGCAGAAGGCCGGCGGGCCTGGCACTGTGGATGCCTCTTCCTCGACGGTGGTTCCTCGGCAGAAGCCTGTGAGCCTGTGAATATCTTATGTGGGCACTTGTCCATGTCTGTCTGGCTGTTTGTTTGTCTCTGTCTCTCTCTCTCTCTCTCTCTCTCTCTCTCTCTCTCTCTCTCTCTCTCTCTCTCTCTCTCTCTCTCTCTCTCTCTCTCTCTCTCTCTCTATGCTCTCAGGCTGTCAGCTCACAGGGCGATGATCCAGTGGCTTCGTTGGCGTCTGTGCCTGACAGCACCGCTGCTGCGGCGAGCATTGACGGTTCGCAGACAGCAGAGGACATGAAGGTGGATTTTATGGATCCAGTCGAAAAGCAGGCACAGGAGACGCTTCTCAAGAACATGGACAAGGTGCACCGCTTCGTGGGTGCGAACGCGGTGTCTGATCTGAAAAAGACTGTGCCTGGCTACCTGACCCCGCAGCAGCGTACATGCTTCCTGCTGGATTCACCAACCAGCAGAGCCAAAGTTGGCTCGAGCTTTGTGCAAGTTGTCAAGGAGGTGGTTGACAACAACAAGCTCAGCCAGTTCAGCATCGCGGTTCTTTGCGGGTGCCGATTGGACTACATGAGTGTGCTTCAGGCGAAACTGGCTGCGACGTTTCCGAGTGCCTGCATCTTCGTGACTGCGCTCACTGCTGGAGCTGATGTTCAAAGTGACAAAAGGCGCATGAATTTCGCCTTAGTGCTTCACCAAGGCACAACTGACTTGCCGGCAACGCCTACCATGGTGCCTGCGCTGAGAGGGCGTGCCAAAGCCTGGGAAGGCATTCGCCTTCGGTGCCTGACTTTGAGTTGCCCCCTTCGTGACTCAAAGGAACAGGAAAGGGCAAAGCAGGTGTCTGAGGACTCGAAGGTGCCTGTGAAGCCGGGTGATACCCGCGCAGATCCCACAAAGTGCGAGCTTGATCCGGATGATTGTGAAGGGCAGGGGCAGGACGAGGCGATGAGTGAAGAAGAGGACACGGATCCTGCGCCACTCAACCTGGGTGCCTCGTTCCAACAGCGTGACTTCTTGGTGGACCTCTTTACCTTTGCCAAGAGCGCCTCCTTCTACACGCCTATCCTTCAGTGCCTGCTGTGTGTGTCTCGGTCCGTGACGACGGTCATCTTGACAACCACGGCACACCCAGGCTCCAGCGTGGCTGCGCGGTTGCTTGGTCAAGAGGTCTTCGCGTGTCTGCCAACTGTGACTTCGCATGCGTCCTTGCATGGCATGAAGTTGCAGGAGGAGATGTTTTACCGGAGTGCGTTGGCTGAAGCCCGCGTGACTGCGGATGCCGGGGACCGCAAACGCTCCCATGTGTCTGCAGCCATCCAGTTGATTGAAGGAGGTTGCGTGCCTGACAGTGATGTGTTTGACTTGACTGATGTCGAACCCCCGGAGACTGATTCCTTTGCGGGCCTGGACGTCTTTCACGGTGCTTTGGATACGAGAGTTCCGTTGCTACTACAGAAGGAACTCAGTGACTCCAACCTGTGCCTGGACTTGCACCAGTCCTTTGGGCGTGGCTTGGTGACTGGTAAGCCGTTGGCCGAGGGTGAAATCATATGCACCGCTACGGCGGCCAAGTTCACCTGTTACGAGGCCTTGGCGAAGTTCCTGCGCTTGCCTGGGCATGGTTTCCTCGCTGACGGTGTGGTCAAGGTTGACAATGCCAGAGTGAAGGGATCACGTGCCTCCGTGTACTGTGTCTTGCTGGGTGCTGCGAGATACGTGCAACACTTTCAAGGCCGGGAGGGAACAAGGGAAGCGGGTTGTGTTGCTCTTTTGCATGTGTGTCTGGCCAGGCATTCGCAAGCAGCCGAACTGTGCCTGGCAAGTGGACAGTGCCTGCGGAAGTGGCAGTGGCTACCTCAAGCTTGTGGCCCCTTGGTCCAAGCTTGTTCATGTGATGTCTGCAACAAACAGCCCGTTGCTTGTATAGCTTTCGTTTGATTTGAACTGGAGGTTCGCACCCACAACGGTGCAGGCGTGGCTCGCAACAGTCAACTGTGCACCAACTACGGTTTGGCGTTCGACTTCGCCCAAGCCGCAGAGATGTTTGAAGACGATCGTGTCAAACGATTCCGTGGTGCACTTGACGCCGTTCTTTCCAAGAGCCAAAGCCAGGCAGGGAATCCAAGTTGCACAGTTCTAGCCAGTGGTCACAAGTAATTAAATTTTTCTGTGCAACGTGACTTGTCTTAAGAAGGTGGCTACGTCTTCGCCAGCACCACCTGCAGTGCCTGCAGTGCCTGCAGTTGTGACTGCGCCACCAGCCCCTGTTCAAGCCAACCCGAAGCCACCTGTCCCTGCCGCAACTCCTGCGCCTGTGCCCACACCTCCTGTGCCTGCGCCTGCACCTCCTGTGCCTGCGCCTGCACCTCCTGTGGTGCCTGCACTTGACGAAAAAGCGAAGCAGCCAGCCCCAGTGACTGCAAACCAGAAGAGCGACAGCGAGGCCGGGGTGGTCACGAATCAATGTGCATGTTTGTGCCATTGATTGTCCGGCCCCTTGTCAGGTGCAGATCGCGGAGAACATCACTGACTTCAAGTTCCTGCTGCGCATGACACCTGCAAGCTTCGTGCTTGTGTCTGGGGAGGTGCAAAACCGTCGGCTTGCTCCTCGCACATGCCTGTGGTGGACACGCTCAGCTGTTTTGGAACGCGGGGACTCAAATTCACCTTTTGCTGTCCACTTCAAGCGAAGCAGTGACTGGGTGTTCTACTACAAGGGCAAGGACCAGGCTTTCGGCGTCGCGCAGCTGAAAGACTTGATCCAGGAGAAGAGCGTGGCGAGCATCCCTGGGCATGGCAGCTGGCTGCTCGGCGTGTGTTTGTGCAGTTTCTTGTGTTTGTGTGTATGTGCGTTTGTGGGAATGGTTGTGTTGGTTTCTGCTTTGCCAATGTGTATGCATCAGTCTGAGTCTGTGTGTATTGTTTCTGTTCACTTGCCCAGCTCATGAAGATCGGCAGGCGTATGTGTGTGTGTGTGTTGCGTGTTTGTCACTGGAAGCATTATGTCTGGACTGTTGCAGCTGACAGTTGATTGATGTACTACGAGGCCAGCGGGACAGTGCCCTCCCACTTTCAATATGGAGAAGACAACCTTGTGTCTGAAGTGCAAAGATCCCGCCGATGAGAAGATCCTTCAGACGGCCAGCAAGTGCAGCACTGTGTCTCTCATGTGGATCATGAAAGCAGCTTCTGAGCAGGACGGAACCATGTCATGCCAACAGTGGACATGAGACAATCTAATTTGCCTTTGCTGTGCATCATGCTGACTGTTTACATATTTAGTTGCCCGCAGGAGCTTGCAGTGTATGGCGTCGCCCTGGCCAACAACAAGCAGATGATTGTGATGCCGGACCGCAACGTGCTGAGCTGAAGGGATGGTGGTGACTGCGGTCCAGCAATTTTCCAGCAGAATCGTGCATATTAATGAAGAGAGACCGTTGCTTTCTAGGTGTTGAATTGAACTAGGAAACCTTAGTGAGTTAGTCGATTAGGTTTCAAGTTGTATTCCAAACTTGTTGCTTTGACTCCGTATTCTATTTTTGGACAATGTTATGATGTGCAGGTTTGATATGTGACTACCACCACTCATTGTGCTTCCAATTGCATTTCCAAGTTCTTGGGTTCATTGCAGCAGGCACTCCCTGGTGTGCAAGAGCCAGGATCGTAGTCCGATGACCAGCACATTCTAGTGTTTGGCAGATCCTTCTATTGTTCGACGTGCAGTACAGTTGCTGGTCCGCTTTCGCCTTGCTAATCGCTGCAGCAGCTTTAGCAACACGACGTGTATCTGGCAGCCACCATTAGTGCTTGGCATCCCTTTGGCCATATGCCGTGTTTGAGCTGTCCTTCCGGCCACCCCAGTGGAAAACTCAGTCTGTGACCTGCCCAAGGTGCATTACCGGTATTAATTTTGAATTCGATGTGAAGACATGGTAAGTATGATAGTTTCGATAGGAGATTCTCCACAAGGTCACTGAGTGGATCGAAGGACAGCACAGGGAACCATGTACGTGGCTGCGTCAAGTCGGTGCCGAGAGTCAAGTCAGAGCAATTAAGGATGGGATTCCGAATCTTTATTTACTGCATGTGATGATGAATTTCAGTAAAATAAAAATATAGCACATTTTCCAGAAGCCCATCTCCAGTGAGTCAGGCAGCGAAAGCAGTAGCTTCGCAGGGGTGCTCTGCGAGATTCTCTTCAAAAAAGCTTGTATGAGCGACGTTGCATATTTCTGCGTGCAAGTCGAAGTTTGTGTCTTCGCATTTGTGGTTTAAGTTATGCGTCACGATGCAGGTTCCAGTGGCCCGCCTCATTGCACAGAGTGACGAACTCAGTGCCCACTGTCGCTGAATGAGTTTTGGCCCAACTTCCAATACAGTGTTCCTGCCCTCGTGCAGGTGCCAGAGGCAGCCTCATTTCGCAAAGTCACGATCTCAGCCGTTTTCGATGGATGCGCATGCTTCTGATACAGCTTTGTTGCTTTACTGCAGGTGTCACAGTCACAGGCAGCTTTGCCTCATTGCACTTCAATATCTCAAAGCCGTGAACTCAGTGGAGCCTCGTCCGATGGCTCTGTGCTCGTTTTCATCATAATCGGGTGAAGCACAGCCGAAGCAAAGGAAAACACCTCTTGCTATCCCGTGTCTCAAAAAGTGGATCAAGTGTCAACAGTGTCTAAGCTTGACACAAAAAACGAAATGCAGTGTCAGTGAACTTCGGACCACACATACACAAAGAGGGTGTTAGGAGTCTGATCTTCTTCGGTGGACTTCTCATGATCTAGGTCTGTTTGCTTGGGCCGTGCAGTGTAGGGTACATTACATTGCCATGACGAGCAGCCCAACGACCAGCTTGCCACCTGCTGCGTGTGACTATTATGAACCACATGACATGGAGGAGGATGCTGATGCTGTCAGTCTTGCTGCAAGCAGTGCGGCGACATCAGTCATGGAAGTTGTGGATGGAAAGGTTGAAGAGCCGGAGAGTCCGGGACCGTGCTTGGTGGTGGCTCCAGCTCAGCAGTCCATGGCAGGAGACACAAGCGACTCAGAGTCGGATGGGGAAGCTCCCTTGCAGCGTCCTGCCACAGGTGACGACAACGAGGATGATGAGGCCTGTGTCCAGAAGACTTGGCACAGGGGTGTCAATTGTGGCTCGTGGGTTGGCACTTTGGGCTCTGCATGTCTGCAAGCTCAAAGTCAAGTGCTTGTGGCAAATGTGGTGGCCAATGTGCAAGCCTGTGAGAAGAAAACAATGAAGCACGTGTTGTCGCAGATTCGACCTGGATGTTCTGTGAGTGGCCAAAAGGTGTCTTTTCCTATCTTTGCAGCCAGCCGGTTTCTTGGTCTGGGCGCGTATACCGTGCGCAATGTGTGGGAGAAGCTGCAGAGGAGCCAGTGGCAGCCCCAGTCCAGCTACGGCGGTCGACAACCGAGACGTGCCTCGAGTACTGAAGAGGTGCCTGCGACAGGTGGAGACCCTTCAGAGTCCGAAACGAGCCATGGCATTGTTCAGCGAAAATTTGATTTCTGATTCTGTGTACACTACTGCCTAAGCCCCAAACCCTAAACCCCAAAAACCCCAAACCTTAAAGCCTAAGCCCCAAACCCTAAGCCCTAACTACAAAAAACCTAAACCCTAAAGCCTAAACCCTAAACCCTTAAAACAGGCAACCCAGGCATAATAAGCAAGACTAAACAAGCCTCGTCTCGGAAGGAATGTTGAAGACGATCACGTGCCTGAGAAAGTGCGGGCCATGGAGAATGTGTGCCTGCTTGCCATTTCCTGTGCAGTTGAAGGTCAAAGTGGCTGGGCTTATGAGCGCCAAGCCGCTCGCTGGAAGGAAGCCGGCGTGCACATTGGCACCGCGTTACACAGCAGACGATTTTTCCGGGAGGTGACTCACGTGGCTTCATTAGTCCTGTCCCAGCTTGAAGGCCTCCAATGGTCTGTGCCTGTGTTAAGCACCGGGTGCCCTTCAGACTTTGCCCTCATGCTTGATCCAGTGTCTTTGGGTTCTGGCTTCAGTGCGAAGCACGAGACGGTTCTCATGGTGACTATGATGCTAGTGAACAGCACTGGAAACCTCATGGTGCCTATGTGTGCCTCCCCCACCCTTGGAATAGGTGATCACAGAGGGGATAAGTTGGTCGACCTGACTTTGAAGTGTCTGGAAGATCATCCAGGTGTCTTCGATAGAGAGACCCTGAGGGCCCGACTGAGCCTGGTGGCTGGAGATGGCGGAATCGTGGCTGGTGGAAAGCAGCACCGCCACAAATCAACAGGTGCGGCTGAGAAGCTGTGGAAACGCATCCACGGTGACTCGGAGCCACACAGCTTGAATTGCAGAAGAGTTTTGAGTTATTTTGTTGGAAACTGTAATCTGTGATAATCGACTTGCTGTCTATAAAGCCGTGCCTGTTAGCAGGTCAGCAATGGATTGTGTTGACTGGGATGCTTTTCACAGAGATGACATCAGCTTCAGCCGGGCAGTTGCGAGAACGCAGGCTGCCGCCGAGCTTTTTGCTCTTGCGAAAGATTTGGACCATCTCTTCAACTATGGCGATGGCAGGATTATTTTTCGATCCTTGCAAAAAGAGCTCGACGTGGCTAGTGGTCAGGTGCGACAGACTGGTGGAACACGAAAGGTTGGTGCCTTGTCCTTGGTGCCTGAAAGCATACTGCAGCACCTGAAAAGGATAACCGTGGGTCTACGACTTCGTTACGAGTGGCGCAAAGAGGGCCATGGTAACTTTACTTTGGATCGCCTTACTCAAATCTCAAGACGACTGCTCGATCCTGCATTTCTTACCTTCACCATGCTTATGAGTGATGTAACGCGTGGCCCGGTCCGGCACCATGCCTTGCTTGTGCAAGGTGCATTGGAGCCATGGGCTTGCAAACGTGCAGACAGTGCATATGTCGACGAACTTAGTGCCTGTTTGCGTGGCTATGAGTGGTTGGAGACGTGTGTTCAAGTCACGACCTTGCTGGCTCAGCACTGTTCTTTGGCAGAGAGAGCTTGTGCCTAGACCAATATTATGACAAAGCAAATTTAAACTTGTGAATTTGTGGGTGTGTACTGTATGTTGAAGTGGTGGCCTAACCATTGAGTCGTTCTTGTTCGTGGCATGGTTGTGTTTTGCTAAGGTTTCCTGGTTGCCTGGAGCTCTGAGAAGAAGCATCGAATGTACACAGGGACTTTTTTGAAGTTCGCTGCCAAAATTCTGCTTCAGATACCACCTTCTGTGGCTGATGTGGAGCTTGCGGTGGAGTTGCCTGAGCAGTACACCAAAGGCCGTGCCGCAGGACCCCATTGCCAGTGCCCTGGAGAATTGCTTTCCTTGAAGAGCCGGGGCAAGGTCCCTTCTGTGAGACTTTGCAACTGGACAGTGCATGAAAAGCGAAAGTGTGGTCGCAAGTGCAGCAAGCTGTGCGGGAAGGTCCTTCGAGTGCCTTTTTGGGTAGCCCAGTCCTCCAACACGAAAGATGGTGCTTTGACAGAGAACGTGCCTCGTTATCAAACTATTCCCAAAGTACCGCCTGGCCGGTCAAGACCGGGCTTGCTGCGGGCTCGCTTGGTGACACATTCCCTGTCTCCGGAGGCGAAGCTGCACAAAATGAACAGCGGTGGATGCAAATGCCCTTGTGCCTGGACTTCACGTTGCCAGGTTACTCTGTTTGCAAACAGCAGGCCAACACAAATATCGAAAATTTAATGCACTAGTTCACAACTGCAATCTTCATCTGTGGGAGTGCTGGAACTGTGTGAATTGAGTTTTATTGATTTACAAGTGGTTTCTCTTTGCACTTCAGATTAAGGTTAGGAATGTCTGGGCTCAGATGATACTGTCGCATCGACACCCGAGGTTCCGACAGCCATGTACCATTATGTCCTCAAAGTACTTGATGGAATCCGTCTGGCAAGAGGATTTGTTGAACGCTTGCAGAATGAATTTCAGGAAATTATTGGCACCGTGGGTGTTAATGACGAGATGATGTTGCTGGTGGAGAAGATGCAATCTTGCTTCGCATGGCAGCGATTGGTGACTTCACCTCCATCCCAGACGGATTGTGAAAGCTTCCTGACTGTTTGGCAACTGCTGGAGCCATTTTTGGCTAAGTGTCTGTGGCCTGATCCGCAGGCATATCCGTTGCGTAGCTTGAGCTGGGATTTGGCGGTTAAAGAGAAGGACCGTCAGTATAGACTGTTCTGCAAGCGAGTGCGGCTAATTGCTGCTGCGTCCCAGGGAACAGAAATCAGCTCGGCAGTGCCTGAAGACGTGGCTGCAGAAGCAGCTGGATGGTGGGAGACATCAACATATGTCGTGCGTCCAGTGTGGGTGCTAGGTTGGGTCAAGATGTTCCTTCTGAAGATGCTGCCCCCCAACACGATCAGAAAGATTCAGTGGGACATTACAGACCGAGTGTCTCGATTTTTGCTGGGTGACATGCTGCCGGCTGCTGCTTGGTCCAGGCATGAAGTTCCGGTGCCTGAGGTATTGGAAGCCTTCAAGTATGGGAGAAGAAAGAGAAAGAAGACGATGACTCGGTCTTCAGGTGGCTTGCGGAGTTGGAAGGGGAAGGTGGTGCGAATTGTTGACATGCTGCGTCGAATACGACCGGAACGTGTGTCTGCTACCATTGATTCTCATCCGTGCCTGATCTGAAGCTGCCTTTGTCAAACGTTACTTGTTATTGTTTGTGGGGGGATTCAGTCAGATGTCGGTCTTCATTTCCGATGAGTGAAGCCTGCCAAGCTAAGGTACTTCGCTGTTGGTTTCGTGCCTGAAGACGGTGCCCCCCTTGCTCGAGCTTCTGCGTGGCATGCCGTCAGACTTCACCACAGATGCCGCCTCCTCCGTGGGCCAGAAGCCGCGTGCGAGCGCTTGGGGTCATTTGCCCACCAGCAATGGAGGGCACAGCAGCACTTGTCGCCACAAAACTTGATGGATCGTGTTCATCTTCAGAGTGCCGGCGTCAAGTGTCTCGGGAGTGAAAGGGACCGATTATTGGTGTCTCAGGTGTCTGAGTTCCTGTGCGAAATGAGCAGATTTTGTTTGTTCAGTGGGAGTGCATGATTTGAACATAGTGCCGGGCATTAGTTCTGATTCAACATTGTCCAAGCTCAGGCTGTTGCTGAGCGCAAAGATGTCTCCGCTTCACCTTCGACCTGTGACTGCCCAAATCCAGTCCCACTTGGAACTCCTATCAGCATCTTTAGTACCATTTTAAGTTGCTGGCAGAAGTTCTACGATGGCTGTGATTCACTGTGACTGCAGTGCAGTTGAACATTTTTTGCATAAGGATGGCATGACTGAAAGTGGCCACGATGCGGAGCTCTTCAACATCCTGCAGGTGAATGGGCTTGAAGTTGGAGATGTGTCTGTGTGCCGGATTCGCAGCAGAGTGGCTGACGCAACTGCCAAATCACTTCCGTCGACGTTACCGCCTGAGCTTTCGACAGTGCTGCCGCAAGCCTTAACGGCACAAGGACTGCAGTGCCTGCATGTTGTCTGTGACTGTGGCAGTGACTGGGTCTTGTTGGTGTCTTTTGCTGGTGCCTCGTGCTGGTGCCTCGTGCAGGACAAGCTCAAGCTTTGGCAGTGTCTGCGGGCCTTCAGCGACTCCGGCACAGACAACCGGCTTCATCGACATTGCGTGATGCTCTGCAGTCGCCTCTCGACTCCGAATCATGATATAATTGCAATGGTGTTGTTTAAATAGGCAAAGGGGAAACAAGGGTCTAGAGTTTAGGGTTAATTACTAATTTCAGTCAGGTACATGGACACTGACGCTGGCAAGAAGTGGCAGCAGGAAAGGGACTGGGACATCAAAGGAGATTGAATTGTGGCTAACTGATACTGATGTTCTAAGCACCGCTGGTCTGAGGAATGTTGTGGCTAAGTGATTGTACAGTGCCTGAAGAATCACTGTCTTGGTTCATAATATGCTCAGCAGTCCAGCCAGTCCAATCTTCTCAGATGATGTCGCTGTCATGCAGCGCACCGTTGAGACCGCTGCACTAGGGATTGGGTCTTCAAAGAGGATTGACTTGTGGCTGACTGATGATCTAATCTAAGCACTGCTGGTCTGAGGAATGTTGTGTCTAAGTGATTGTACAGTGCCTCAAGAATCATTGTATAATATGCTCAGCAGTCCAGTCCAGTCCAATCTTCTCAGATGTCCCTGACACACAGTGCACCGTTGAGACCGATGCCCTCGCAAGAAAGAAATGCTTCGGGGAATCAAGTCACTGCAATGCTGATTTCAGTATTTACGCATCACTTGTCCAAGCGAAAGTTTATCCTGATCAGGTTTACCTTGGTGCTGGTAACTCGATCGGTGAGTGCCTCAGCTCAGGGTTCCCAACGACTGAGCGTGTGCCACTGAGTCGGGGCCGAACAGGTGTCTTGTAGACGAGCCAACCACGGCGATGCTGTCACATGGAATGGCGAGAGTCTCAGCATCAAACGACACATATCCATTTCCAGTTAAGCTACTACTACTTCCGGGTGTTATCATTGAAGTTGAAGTGTTTCCTTTGTGAAAGTCAGCATCATGATGATGCTTGAATGTGCCACGGACGGGACATGGCAAGAGTCTGCCTGTCAGGTCGGGCGAATTCCATTATAATATAATCGGCGAAGGCTGCAAGATATTTCTCTTTCTTGTCTCGTTGATAGATGACATATACCCAGATTTCCTTGAAAAGGGAGCAGCAGCTGCGAGCGATAATTGTGCAGGCTGACACCGGCAACCTTCCTTTGAGTGACTGAAGTAGACTTTTTTTGCCTGTGTTCATGTCGTTCCCATTACATTAATTAAGATGTGTCCGAGGCTCATGGCATGGTGTGGGAAGGAGTCCAAGCCTGCGAGTCGACCGGTCACCGACCCAGCATGTGCTGTGTTTGTGTGTGCATTCGTTCGCAATCTTCCAACTGTGAGTGAGGTGCTGTCCATTGATTGATTGATCGACTCACACATGATTTGGACACCTCCGATATTTGACCGAAGCTGTGACTGTTTCAGTGCCTGTTCTGTTCTGAAGACATGGCGGTAGCAACTCGTGCCGGCGTGTATGAATGGCGTCATGGCGCTCGACAAGAAACCTTGTTCCTGTTCGATAACTGGCGAACGGGCTTCAAGCGCCGAACTCGTGGCTGCGCCGGGATTTAGTTTGATTTTTGAGTGTAGTGTAAGAAGTTAGAGCATGCTGACTGCTGATGTTTCGGTGTGTTTCCTGTCTGATCTTCCAGCGTTTGCTTGCAACTATGCTCACTTGCATCCAAGGTACCGGTCGCGTGGCTTACGGTATGCAGGGTACGTGGTGCCTGGCTGCCGATGGCCGTGACATCTTGCTTCGTGACTTCGCTTGTTGCTCTGACGTCGGCGTGCGGAGACACGAGATTTGTTTGCGGCAGGACAGTGACTGTCATGGCCACTTCACTGACGGCATCCGCAAAGTGTCTTTCGTTGGTGTCATCACACTGAGCTCACCGAGTGCATTGCCGACAAGCGTGCCTGAGGGCTGGGTTCTCATCGAGGAGAGGAACTTTCAGCAGTGATTCAGTGACTGCAGCAATTTTGTTTCACAGCGCGTTCAAAGGGCCTTTGAGAGTTTGTCTGATTTTAAATAGGACATCACTTGTGCCTGGTTCAGTCTGTGCAAGTGCACGTGTGTGTGTGTGTGTGTGTGCATGTGTCCCTTTGCGATGCTACAGCTTCCGTGAAGCCATGTTCAAGCAGTCCATGTCTGGTCACAGTGACTTTCTGTTGCTGTGCCATTGTACACGAATCGACTGGACCACATGGCTCAGTAGTAGCAATAGTGGCCATGTCTGGTCACACTGAGTTCCGTTGCTGTCATTGTACACGAATCGACTGGACCACACGGCTCCGTAGTAGTCGCTGTGGTGCTAATATGGCGGACGAGTTTAACTCTGATGTGTAGTTGTTGGCCGTGCGACCAAAATGTGCGTGCGTTCCCAGATTCTGACATCGTGTCTCATAAACTGTGTGTCGCTCATGCCGCGCCTGCTTGCCCCCAGTGGCCCAGGTCTCAGAGTGTCAACATCTTGCAAGAGGCTGGTCCGTGAGCTTGTCTTTACACAGCAAAAGGTGCGGTACAGCGCATTTGCTGCATGCTGGGTCTGGAAAATCATGCACATTCAATATTTTGATTAGCCGGCAGCCAAGAATAATCAATCCGCCGCTGGTTGAACTGTAACACGTGACGTGTGATTCGAGTTATCCTGAATCTGCCTGCTGCAAGGTCTTAGTGCCTGTACGTGCTGAAAACTGAGTCTGGAGGAAAGGAGGCCTGTGACTGTGTGGCTTTGCATGCGCTGCTAGCAGAGTGTTTGCTGCCAGGTGGTTGTTCATGGTAATAGGTTCCGGTGTCTAGTACACTGCATGTGCTTCGTGCTAGGTGTGGAATCTCTTGCCAATGTGCATACTAATGGCGAATGTTTGCCTCAGTTCCTCGGGAGTCGTCGTGCCTAGCTTCAGTCGTGGAATCGTGCCATTCTGATTCTGAGTCCTGTGACGTGAATAAAAATATCTGTGCAGTCCAATATTTGCCCTTACTTACTTGCGACAGCGACTTCAGGAAATAAAGGAATTGTTGTGAAGAGTTCGTCTGAGAACTGACCTACGCCGTACGCCGAGAGCTTGTAGTGCGGCAGGCGAGGCTTTACAAGGGCTTGAGGCTTTAGTACAGTTTGGCCTGGACATCTTTCAATTCCGTGTTGGTGTCTTGCAGTCTCTTGCGTTCAAGAAAGCTGTGCACTTGACTTGTGACTTAGAGTTCGGATCTGGGAGGACCGTTCGTTGTAAGTGGGCGTTGTGGCTCGCACTCGCAAAAGCCTAGTCACTGGCCGACACAAACTTTGTGTCTGTGAAAAACTCTGACTGGCAAAAGTGCCTAAGCCATGCCATTGCCAATGGACCCGGACTCCCAGAAGGTCTTTCGAAAGCTTGCGAAATTGCTGTCGGAGCGACAAGCCAACTATGTCCTGCAGATGTGGCTGAGATTGTACTACGACCAGTGTGTGCACCTCAATATACTAAATCAGAAATTCTTTTGCTTACTGCGATTCGTCCCAAAGCCCTGTGACTGTAATAAATATTAATGACCAAAGTCCAGCTAGCTGTCATCCAAGGGAAGACTGCCTGGGCGACTACCTAGAGTTCCGCATGTATTGGATCGAAGAGTCTCTCAACAACGAGGTGCACACCGAGTTGGCGAAAAGAAGCAGGTTGCTCGAGCTCAAGATCTTGAGGAAGATCGTCACCGTGAGATAGTGACTCAGCGACTTAGTGACTGAGTGGCGGAATGACTTCGGAGCCGGACCGAGGCCGAGGCTTTTTACAAACACAGTGTGTTTTCACCGTGTTTGCGCAAGTAATTTGTATACGAGTAGGAAGTGACAAAGTGGTTGCACAGAATCAGAATGCAACCCAGTCAGCAGCCGGCAGTGCGGCAGTGAACATATTTATCTCAGTGCTTACTGAGCACTGAGGTAAGCATGGGCCTGGGCCATGTGACTCTATGCTAGTTACATATGTATTTAATTTATATGTATATATATATATATATATGTATGTACATATTTCCACTCCTGTGTCGATTCGAGGAGCCTGAATTTGCCTGCGGTGCCGTGCTGTCCTAATTCAGTTTATCGGCAGCAGTGTGTCTATGTGGGAATGAAACAGTGCTTGCTCATATAATGACTAAGTCTTTATTTGACCGCTACTGCCCACAAGTCGGGACTGCTGATGCTAACAGAGTGCACAACTCGACCTGCCTTCAACAGCAGCTAGCAGTGGAAAGTGTGTGTGCCTGTCAGTGCCTAGCCTCGGTTAGAGAGTTCTTTGTTTTGGCCTTGAGCCTATGTTATGTCGCCAGGTCTGAGCTCCTGGACTCTGGACTTGACTTGCCACACATTGAGAAGGCCCGCTGTGTAGAATAGAAGGGCATTGATTCATTGACTTCCTGCTCATCCAGGTTGCTTGGTGTGACGATGTCTGAGCTGCCACTTCGGGCGGCCAGTACGGGCCTTGCCTGGTGCCTGATTGATTTGTGCTTCATCATTTATTAATTGAGTTCTCGTCAGGTGCAGTTTGCTTGAATGAATCATCCAAGCAGGCTGCACATGACTGAGGGTATGTCGATCTTGATAGAGTCATTGTTTCACAATCTCGTCAGCTTAGTGTGACGATGTCTCAGCTGTCGCTGCCAGTGCCTGATTGATGTGTGCTTCGTAAATCAGTGTCAACTTTGAGCAGGCATGGAGGGTGCCTATTGGGATCCAATATGCCCCCTCCATGCGTGCTCAAAGGCGCAGTTTGCTTCAATGAATCATCCAAGCAGGCTGCACATCTGGTCGTGCCTGATTGTCGTTGAAAATAAGAAGCAGTCAGCCTGCTTGAATGATTTGTTGCCGGTAGCAGTCTGCACGTGTGCCTCAGAACCGTCTTGGCGAATGAAAAAGTGTCCTCTCGATCTCGACTGCAAGCTTGGCTTCCCTTTGTGTTGACTGTCCCCCAGTAAATCCCTCTATACGAAAGCTGTGTTAAAGCCACCACGCCCCAGTCTGATGACGTCCTCGTAGAAATTTCTACATAGCATGGGATTTGGTGACTGGAACAATGGCGTCCTCGCAGAAATTTCACATTGCTGCCAACATCCTCAATTTAAAATCCTGTGAAGACGAGGAGAACAAGGACCCCGCCGTCGAGGACGAGGCCGTCGATTCAGTTGTGGGCCTTTGGGAGCCCTCGGAGGGGGTCCGTGAGACTCTTGAAAAGGCTCCTGTCTTCAGGCATGAGGCAACACGTTTCCTTCACATTGTGGCTTCTGAGGAGGGGTCTCATTTCAAGTGCGGGAGAAAGATCTCAACCTCTTATGTGCGCTGTGAGAGCTTGCCGAAAGTTTTGTTTCCAGTATGCAAGCAGTGTTGCCCCGACGTGAAATCGGTCGAGGCGGGCACTGATGCGTGATAGTCTTTTGCTGTCGCAAGGGCGACACAACGAGGGGCGACTTTGTGCATAAAGAGATGCTTGCTCGCTTTCATGACGGTTCCAATTTCTTTTGCAGGAGAGGCGAGTGATTCAAGTTGAACAGTCCATGCTGAAGTCATTGCACATGCTTAGGCCTAGGCTTCTGAGTCCTTTGGGGACCTGTGAGAGTGCTTTGAGGGATCAGATGCGGGACCACCCGAGGGCAGGTACTCTTGTGAATGCTCCTTCGGAAATGTATCTCAAGGTGCCAACCGGCGGAGGCAGCAACATGGCCGCTTCTTACTCAGATAGCCGTAGTGTCTTCGATGCCAGGGTAGATGCATGTGGATTGCCGAGGGAAGATGCTGCGAAGGTCAAAGCGGCGGTGGGTTCGCTTCGGCAACTCGCCTTCATATCAAGCTTTACCCCGGGTCAAGCGGATGAGGCCCCGCTTATGGCTGCTCTGAAGTCGATGCTGGGCCGAGATGCTGAATTGGCTGTTCAAGCTAGTCTCAGGGCATTGTACCACGAGGCTTATGCTATTGTTACTTCAGAGATGCGCCAAAAGATCGAGAAGAGTGAAGAGCCCACGGCAAGGAGGCTCACCCAGCCCGAGCGTGCCGAGAGGCATGAGAAGCAAGTCGCGAAGCTCGTGGGTGTGCTTGTAAAGCTGTAAGAACGGCGGTGTTTCCCTCTTCTCCGGCAGGTCGCTTTGCAGTGCACAGGGAGATGCGATCGCCGGTGGTCCCGACAAGGCACAAGCGTTTTGCTGTTGTGAGAAAGGCCGGTGCGCCCTTTAGTTTCGGTAGCGGCTGCCAGTGTCAGCTGCTCCCAGCAGTTTGACACTGGTAGCGGAGCCTGTCTTCCGAGCCTCAGAGAACGGAGTCGACGTCCCGGCTCCCAACGAAGCCGACCCCTGGCAGAGCCAGGACCCATGGGCGAGATGGCGGACAGAGACCGCCGAGGTGACCAATGATACTCCGACGACACCGACCGATGAGACGACAGCTGAAGCTAGCGACGACCACCACAACGGGAACACTGCTGACAACAGTGGCTGGGAGAGCCGCTCTGGACCGGGCGGGGGAACGCCGGGTCCTCATGAGCGACCTAGATGGTCGGACGCAGCTTGGCGCGAGTGGCTGCAGGGCACCTGGAAGCCAGAGTTTGGCGGGCAGGTGGACGACAACTACGGCACCGACGGCCGGAGGACTTCCACTACTTCGGCGGACTCCAACGGGGCGACTGGCGCTACAGCGACAAGGCACCCACCGAAGAAGTGGTGGGAAGGAGGGACGGATTGGAGCCGCGAGCAGTGGCACGGCACTTCGTGGACCTGGGCGGCGGACCCTGGGGCGGCCAGTACTCGTACCTCTACCTCGGCCCCGACGAACACGCCGGCTACCCGATTCAGCGCGACGCTTACGGCATGGACGAGCACGAGACCTACGGATGGTGGGGAGCGGCCCGCTGGCGGACCCGAAGGCGGAGGCGGCAAAGGACCATCCGAGAAGCTGATCATCCCGTCGTTCAGCGGCGACGGGGAAGGTGCGGAGCTCGGGACGAGTGCACGGAGCTACCTTCGCCAGGTGGACGCCTGGGAACGCATGACGAAGCTGGCGCCCAGTCAAAGGGCACTCGTCCTCTACCAGCACCTGGAGGGCGCAGCATGGATCAACGCCGAGGCGCTGAGCATGGAGGCGCTGAGCTCGGCCGATGGCGTCGGCTATCTACGACAGTGGGTACAGCAGCACTACCTGGACGTGGAGGTGACGTCAGTTGGGCGATCGCTTTCGGACCTGTTTCGCAAGCTGAAGCGGAGGTACAACCAGAGCTTCCGGGACTACACGGCCGAGTTCAACCGGCTGCTGGCGAGGGTCGTGGAGTGCGGGTGCAAATTGCCGGATGTGGCTACGGCATGGTTGTACGTAGATCGGGCCAGTCTCGACGAGGCCACCGAGGTGAGCCTCCTGGCGAGCGTCGGCAACAAATACCAGTTGTTGCAACTCCAACAGGCAGCAATTATATTGGACAGGTCCATGAGGAAACCGTGGGAGAAGAGCGGCAAACCTGATGGTGCGCGACGGCCACAGACCGTGCACCACACCGAGGACGCCGAGAACAACGACGGGCCGGAGTCCGACGAGGAGCCGCCTACGGAGGACGTGCCCGGCGAGGACGGGGAAGCGCTCTACGTCGCCTACATGACCGCTAAGGCCCGCTACAAGGACACCACGCGGGCCCGGGGAATCGACATCGACGCTGTGAAGAAGACGGCCGAGGAGCGGATCAAGGCGGCGAAGGCGAGGAGCTATTGCTCCGTCTGCCACCAAAAGGGGCACTGGCACAGAGATGCCTGCTGTCCAAAGCGAAAGCCTGAGGTGCAGACCGTGAATGTGGCCCATGAACTGGACAGCCTCCGACCGGCTGCCTCCCTGGGACTCCAGGCCATCACCGACTCCGCGTGTTCCAAATCGGTGGTGGGGACTACATGGCTGCAGGGATACCTCAACATGGTGAGAAACCAAGGCAAGGTCCCGGAGCTGATCTCCGAGCGCGAGGCCTTCCGCTTCGGAGCGAGCCGGGTGTACGAGTCCACGTACGCCACCGTGATCCTGTTCTACCTGGGGAGCGCCTGGGTCGCCGTGAAGGCGGCGGTGATCCATGGGGATATTCCCCTTTTGCTATCGAAGCCCTGCCTGGCGAAGTTGGGGATGGTCATGGACCTCGAGCACAACACGGCGGACTTCCGGAAGCTTGGCATCACCGGGCTGCAGTTGCTCACGACTCCCACTGGCCATCCCGCGGTAGCTGTGTGCCACAAGGGCAAAAGCCTTCCCGATCCGAGTGCCCTGCCAAAGGCCTGGGGGCCGGACGGCACTGAGATCATCGCCGAGGCCGCTCAGGTATATATGACTGTTGTTGCAGGACAGGGTCAGGGAGAAGGGCCGGGTTCGGGAGTGCATCAGATCTTCTACGAGAAGAAGGTAGATGAGGCCGCTAGGGCAATGCTCGTTGGTGATCATCTTTGCCATGCTACATTCCTTCAGTGGTGGAGTAGCTGCCCGTTCTCAAACGACTTCTGGATTGAGACCCCCGACAAGTTAGTCAGAGTTCACGTCACCCCAAGGAAGCACTACTTTGACCCCGATAAGTGGAAGACCCAAAGCACACTGCAACGCGATCTACTACAACAGGCCCTTGGAAGCATTCGCGAAACATGGGGGATCGCATGCAGCAGCCGGCGTCCGCTTAGCACCGTCTGTCACTTGTGGAGGGACACGCAATCTGAGAGCGACTGCGGCAGCTACCCAACTCTATGGATCGGCCGCAGCGTCTTCAATCGAGAGCGACCTAACAGCCTGTTCCTTTGCCCTCCTCGTGATGAGCCACGGCAAGGCGACATGGACCATGAACAAGACACAGCTGTTGGCCGAATGCACACGAAGGAGCCTGGCGGTGGATCCGAAGTGGACGGTGACCGAGCTGCGCCACGTCTTGGCCGGGGACTCCAAGCACTACCACTACCGCGAGTCGCCACCGGAGGTGCCGAAGAGCATCTCGAAGATGACTCGCGACGAGTTGGTGTCGGAGGCGGAGAAACTGGGCATCGAAGTCGGGACCAAGGACCCGAAGGGTGCCATCATGATGCGGATCCGAGACCACGCGGCGCCGGACACCACGATGATGACGATCGGCCGCTTCCGCGGCGAATCCTTCGTGAACATCCCGGACAGCTACGGGGACTGGGCGTCGGAGGAGGAACGGATCAACGGCGACAACATGCACCCGGAGATGAAGCGATATGTTACATGGCGTCGCAACCACAAGGCGAGGAAGAGCTCCGCGGGGTACATCAACAAGAACAAGGCCCGGAACTACCTCGACGTGGAGGCGAGCGCGCTCATCCCGCCACCACCGATCAGCGAGACCGGGGCCTCCTCATCGGCAGTGTGGGACATGGTAGAAGGGATGGGCAACCCACCGTCGGCCACAGCCAAGGCAACATCGAGACCCACGAGAAGACCCCTCGAGGAGGACAAGAACGCCCGGAGGATGGAAAGGGATGTGGAGCCGCACATGTTGGAGGAAATCCGCAACCTGGAGGCCAGGCTGGCGTGCCTACGCGACGCGGCCGGCATGAACCCCGGCCCGGGACAGTGAGCTATGCCAAGGAGGGCACGATCATCCCCGAGAGCGACAAGGACTTCTACCCCAAGAACCCGGTCCACGACACCACCGAGGCAGAGGGCGGCTCTACTAGGACGGCGACCGTCTTCGCCGCCGAGGAGGCGATCATCCCAGAGAACGACGAGGACTTCTACCCCAAGAACCTGGTCCCCGGTGGCGCAGAAGCCAATGATCAGGACTACGAGTCGTGCGAGTCGTCCGAGTCAGCCGTGGCCCAAGAGGCTCTCTACACCAAGCATGATGCGCAGGAATGTCTCGTCACCGAGTTCGGGTACAAGGACGGCGTCACAGGCGGCGAGGAGATGGCGAGGCGAGCCCTACAGGAGGAACGATTCGGAGACGAGGACGTCGAGACGATCTTGGACGCCTGTGAGTTCGGGCACAGAAGGGACCGCCCCGGAGTGCACGCGCAAGGCGTGGAAGAGCGATGCGTCCTGGGCTACTACGCGTTCGGGAAGTTCCATGGAGTCACCAAGCGCAGTGGGGCATGGAGCTACCTGACGAGGTACCTCAACCGTTTCCTCCAAGTTCGGTGCGGGGCCGCGAGCTCTACCTGGACATCTTTGTCTATATGTCTGAACGCTCCGGCCGGGATCCACACCGACCGGACCAACCTCCCGGGGAGCCTCAATGTGATGTGGACTGGCGGCCAACACCGAGGCGGGGGACTGTGGATCGCGGACAAGGAGGGCACCGAGATCAGGCGCGACGACAACGGGGAGTATGTGGCGGGCAAGATCATCGAGACGAAGGGCAGGATCACCTCCTTCGACCCGAAATGTAAGCACGCAAGCGAACCTTGGACAGGCCGCCGTTGGAGTGTCGTCGGCTATGTTGCCCGGAGCTTCCCCTACGCCTCCAAGGTCTCCAAGCGTGTGCTCTCGAAGCTCGACTTCCCTGTGCCCACGGCCACCGACCTCCGTTGTTTCAGGGAGGCCAACGTCAGCAACCACCAGCGGGAAAGCAACTCGAGGAGGCCCAGGAAGAGCGTCCAGCGGGGTCTCTGGAAGAATGCAGCAGCGATTTCAATGATGATGACTACAGCGTTGGCTACGATGTCCTCGTTCGCGATGGAGTACACGGAACCTCGGGCCAAGCCGCGGGTCGCTATCCTCGAGGTCGGCGACGTGACGGCCACATGCTATGCGGCCGGGATCTGTCCGGAGGGGGGGAGCGTCGCCGAGCCCATGTTGTATTCCGACTTGGAGTACGCCGACAAGCTTACAGATTGCAACTTCGGGCCCATCGAGGTGGGCACGATCAAGCATGAGCCCGGGGAACTTTGGCTACATGTCACGAGGGACTGGCTGGCCACGGACGTGAAGGAGGACGCCGAGCAGGCAATGGACCGCCAGCTGCGCGACGGGCGCAGTGTCGTTCTGCAAAGGGGCGCCAGTGATATCGGCCTCTGGGAAGATGCCACGTCCGGCTGGGAAGACGCCGGGTACACGGTCGACTATGACATCGACCAGAATGGCAACGAGTACGTGAAGGTGTCGCCCGCCGAGGACGACCCCGACGAGCCCTATGTGATCTACGCGGCCGACGCCGTCGGAGAGAGGGACGGAGTGAAGCCCGACCGGGACGGAGCGCGGAGCATCCGTTTCCCCCCTAGCGTGCCAAAGCACATAGCCGCCAGCCTTCGACGACTACATCAAAATTTAGGACATCCGAGCACTGCTGACTTTACCCGCCGTTCTCAAAGCTGCCCGTTCCCTGGAGTGCCAAACTTGTGCCCGGACAAAGGCAACGGCCATCGCCAAACCCGCGAAAATCGGGAGCTGCTTACGATTTAATGAGGTCGTGGGCGTGGATTTGTTCTATGTGCATGATGTCGAGGGCAACCCACGAGCTACTCTCCATCGTCGACTACTCCTCGGCGTACCAAGTCGTGATCCCAGTTGCCCGGAAAGACACACCGCATATCGAGCGAGCGTTTTGTGAAGGATGGGCAAATATATTTGGGGCTCCAGAGGTCGTCACGGTGGATCTGGAGAACGGCTTGCAAAAGGCGCTCGCCAAGGTCGGCGATTGGGCCGGCATGCGGATAAAGTCCGCGGCCGGACAGGCCCATTGGCAGGCCGGCTTTGTCGAGCGGCACGGAGGGATCTGGAAATCGATGTTCAGTCGGGTGAACGAGGAGATGTCCGTCGTCAAGGGGGAGATCCACCTGGCAACGATGGCCGTCTCCAGCGCCAAGAACCACCTCACCAGATCTGGAGGGTACAGTCCACAGCAACATGTGTTCGGGACGACGCCCAGGGTTCCGGAGGACTTACTCGAGGGCCCTCACGCACGGAGTGCCGACGACGGTCCAGTCATCGACGACAAGCACGCCAGGGAGGTCGCCATCCGGACGAGCGCCCGCGTCGCCTACCACCACGTCCAGACCGACGAGAGAGTGAGGAGAGCCTTAGCCGGGAGGGCCCGAGTCCAAGCCCGCCGACCGGTGACAGGAGAGCAGGTGTACTACTTCCGGAAGACGCAAAGCGCGGTATGTGGGTCGGACCTGGCACCGTGATAGGCGAGGAGGGCACCAACATATGGGTGTCAAAGGGCGGACGATGTGTTCTGTGTGCGGAGGAACACGTGAGATTGGCGACGCCAGAAGAATTGGGGCAGGCGTTCAGTATGCGAGTCGCCCGGGAAGATCTGGAACGGCTCCTTGGAGGCGACCCGGAGGATGAGGAGATCTACGGGGATGACGAAGGCGACGCCAACGGCCACGGCGGAGCGGACCTACCCAGCGACCTCGACGACATCCTCGACGAGATGAGCCTGCCCGACGAAGTCGCCTACGATATGGAGGCGGAAGACGAGGAGGCGAGAGGGGTGCGACGGGGCTTAGAGGGGCCGTCCCTACCAGTACTTCGACGAAAGAGACAAAAGGGCCCTCCAGGATAATCGGGTCCGCCTCCCGCGCCCCATTCGTACACATGCTCAAGAAGGCGAAGACCGAGCGCTCCAAGGCCAAACAGCTCGAGAAGGAGATCCCATGGTCCCAGATCCCCGACGAGGTCAGGCCCCTGTTCATTGAGGCCGAGCGCAAGCAATGGAACGAGCACTTGGAGCATAAAGCCTTGGAAATCATGGACATCCAAAGCAGCTTGAAGGCCCGGGCCGAGGTGCCAAGGGAACGCATACTGCCCTCAAGGTACGCGTACCGCGATAAAGCCATGGGCAAGCGGAAGGCGTGCCCAGAGACGCCATGGCGTGCCAAGGCACGGCTGGTTGTCGGAGGACACCTCGATCCAGATCTGGGCGGCGGCCTCACGACAGACAGTCCCACCATCAACCGGTCCTCACTCATCATGCTGCTCCAACTGGCCGCTTCACTGCGATGGGAACTGGCTGCCGGCGACATCCAGGCGGCATTCCAGCGGGAGCTGTTTATGGAACAGCCACGAGGCGGGGTCGAGGGACTCGACCCAAGGCAACTCCTGCGGATCCGGAAGGGGATCTTCGGACTCGCTGAGTCACCACGAATGTGGTACGACCGCTTGAACCAGGTGCTCACGGAGGAGACCTTTGTCATCGACGGCGTGAACCACCGCCTACGACCTTGCCCCCTCGACCCATGTGTCTACCTACTACAGGCCGAGGGCGAACCCCGACCACGCGCCTACATCGGGATCCATGTTGACGACCTGATCATCCTGGCACCACGCGAGGTACGATTGGCACTGCAGGAGAAGATCAGCGCCCTGTTTCCGGTGGACAGCTGGGAAAGCGAGGAATTCGACTACATCGGCTCGAGCATCTCCGTCAAGGACGGCACCGTGAAAGTGAACCAGGCGGCCTTTGTGGAGGGCCGACTCTTCACCGTCGAGGTCCCCAAGAACCAAGAGGGGGACCAGCCGGCCACCGAGGAGCAGATGATCGACAACAAGTCCCTCATAGGGGCCTTGTCATGGCTGGCAAGCCAATCAAGGCCCGATTTGCTGTGCCCTGTCGCCCTGGCACAGCAACTCCAGAGAGCGCCGACCACCGACGACGTCCGCTTCACTAACACCACAGCGCTCCGTGCCGAAGCTCACAAGGACAAGGGCCTCACGCTACACCCTGTCGACCTCAACAGGGCAGTCATAGTCGTCTACCACGATGCTGCGTGGGCCAATGCCGAGCACGAGGAGGCCGAGCCCGGGTTCGAGCTTAAGGCGGAGGAGATCCAGAGTGGGAACATCGGGGCGGGACTCTACAGCGACAAGAGACCTCGACTACCGAAGCGGGCGAGGTCGAAGCTGGCGTCACAGCTTGGCCACCTGGTGTGCCTCTGCGACAGGGACATCGCCAACGGAGCAAGAGTCCCCGTCGGGATCCTGGAATGGCGGAGCAATGCCTCAAAGAGAGTGTGCCGGAGCACGTTTGGGGCCGAAACAATGTCGGCGGTTGAGGCTCTAGAGGCAGCACAGTACCTCCGTGCCCTCATGGCCACCTTGGTTAGCGGTCGCCTGGTGAAACACGAACAGGCCGCGGAGTTCTGCCCGATCCTGGCGCTCACCGATTGCAAGTCTCTTCACGATTTTCTTCACCGAGCCGGACAGCCGAGACTCCCCTCCGACCGCCGGCTAGCTATAGACCTGGCGGCCTTGCGCCAGGACCTACGTGCTGAAGTACCAGCAGGAGCCCCTCAGCAGAAGGGAATACCCTTCAGGTGGATACCCACCACCCTCCAGATGGCCGACGTGCTCACCAAGCCACGCCGAGGTGATGAGTGGTGGTCCATGCTTGAAGAGGGGATACAGCTGCCGTTCGCGGACGGAACCTTGAACCTCCGAAAGAGAGGTGAGAATTTTGAACCAGTGTAAAGCTGTAAGAACGGCGGTGTTTCCCTCTTCTCCGGCAGGTCGCTTTGCAGTGCACAGGGAGATGCGATCGCCGGTGGTCCCGACAAGGCACAAGCGTTTTGCTGTTGTGAGAAAAGGCCGGTGCGCCCTTTAGTTTCGGTAGCGGCTGCCAGTGTCAGCTGCTCCCAGCAGTTTGACAGTGCTTATCAAGGGCCCTTCGGAGCCCAGCGAGGCACTCGTCGACAAGGCCGTTTCAGCTTATGAGCAAAATGAGCTGAGGTACATTTCTTGGGAATCTTGCACCTCCCGGGAGCAAGAAGTTGCATCGGAACGAAAGAAGGGGACATTCGGGGAAGCTTAAAGTCGAGAACAAAGATGCTGAGGACAAGGCCTCCACTGCTTCGGAGGTCCATGTGCTTCAGGCTTTGCAGAGGCGATCACTTGCCCTGGATCAGGCAAATCTTGTTGAGTACACCCTGATGCAGCAATGGTCGGACCGCCTGTTGCGTGCCAGGATGGACGATCCACCGCCCCAGTACAGCCGTCCGTCTTGGAGCCAGCTTGTGGCTGCAGACAAGAAGCTCTTCAGTGAGTTGCGGGATCTGACGAGAGACGGAGTCCAGTCATCAAGTGGAGGGGCGCGCCCGCTTGACAAGCACCTCCCTGCTGTGATGATGTCGTACGATGTGGTCTGCTTGCTCCAGCCTATGCCTCAGTCAGCCAGTGGGCGGAGCTCCGATGATTCCGGCAAGGAGCGCCCCGCTCCCTACACTCCCAAGGGTCCTAGGAAGGGCGCTGGGAAAGGCAAAGAGGGCAAGGGAAAGGGACGCATGCCTGCGCAGCTTATCGCTTGGGGCTGCACTTCGAGTACCAAGAAAGGAAATCCGTACTGTTATGGGTTTCAGCTTGGCAACTGCCAAAATGCTGTGACCAACAATGCCTGTGTGAGAGGCTTGCATGCTTGTGCCATCCCGAAGTGCGGGCAGCACGGGCACGGGGCCTCCACGTGCCCGAAGAGGAAACAAGAGTGACGGTGCCAGGTGAGCACAACGACGAATGATTCGTCAGAGTCAATCGGTCGTGTGGCCGGTGTTGGCCAGTCAGGAAATGATTCGGATGCCCAAGCCAGTCAGAGCTGGGGACCGGAACACTTCCTCGGCGGATCATCTCTCGAAGCGGATGCATGTGTGCAACCAGCTTCCAGTTCTCCTCAGCACGATAAATTTTCCGCAATTCTTCAAAAGTGCCTGAGCTTTTTCGACAGCCTCCCGCACGAGTCAGTTGGGACCAAGACCGAATCTCATCGTGACCAGGTTGGGAAGGCCTTTTTCAGTGGGATGTATTCTAAGGGTGTCTCAGGGCTGCGAACTTCGGTCCACCGGCACCCCGAGGAGGTGAAAGTTCTGACTTCGTTGATTCGAGCCGTCGACCCAACGATGCTGTTTTCCAGTTTGGTCGTCACCGAGGATTCTCAGGTTGGCGTCCACAAGGATGCTCAGAACGTCTGCATCCAGAACTTGGTCATCCCGATGACTCGTTTTGGGGGAGGCGAACTGCTTTTAGAGGATCCCAAGGGTTCCTTGGTTCAGAGGGGTGAGATGTCTTTTCGGGCTCGCGCAGTGTCCTTGGATCAGGGACCCATTGCATTTGATGCCCGCTCTGTTAGGCATTCCGTGAACCCTGCTCGCTGTCGGCGCGTTGTCTTGATCGCCTACTGCTTGAAAGGCTCGGACCGCCTTGCAACCAGAGATTCCCAGTTGCTACGCAGTCTGGGGTTCGCATTGCCGGAGCAGGAGCCTGCTGAGGTTCCTCTCCCCGCTTTCACAGTTGGTTTTCCTGATTTTAGGCCCGCTTTAGGGTTTAGTCCCCCCGGCCCTAGTGCACCTTCTATGGGTTTGTCTTCGGTTAAAGCTTGCCCTTGGTTGTGCCTAGAGCTGTTTGCCGAAACTGGCAATATGTCTGCTTTGCGAAGCTTCGGGTTCCAAGCCCTTCCTTTGGGGCGCCGTGCAAAGGGGCCCATACACGTGACCCCGCTGGATCTCCCGCGCCCTCTCTTGGCAGTACGTGAAGAGGCTTGTACAAGCTGGGGATGTGTTCGTGGTACATCTTTCCCCACCGGGTCGCGGCTCGTTTGCCGATGCAGTGGCACCGCTTGTCGCTGACTTCTGCTGTTGGCTCCGCTCCGAATTTCCTGCTGTGCACTTCTCAGTTGTGTGCCCCGCCTCAGCGTCGCTTTGGAAACAGTCTGGCTTGCTGGATCTTCAGCGGTCTTGCATTCAGGTCTCCTTTGATGCCGCCGAATGCGGACCCGGGCCACATGAGAATTTTCTCCTGATGTCTTCACTTCCCGAGCTTCGGGTTTTTGAAACTTCGGCCGATGCCTCAAAGATCCCCTCCGGGGGCCCGGTTCGCGCGGCTTCTGTCGCTGCGCCGTCGTTCGTGCATACGAACCACTTTTCGTACCTCGTGACGAGGAACGAGTTACGACTATGTGTGCTAGCTAACCTATTTCTACACGAAGCTATTGAAGGTAGCTTCGCTAGAAACGAAGTTTCGTCGCTATCGTCGGTCGCAGGAGAGTTGCCTCTGACATGCGCAGACAGGATAGCTGTGACTTGGAATGGCTACGAACATGTATGGACCGTTGCCATTCTGGATAAAGTCCCCCATCAGGGGGGTAATTTTGAAGTAGAGGGGAGAGAAGGGGAACTTGGCTATCTAGCCAAGCGAGAATGGCGGCCTCTCCTCGCACCCCCTCTGCTACGACGAGTCCGCCGTCACCGGCTACTACGGTAATTCCGGCTAGTCCAGGGGGGGAGGTGCCTGGGAGCCCGACCGTCCTGCCCACGGCTACGCCGGGGGAGCAGGGCGAGGGGCAGGGTTCCCCCTCCGGCGGAATAGGGAGTCCCGTTGCACTTCCGGCCCTGAGGGATAGTGCTCTTGTACAGAAGCGTGCGGTGCTGGATAGATGCCACGAGCATCTGGCGTCGCGGGGCTTCGGTGTGCTAGAGTTGGCTACCCTCGACCTAGGAGACGCGGAAGATGTTGGCCACCAGGTGGCGGAGGAGCTTGGCCTGGGCTACGACGAGTACATCGGCGACTCGATCTACCTGTGGATACAGGAAGCCCGTGAAGCTAGGGATCTTGTCGAAAGGTTCTCTGGCTACAACTCATCCTCGCTAGCCTGGATGAACCTCAGCAAGCGACCGGCAATAGAAGGGATAGACCTTCAAGAGGATAGCGAGCCTGAGCCTCCGAAAGGGGATAGGCAAAAGCGCTTGGTCAATGAGGGCTCCTTGGCGCAGGCGAGGGAAGAGCGGCTACAAGCTACCTGGGCGGTACGGCTAAAGGAAGAGCTGGAGATATGCGAGGCACCGGTCTTGAAGAAGCTACAGGGGAGCCTAGACCCGGACAGAGCTATCCTGGCCCTGGCTGGGAAGACCCGGGCTAGCACGCTTAAGCGCTACGTCTCCATCCAGGTCAGGTGGCGACTTTGGCTGCGGGAGGCTAAAGACGGCCGCCCCCCTGGGCTACCTGCCGACCTAGCCGACTACATTATGGCTAGAGGAGACGAACCGTGCGGCCGCACGGTGCCAGCGAGGCTATCCTCAAGGCGATCAGCTGGATAGAGCGGGTGGCAGAATGGTCCACCGAGACAAGAGCCACGGCCGGGAGGATAGCCTGGGCGGTCAAGGACACGGTGGTCGAGAGGCTATCGTGGAAGGCGCCCTGGACAAGGAGAGCTCCAAGATACCCAGCGGCGATCCTGGCCAGATGGGAGAGGCTAGTGCTCGACGCCAGCGTCGCCGTTGGCTGGAGAATCTGGGCCTGGGCTAAGCTGCTGAAGGCCTGGGGAAGCTTGCGATGGTCTGACCTCCAGGCTATGATCCCGAACGAACTGGCTATGGTGGAAGGAAGGCTATCCACGATCTTGCGGCGGACGAAGACCACGGGGGCTAACAGGCGCGTCCGTGAGCTACCCGTGTGCATCTCGGAGAGAGCCTACTTCGAGGACCCAGGTTGGCTATTGGTGGGGTTCAACCTGCTGAAGAACCACGCCGGCTACCAAAGGGACTACCTGATGCCGCGGCTAGGCGCAGGTGGTTCCCTGGAGAAGAAGATGGCTACCTATGCGGATGCCATGGTGGCGTCTGCTGGATTGTTGGCTATGGTGGGCGTGCCGGTGGTGGCTAGAGGCTACTGGTCCGAACACAGCGAGCGAGCGGTGCTGCCCACGGGACTGAGCCTGAAGCCGATCCCCCCGGCGGATAGAGATATGCTGGGGAGATGGAAACCCGAAGGATCGGATACCTATATCCGTTCCTATGGCGGCCGGGTGGCTAGGCTGCAAGCCATCTATGCTGAAGCGGCTAGAGCACGAGATCGGGAAGACCAGCTAGATGAACGGGAGATTGCCGGCGACCTCGGCGGCTGGCTATTCCGCATCGGCAAGGCTAGCCAGCGAGACGCTGACAGACTCGCAGGGGAGCTCCGCCGCGAGTGGGCTAGCGAGAGGATAGTCGAGCTGGTGGCGAATCCTGAGCTACCCGAGGAGATCGAGGCGAGCGCTCCACCGGAAGACGGACCTGAAGAATCGGCTAGTGAGCCAGAGCTGGGACCGGAGTTGCAGCGGAACCGGCCGAGGCAGCTTCTTAAGAAGGCTAGGTGTACAAGCTATATCATCGTAGAGCTACCAGGTAAGAAGTTTCGGCTACACAAGGGGGGGCAGGCCGGATGCTGGATGGGCCGCCGCCGGATATTTAAAAACTCTCAGGAGTTCTCGGCTAGGCCGGAACCGGACCAGTACACGCATGTCTGCAGGCTATGCTGGCCGAAGGGTCAGGGCGAGACTCTTCCCTCTAGTGATAGCGACACCTCTCAGGCGAGCACCGGTGACCAGAAGCCGGAGCAGGGAGAGGATGGAACTTCAGGAGAGGCCCCGGCAGCCGAGCTGCCGGGGGCACCACCAGGGATAGTGCCCCAGTTTCCTTTTGCGCCGCTCCCGGCTATCCCGTTCGGCTGGGGAGCACCAACCGCCTGAAGGATAGAGCACCGGGGAGATAGCGGGGGAAGAAACGTGCGGATACTTCCGGGGGGGCCTCTCGGGATACTCTTTCTTTTCTATCCCTCCGGGGGGCGGGTTGCCTTGGGAGGAGAAAGAAGAGGAGAGAAGAGGGAGAGAGGAGAGAACCACGTTCTTGCACTTGCTGTGTCTTGTGTCGGCTAGGGCGTAGGCTGCGAGGTTCTCAGGCAGGCTAGTCGGCATGCGCACATGTTCTGCATTTTGCACCCATGTCGGCTAGAGCATTGCCAAAAGCACGTGCCGTGGCTACTGTGGCTAGCGGTGGATTAACGGCCCACCAGGATTGAGGCGAGCCCACGCTAGGTGGGCGAGTTTTCCGGGCCCCTTGGGGCGGCTAGTGAGACATGGCTAGCGCCGCCAGTTGGGCGGACCAGACAGAGTCGGCTAGCGCACTTGCGCAACGGATAGAGATCCTGCGCCTCTTGGAGGAATGGCTAGAAGTGGACGCGGCTAGCCTGGGCGAGCAGCTCTATGAAAGGCTAAGCCTGGATAAGCAGCATGAGCTGCTACAGCTGGTTAGGAAGGCTAGAGACATGCGGCTAGCCGAGTGCCTTGAAGGGGCCAGCATCCAGCCGGGCGGCCGGCTATCCGCCAGGCTACTCAAGTTCCAGGGGGCTACCGCCTGGGACGATATCCCGGCAGAGCTGGAGGCTAGCCTGACCACCACGGAGGCTAGATACATCGCACAGAGGATAGAGAAGAACCGGGAGTCAGCCGGGCTACGACCACACCGTCCCGGGGAGACCGTGGAGGAGGATAGTGTCACGGATAACGAGCTGCAGGATACACCGTGGCATGGAGAAGCCCCGGAGGCTACCCAAGCTAGCCCGTCGCATCCGGCGACAGCTAGTGCGCGAACGCCACCCGACAGGCTAGACCTACTGCAGGAATGGAGCTCGAGGCCGAGGTCCGTGGAGCGGCTACCCCTGCGGCTAGGCAAGAGGAGCCCCGGTCTCAGAGGAGGCCGGCACAGGGGATAGCACAGAGGCGAGGCCCGCAAAGCCGGCTGGGGACCCACCAACGGTCCAGGAGACTACGGCTAAGAACAAGCAGCGGCGAGAGAAGGAGGCGGCTACCGAGGACACGGCTACAGACCGGCCTTTCTCGGCCGGGATAGACCCGGGCCAGGCTACCAGCACGGGGCCCGGGCTACAGCAGGCGAGGGCGGCTGCTGCAGAGGATACATCCACACCTTTGAGGGCTAGCACAGAGTATCCTATTCCGGGCGAGAGCCAGAAGCAGTTCCTGGCTAGGTGCATGAAGGGCTACCGTGGGCCACCGAACGACGTGCCCCTCTACGTGGCTAGAATGGAACAGATCTATCGGATAGGCACCTTTCAGGAGGAGCCGGATAGCAGCGAGGATAGGCCGCCGCAGCGCCGGCCCGGCAAAGGCGAGCCCGGCTACGACCCCTTTCCGCCCTTGAGGCCGCAGGCTAAGAGTGGAACGAGAGGGCGTGGCGGGGATAGCAACCAGGGCTACATCCACCCGGAGAGCGACCACCCGCTGGATAGGAGGCTAGGAGCGGCCGCTACAACGAAGCCCAATGGGAGGCTATGGCCGGAGACGGCAGGATAGCACCGGAGAGGCCAGCGCTCCAGCAGGGGGCAGCGGTCAACATCAACCTGGATAGGCCCACCGAGCGAGGAGCCAGAAGTCGTGCACCGGCTAATGGCGCCCCCGCCGACGGCTAGCCAGGCCAAGGGGCGGCCACTGGGCCCGGATAGCGGCATGATAGACCAAACCTGGCTATACATCTCTCGGGCCGAGTGGCCCCTTGGAAGCTATGAGAAGGGCGGCCGCCAGGATAGAAGACTCTCGCAGCTTTCGGATAGAGGGCGCCAAGTCAACAAAGGCGCGCTACATGATCCGAACTAGCTATACAAGCTAGAGGATGATGACTTCATCGCGGTTAGCAACCGAGCGGATAGTGCCCAGGAGCTCGCGGAGAAGATCCCGGAGCAGGGCTGGATAAAGTGCCGACCCAATGGGGCTACCCCAGGGATAGGCCGATGGGAGCCTGCTGGGGCTATCTTCAGATGTATAGTGGTCTGTGATAGTTGTAGGCTAGAGCAGTGCAACAAAAGAATGTGGTACTGCCTGGATACTCACGGGGATAGAGGCCATACGTGCAATGACTGCCGACCTCCGGCTAGATCGGCTAAGGGAGCAGGCAGGGGCCGAAAAGGCCCAGGCTAAAGCACGAACGTATGGCTAGGATCCCAAAGCACCACGGCTAGAAGCAAAATGAAGGATAGCGCGTCTGTTTTGCAGCTCTCACTTCATGTCGGCTAGTGCTTCCGTCTGCCAGAAAGAAGGGAGAGACAGGCTAGGTTTGCAGGTTTTCCAGGAGAAAACAAACTGGGGGGGGGGGGGGGGGGGGCGGGCGATCTCTCCTGGTCTCGTGGGGAGGTTCCTCCCTCTTTCCCAACTCTCAAAGGGGGGGGGGGGGGGGTCGGCTCCGGGTCTCGGGTGGATCCTCCTTCCTTCCCATCTCTCTGGCTAGCGGGGGGGGTCTTGAAGATGGGCCCACGACGGCTAGAGGCTAGGTCACGGAATGGCCTCTCCTGCCGACCCAGCGGAGCTAGCCAAAGGCTCCACTGATTTTCGCTACCTCCTAACCCAGCACAGGGTACCGGATACATCCCAGGCGACCTTGTTCAAGGCCGGGATAGACACAATCGCCAAATTCTCGGCGAGTTTCAAGGACGAAGCCGATCTGAAATCGGTGCTAGCCAAGGACTTCTCGATAGAGCCGGAAAGCACTTTGGCTAACAGAGCGCTAGCCGCTGCCTTTGTGGTGGCGTGGCGAGCAGCGCAGGCTCGGACCCGAGAGCAAGCGGATAGAGAAGCGGCTAGCGAAGTTCGGGAGTGGGCGAAGCCCATTCCCCAGACAGAGTACATGGCTATGCGCCAGTCCTTCGCCCAGAAGTTCGGCGAGCCCGAGGATAAGCATATTCCGGCTAAGGAATACATAGAGCGCAAGCTGCACGAGCTAGAGACGGGCGAGTTCAGGGCGGAGCCCCTGAACGAGGTGCTATCCAGAGACGAGATTGACCCGGATGTGCTAGTCCCACAGTGGGATAGCAAAGGCACCGCCCTTGTGCTCAAGAAGGCTACCTCCAAGGGGGCTATGCCGTCGGGCCCGGAGCAACTTCGCCTCCGGCTAACAGTCATGCAAAATGCACTTCTCATGATAGGCTTGCAGCACCCAGGGCGAGCAGAGCTGAAGGATATCGACTTCCAGCTCTTTGAGAAGTACAAAGACTACTTGCTCGGAGACTTCTGCTATGGGCTACGATCCAATGAGGCTAGTGGCTCCTTGGCTCCTCCCTGGACTTTGGTGCTATCCTACGAGAACGCTATCCGGAAACAGACCTACAAGCAAATGGCCTGAAAGGGATAGCCTTCGCCGATGCGCTAGTCCAGTCCTGGAAGGATGCGGCTACCAAGGAGAGGCACTTCACTATACGCCTTTGTCGCTCTGCGCTAAAAGGCCGCAGCCCTGGTCCTGGGATAGCGCCAACGCCTTGCCGGATAAGCACAACAAGAAGGGCAAGGGCAAAGGCAAGGGCAAGGACGGCAAGGACAGCAACAAGAAGGCTAAGACCGGCGCCTTTCACCGCACCGAGGATAATAAGCCGATTTGTTTTCGCTTTAATTTGAAAGGTGGGTGTAAGAAAGGGGATAAGTGTCACTTCGTACATGTCTGTACGAAGTGCCGGGGCCAGCACTCGGCGACCAACTGCCCTGGCACGGCTACCCCTTCGGCACCATCGACGGCGGCTAACTGACTTCCAGAACCACCGGCTACCGCTCCAGCGGCTACACGGCCAGCGGCTTCTGCACTTCGCCGGCTACGGGTCCTTTACCTGTTCTCGGGGAGAGAAAGGCTAGGTAGCTTCCAGGGCCACCTCCGACGGCTAGCATCCTCTTTTGGCCTCGACGTGGAGATATGTTGCGTGGATATTGCTCGGAGACCCTCACTCGACTTGGCGGAATCCACGGTGCGGGCTAAATACCTCCACATGGTCCAGTCGGGGAGCTACGACGTGGTGGCTATGTCGCCTCCGGTGGCTACCTTCTCCAGGGCGAGCTGGGCTAACCGCAAGGGCCCCCGGCCAGTACGCAGCTTCGGCGAGCCACGGGGGCTAACCAAGCTGACCGCCAAGGAGAGAGACCGGGCTATTCTTGGTAACATTTTCGCTGATTTTTCCTTTGAAGTAGCTAGGGCTGCGCTCGACTCGGCTACCTTCTTCGTTTTGGAGCAGCCGGAAGACCTGGGGGCTATGCCAGCAGGCCCCTACAAGGGCCAGCGACCGGCTAGCATGTGGCAGTGGGAAGCACATGCCAAGCTAGCCACCAAAGGGCTACGATCCGTGGCTTTGCACCTGGATAAATTTGGAGCACCTTCGGCGAAGCCGACGCGGCTACTTTTAAAGACGACATTGGATATGCCAAATACGGTCTATGACGAAGGGCTTCCCACCTTCGACGCTGACGGGGGCTACTTGGGCCCCCTTCCGCCTGCGGCTACATCTTCGGCGGCATGCAGCCCGATGCTGGCTACTTCTGCTCTGGGCGAGTGGCCTTCAGGCCTTTCCCTCTGGCTAGCACAGCTAGCCCTTACAACCTGCACAGCTGCTGCTCCGACTGCCTCCGGATCGGGGATACATACGGTGCAGGATATGGAGAACACCGACGACCTCGGCTATGTCACGAACCAACCTGAGGGTCCACGGCTAGAAGGCGGCAAAGGTCCGCCCCGGCGATGCCACCAGAATGATGGGATAAAAGAATTCCACGACGGGGGTGGGCTATGCTCTCCTGGGCGATGGCCCCGACACTCTCGAGGATACGCTGAAGGAGAATCTTGGGACTGGCTACGTGCTAAGATCAGGGAGATAGTGGTCAGGCGAGCTGGGTCCGAAAACGAGTTGGAGAAGGAGGCCTTCCGCATGGCTATGGGGGGCGAGTCGGCATGCAACTTGGTTCGGGATAGCCAACTGCATGAGGAGTTACTCCAGCTGCTGCAGACTTGGATAGAGGGCCAGGACCTCAGCGAGCCCAACCTGCTAGAAGTCCCTCCGGGACAACCTCTCCGGCTACGGCTACTTCGGGCGATCCTCGAGGCTGCGGGCGATCCAGATAGAGAATTTCTTCGCCGGGCCGAGGAGGGCCTACCTCTGGGGATATTGGAAGGGCTACCTCGGACGCCGCACGTTTTCGAGGAGCAGGCATCCTGGAGGCTCGACAACGCTCCTTGGGAGCCGGCGCTAGCGTGGGTGCCGAACTACTCCTCAGTTGGCGACCACCGTGAGTTTGTGCGGGCTAAGTTCGACGAGGACGTCGAGGAGGGTCTTATGGAGAAGATGACCTTGGGCGAGTTCAAGGCGAGGTTCGGCGAGAACAGGGCTATTGCCTCCTTAGCGGTGATAGTCGAGGACGAGGAGAAGGACAAGAAGCGGATAATTCACGATGCGACCCACGGCGTCAGGGTGAACCACCGGATACGATGCCGGGATAAGATCCGTGCTCCAGGGGCTAGAGAGAAGAAGCAAATCCTCCGCGAGCTGATACGTTGCGGCGAGATTGCCTTTTCGGTGGTGGGGGATATCTCGAAGGCCCACAGGAGATACAAGCATCAGGCTAGCGAGCACGGCTTCATGGGCTGCCAGATAGACACCGAGGAGACGATTCCCGGGGACCCGGATAGCCAGATCGTCTACGTTAACAAGGTGGGGACCTTCGGGCTATCACCGGCGAGCTACTGGTGGACTAGGATAGCCGCATGTGGGCTTCGGGCAACCCATCACCTGTTGGGACCCGGCTATCCCATCGACCTCCTGCTATATGCCGATGACCTCGAGGCCCTGGGGATAGGAACGGAGGGGAGGAAGGGAATTCCTCTGAGCTACCTCCTCCTCTCTGTTCTGGGATATCCCTTCAAGTGGGCGAAGACTCGAGGTGGCTATAGAGTGGAGTGGCTGGGAATGGAGACGGAGTACTCCTCCCACAGGCTATAGGGATGTCAAAGAAGCGAGCGTCCTGGCTATCCACTTGGCTGAACGACAAGGTGACCTCCGGCAAGGTCACGGCCAAGGAGATGCAGCAAGGGCTAGGACGTCTGGGATTTGCGGCTATAGCCCTGGACTGGCAGAGACCCTTCCTGGGGCCGCTCCATGCCTGGAGCGCGGCTATCCAGGGGAAATCTGGATACCTCATCATTCCTACGATGCTCAGGGTCCTGATGAGATGGCTAGCCGACAAGCTCGACCAGGGCGAGAGGCTACAACGTCCTGTGACACTCTACGCTGGGCTACCACCTCTGAGTTTTGTCACGGATGCCAAAGCTGAGTCCGATAGGGCCTGGATAGGGGGCTTCCTGGAGACATCCGAAGGGAAGCCGGGTCCCTGGTTTTCACTAGAAGTGGATAGGGCCTGGGCTCCTTGGGCCTTTGCGAAAGGCGATCCCAAGAAAGTGATAGCTGCGCTGGAACTGCTAGCGACCCTCGTGGGGATACGTCTCTGGGTCCCCGAGGGCGAGGATAGGAAAACCTCGCGAGTGGCCATCCGTGGATACACGGACAACAAGTCCAACGAGGCACTTGTGAAGAAGGCTATGACGACCAAGTATCCATCCATGCTAGTTTTAATGGAGGTAGCCGAAGAGCTATCCCAGAAGAACTGTGAGCTACAGCTCCAGTGGATACGGAGAGACATCAACCAGCTAGCGGACGACCTCACCAACGAGGAGTTCAAGGAATTTGACCCCGATCAGAGGATAGATCTGAAGGGGGAGGATTTCAAGTGGCGAGTTCTTGGCCGGCTACTCGCGCATGCAGATAGCTTCTATAAGGAGCTAGGCACGCGAAAGCGAGGGACCCCGGATAGGGTGTCCAAGTTCAGCCGAAAGGCCAGGAGGCTCGATCCCTGGTAGCCTGAGTGGCGACGCATGGGGATGGATAGCCGAAGGCTATCGGATATCTCCAGGCAACCTGGGATAGTTGCCACTCCAGACAAAAGTGCGTCCGTGCTAGCTGAGGGTTCTTGTCGCGTTTGATCGTCGCTCGGCTAGCTCGCAGCTAACTACTACCTACTGCTATCGTCTTGGAGGTGTCTGGGGATGGTGGTGGGATATAGGAGCTAGTGCACGTACCTCGTGACGAGGAACGAGTTACGACTATGTGTGCTAGCTAACCTATTTCTACACGAAGCTATTGAAGGTAGCTTCGCTAGAAACGAAGTTTCGTCGCTATCGTCGGTCGCAGGAGAGTTGCCTCTGACATGCGCAGACAGGATAGCTGTGACTTGGAATGGCTACGAACATGTATGGACCGTTGCCATTCTGGATAAAGTCCCCCATCAGGGGGGTAATTTTGAAGTACCCGCCCTGCCCACCCTGGGGATGGATAGCCGAAGGCTATCGGATATCTCCAGGCAACCTGGGATAGTTGCCACTCCAGACAAAAGTGCGTCCGTGCTAGCTGAGGGTTCTTGTCGCGTTTGATCGTCGCTCGGCTAGCTCGCAGCTAACTACTACCTACTGCTATCGTCCTGGAGGTGTCTGGGGATGGTGGTGGGATATAGGAGCTAGTGCACTACTAAATATGCATCTGCCCTTGCCCTGGCTGCCGGTCAACTTGACACTGTGCCGACGCCAGCCCTTGTTACCAATGCTTCGGCCCGTGCAGCTAATCAGCTCCAGCCGCGTGTTTCCAAGGCCGTCGTGCTGGTCGAGGAATACCACTATCAGGTTACCGTGCCCGCGCCTTCGAGTGCCCTGCCCTTGCTTGACCCTAAGAATTGCCTCGTGGAGGCATTAGGCCCTGTTCCTGCCGGCTCTCGGGTTCTTAGGGTTAATTTTGAGGCGGGTGTAGTTTTCCCTAAGCGCCCTAGACCCGACCGAAAGGTTTCTTCTCAGCTGTCTGACTTGGGAATCGGAAAATTGGTTTCCGTCACGTGTGGAGTCTACTGAAGCCCTCTTCAGTTTGCGGAACGGGCTTTGAGTGTTGGCCATCCTTGTGACATGTGCAGGGCGCTGCCCGATCAAGCTATGGTCGTCCTGGGCCATCTACTCATCGAGGGCCCTGTCAAGGTCCTCAGACGGAAATTGGATATGATAACCCAGTGGAAAGCTTGGGCAGCCGAACTTGAACCGGCCGAGGCTGAACTGCACAAATCCTTGGCCCCTTCTGTTGCCGAAGTGGTCAAGGGGAAGCGCCTGCTCCTCCTTGATCGCATAGCCAAATCCTTGCAATGGCCTGACACCCGCTTGCATCAGGATATGACCAGTGGTTTCAAGATCGTGGGCGAGGAGTTCCCGAGCGGAATTTTCCCCCTTGAGCCTCGACCAGCGACCCTCACGCCTGAGGAGTTGCTGGCTCAGTCTCGATCAACCAAGCCCTTGATCTGGGGACAGATCAACGACTCTCCGCTGGATGCGAACTCTCGCGAGCTTTTTGAAATCACTGAGGCTGAATACCGCGAGAAGGGATGGCTTGAGCAACCACGCACTTGGGAGGAACTTGAGCTTTTGTTCGGGGATTGGCTCCCGGCCAAAAGGTTTGGTGTGCGCCAACGCGACAAATTGCGCCCCATCGACGACTTAGCCGCCAACGGTGCAAACAGCGCATTTGCCGCTTGTGACAAACTCACCTTGCGTGCCTTCGACGAGCTTGTTTGGTGTGCCACTTACTGCGAGTACTTGTGCAAAAAGGAGCCGTCCACCTTGTCCTCTCCTGTGGTCGGGTGATCTCGGGACCTCTTCACGACTTCTGGAGGATCAAGACCGACCGCGCCCGCCCCTTGTTGAAAACTATCGACTTGAAGGCGGCGTATAAACAGCTACCGCTCCACCCGGAGCATCGCAGGTTTTGTGTGGTCTTCTTGAAACATCCGGACAGCAGTCAAGTGCGGGGCTACGCATCAAGAGTCCTTCCCTTCGGGGCCTCGGGGAGTGTGACTTGCTTTAACAGGGTTGCACGCCTGATTCTTCAGGAAGCCTGGATCTTGAACTGTAACTATTTTGATGATTTTCCGGTGTTGGAGTTATCCGCCCTGTCGGGGAGCGCCGACTCCACAGCCCATTGCATACCTGACCTACTCGGCTTCGAGTGCTCTACCGAGAAGGAAGAGCCGTTCAAGAGCAGTGCCGACGTCTTGGGAGTCACGGTAGACCTCTCTTGTGAAGACTTGTCCGAGGTGCGTGTGCGCAACCGGGAGGTAAAGTGCTGCGAGGTGGCCGCCTCTGTCGATGAGGTTCTTGATAGGGGCGCCATCCGGTCTGCGGAAATCGCTTCCCTCTTCGGGAGGATCCAGTTTCTTGAAGGGCAACTCATGGGACGCATGGGGCGACTGGCTTTGTCTGAGCTTCGCTCCCTTGGGACTTCCGGGGGAATCCTCAAGCTTGGGGACTCAGAACGTCATGCCTTCCAGAATCTTCGTGAGCGTTTGCTTCATGGGCCGCCCCGGGCGATCTCCGCTCGCCCACCTGGGGCGAATGTTATTGTGTTTACAGGGGGCTTGCGAGCCGGAGGGTGGTAGCATGCTGTGCTCCATCGGTGGGGTGCTGTATGTTGAGAGCTCCGGCAAGTGGTCCACTCGATTCTTTGGCTGCCGACTGCCCGATTCGCTTGTTAAGACTTGGAGTGCTTCTGGGAAGAAACACTTGATAGGGCCCGTTGAATTGTACGCAGTGGCCACAGCAAGACTGTTGTGGCGAGAGTTTCTCGATTTCGCCAAAGGCATTTTCTTCATCGACCACGCCGGGGTGCACGCCGCGTGCGTCAATGGATCATCACACGACCGCCTCTGGCGGCTCATCCTTTTGAAGCTTGAGGAAGCGGATACCAAACCTATGATCGCCTGGTATGCCCGCGTTCCCAGCCAAAGCAATCCTGCAGACCCTCCGTCTAGGGGGTCCGGCCTTTTCCCAGTTTGGGGCACATGCTCGAGGGATCATCCGAAGTGCTGCATATCAGGCGAGCTCTTGAGTTCGTTTGGTGAGATGGGAGATTGTTGAACGAGCTCAATCCTCGTGAATGATGCTCGATCGGCTGTCTCTCGAGTGTCGGATCTTTCCCGAATCGGCTGTGCCGCCTTTCAGAAAAAAAGAGTGAGTCCGACTGCATGTGCGTTCTGAATGCTGCAATTGTCTGCACATTTATATTCTCGTGCAATATATGATTGATTGATTGTTTGAGAATGACTCTTTTCAAATATTATATTCTTGCGAAAAGTAGCTTTAGCTATAAGCCTACTTTGAAACTTGTTTCATTTGGCTTTATAGCTCAAGCTATGTTTCAAATGCGACGTTGCTTTTGAAACTCGCTTTTCGCACGACTTTCTTTGAACCTGGGGGGGCAAACAATCTGACTTTTAACCTGTTGTTTTGCTGCGAACTCTCGTCCTGATGCGAACCTTGATATTGTTCCTGTGAATGACTTCGCATTCGGCAGTCATTTGTGGATCGAGTTCGCCATCTGGCGAGATTCGAAAATTTTTGTCCCACCCAACCCACCCGGGAGATTGTTGAACGAGCTCAATCCTCGTGAATGATGCTCGATCGGCTGTCTCTCGAGTGTCGGATCTTTCCCGAATCGGCTGTGCCGCCTTTCAGAAAAAAAGAGTGAGTCCGACTGCATGTGCGTTCTGAATGCTGCAATTGTCTGCGCATTTATATTCTCGTGCAATATATGATTGATTGATTGTTTGAGAATGACTCTTTTCAAATATTATATTCTTGCGAAAAGTAGCTTTAGCTATAAGCAGCTGTGTCACCAAACCCCATGCCTGCCAGCAGGATTTTAAACTGAGGATGTTGGCAGCAATGTGAAATTTCTGCGAGGACGCCATTGTTCCAGTCACCAAATCCCATGCTATGTAGAAATTTCTACGAGGATGTCATTGTTCCAGTCACGAAATCCCACGCCTGCTACGAGGACGCTACGAGGCCTTTACGAGGACATGTACAAATTACTACGAGGACGCCATTTTTCAATATATAGACTCAAGAACATGTGTATTTTGTATTGAAAAATGGCGTCCTCGTAGTAATTTGTACATGTCCTCGTAATGTCCTCGTAGCGTCCTCGTAGCAGGCGTGGGATTTCGTGACTGGGACAGTAACGTCCTCGTAGGAATTTCTAGATTTCTCCCAGCATCCTTCTAACGTCCTCCTAGCAGGCATGGATTTGGTGACTAAACTCATATCAAGGCTTATTCTAGTTTACTGTGTGCCTCTCAATAACGGGGTTTTGGTGTCTCTGGGTTTAGGGTAGGGTTGCCAATACAAATCGCATGCCCTACAACCATTTTTTGCCCATCTGTTTAACTTGTGCTTCACTCCAGCATCTGCGACTTAGAGCAAGCTTTGAAGCAGCTTACTTGCAGTCCAATTTTGTTGCTCAGTTGGTGAATGCTCCAAGTTCTCTTGTGGGTTTTTCCTACGCTTTCCGGAGACTCCACGTCCCCTTAAGTAAGGGTAGAGACCAAACCAGAAGCTCCTGTACGCTCCTTCAGGTCCTAAATGGGGTCCATTTAATTCATTTAACCCCCTGAACCCCCGTAAGCAACGTTGGTGCAAAGCGCGCTGTAGATGTGAGAGCAACCTTGCTATTGGGGGAGAGGGGGTGGTGCACACTGCGACTGCTTTGAGGCTCGTGTCTGCGGCCAAGTTTCCGGAGCTAGAAAGCGGTCACACATGCAGTGTGGACACAAGTTCCCTCAACTGTACGTGTCGGGTTGGGTTGGTGAACCCGAGTAAGCGCCCATGCGACACAACTGCAGCCTGTTCCAGGTCCTAGGTTTGGCGATGTCGTGGTTTTGTTTTCTGATCCCGATTTCAGGCCCAAAATAGGAGCCCCAAGTGGAGAAGGCCCGCAAACCAGACCCACTTTCCGACCCCGGAAATGAGACCTCTTAATCCAGGACGTGTGACGGGTGATTTACGTGCATGCTCTTCTTTCCGATGTGTGCTGCGTTGAATGGGAACAGCAAAAAGCTGTTGCACTGTGGGGGGAAGAAGCAACTCAATGACAAAGTCAGCCGCTTTCTAGACCTTCAATCTGTGCCCATCAAAGATGCTTTCCGCAGCAAAGTCAAGGACGTGGTTTCGGAGGTCTCGCGGCAATTGCGTCAGAGATAATGTCAGGCGACGACGACATTAGAGGGATGCTGCGAGCAATCTAGACAGTGTACCAGGATGCAGCTGTGTCACCAAACCCCATGCCTGCCAGCAGGATTTTAAACTGAGGATGTTGGCAGCAACGTGAAATTTCTGCGAGGACGCCATTGTTCCAGTCACCAAATCCCATGCTATGTAGAAATTTCTACGAGGATGTCATTGGTCCAGTCACGAAATCCCACGCCTGCTACGAGGACGCTACGAGGACATTACGAGGACATGTACAAATTACTACGAGGACGCCATTTTTCAATATATAGACTCAAGAACATGTGTATTTTGTATTGAAAAATGGCGTCCTCGTAGTAATTTGTACATGTCCTCGTAGCGTCCTCGTAGCAGGCGTGGGATTTCGTGACTGGGACAGTAACGTCCTCGTAGGAATTTCTAGATTTCTCCCAGCATCCTTCTAACGTCCTCCTAGCAGGCATGGATTTGGTGACTAAACTCATATCAAGGCTTATTCTAGTTTACTGTGTGCCTCTCAATAACGGGGTTTTGGGGTCTCTGGGTTTAGGGTAGGGTTGCCAATACAAATCGCATGCCCTACAACCATTTTTTGCCCATCTGTTTAACTTGTGCCTCACTCCAGCATCTGCGACTTAGAACAAGCTTTGAAGCAGCTTACTTGCAGTCCAATTTTGTTGCTCAGTTGGTGAATGCTCCAAGTTCTCTTGTGGGTTTTTCCTACGCTTTCCGGAGACTCCACGTCCCCTTAAGTAAGGGTAGAGACCAAACCAGAAGCTCCTGTACGCTCCTTCAGGTCCTAAATGGGGTCCATTTAATTCATTTAACCCCCTGAACCCCCGTAAGCAACGTTGGTGCAAAGCGCGCTGTAGATGTGAGAGCAACCTTGCTATTGGGGGAGAGGGGGTGGTGCACACTGCGACTGCTTTGAGGCTCGTGTCTGCGGCCAAGTTTCCGGAGCTAGAAAGCGGTCACACATGCAGTGTGGACACAAGTTCCCTCAACTGTACGTGTCGGGTTGGGTTGGTGAACCCGAGTAAGCGCCCGTGCGACACAACTGCAGCCTGTTCCAGGTCCTAGGTTTGGCGATGTCGTGGTTTTGTTTTCTGATCCCGATTTCAGGCCCAAAATAGGAGCCCCAAGTGGAGAAGGCCCGCAAACCAGACCCACTTTCCGACCCCGGAAATGAGACCTCTTAATCCAGGACGTGTGACGGGTGATTTACGTGCATGCTCTTCTTTCCGATGTGTGCTGCGTTGAATGGGAACAGCAAAAAGCTGTTGCACTGTGGGGGGAAGAAGCAACTCAATGACAAAGTCAGCCGCTTTCTAGACCTTCAATCTGTGCCCATCAAAGATGCTTTCCGCAGCAAAGTCAAGGACGTGGTTTCGGAGGTCTCGCGGCAATTGCGTCAGAGATAATGTCAGGCGACGACGACATTAGAGGGATGCTGCGAGCAATCTAGACGGTGTGCCAGGATGCAGCTGTGTCACCAAACCCCATGCCTGCCAGCAGGATTTTAAACTGAGGATGTTGGCAGCAATGTGAAATTTCTGCGAGGACGCCATTGTTCCAGTCACCAAATCCCATGCTATGTAGAAATTTCTACGAGGATGTCATTGTTCCAGTCACGAAATCCCACGCCTGCTACGAGGACGCTACGAGGACATTACGAGGACATGTACAAATTACTACGAGGACGCCATTTTTCAATACAAAATACACATGTTCTTGAGTCTATATATTGAAAAATGGCGTCCTCGTAGTAATTTGTACATGTCCTCGTAATGTCCTCGTAGCGTCCTCGTAGCAGGCGTGGGATTTCGTGACTGGGACAGTAACGTCCTCGTAGGAATTTCTAGATTTCTCCCAGCATCCTTCTAACGTCCTCCTAGCAGGCATGGATTTGGCTCCCAGCATCCTTCTAACGTCCTCCTAGCAGGCATGGATTTGGTGACTAAACTCATATCAAGGCTTGTTCTAGTTTACTGTGTGCCTCTCAATAACGGAGTTTTGGGGTCTCTGGGTTTAGGGTAGGGTTGCCAATACAAATCGCATGCCCTACAACCATTTTTCGCCCATCTGTTTAACTTGTGCCTCACTCCAGCATCTGCGACTTAGAACAAGCTTTGAAGCAGCTTACTTGCAGTCCAACTTTGTTGCTCAGTTGGTGAATGCTCCAAGTTCTCTTGTGGGTTTTTCCTACGCTTTCCGGAGACTCCACGTCCCCTTAAGTAAGGGTAGAGACCAAACCAGAAGCTCCTGTACGCTCCTTCAGGTCCTAAATGGGGTCCATTTAATTCATTTAACCCCCTGAACCCCCGTAAGCAACGTTGGTGCAAAGCGCGCTGTAGATGTGAGAGCAACCTTGCTATTGGGGGAGAGGGGGTGGTGCACACTGCGACTGCTTTGAGGCTCGTGTCTGCGGCCAAGTTTCCGGAGCTAGAAAGCGGTCACACATGCAGTGTGGACACAAGTTCCCTCAACTGTACGTGTCGGGTTGGGTTGGTGAACCCGAGTAAGCGCCCGTGCGACACAACTGCAGCCTGTTCCAGGTCCTAGGTTTGGCGATGTCGTGGTTTTGTTTTCTGATCCCGATTTCAGGCCCAAAATAGGAGCCCCAAGTGGAGAAGGCCCGCAAACCAGACCCACTTTCCGACCCCGGAAATGAGACCTCTTAATCCAGGACGTGTGACGGGTGATTTACGTGCATGCTCTTCTTTCCGATGTGTGCTGCGTTGAATGGGAACAGCAAAAAGCTGTTGCACTGTGGGGGGAAGAAGCAACTCAATGACAAAGTCAGCCGCTTTCTAGACCTTCAATCTGTGCCCATCAAAGATGCTTTCCGCAGCAAAGTCAAGGACGTGGTTTCGGAGGTCTCGCGGCAATTGCGTCAGAGATAATGTCAGGCGACGACGACATTAGAGGGATGCTGCGAGCAATCTAGACAGTGTACCAGGATGCAGCTGTGTCACCAAACCCCATGCCTGCCAGCAGGATTTTAAACTGAGGATGTTGGCAGCAATGTGAAATTTCTGCGAGGACGCCATTGTTCCAGTCACCAAATCCCATGCTATGTAGAAATTTCTACGAGGATGTCATTGTTCCAGTCACGAAATCCCACGCCTGCTACGAGGACGCTACGAGGACATTACGAGGACATGTACAAATTACTACGAGGACGCCATTTTTCAATATATAGACTCAAGAACATGTGTATTTTGTATTGAAAAATGGCGTCCTCGTAGTAATTTGTACATGTCCTCGTAGCGTCCTCGTAGCAGGCGTGGGATTTCGTGACTGGGACAGTAACGTCCTCGTAGGAATTTCTAGATTTCTCCCAGCATCCTTCTAACGTCCTCCTAGCAGGCATGGATTTGGTGACTAAACTCATATCAAGGCTTGTTCTAGTTTACTGTGTGCCTCTCAATAACGGGGTTTTGGGGTCTCTGGGTTTAGGGTAGGGTTGCCAATACAAATCGCATGCCCTACAACCATTTTTTGCCCATCTGTTTAACTTGTGCCTCACTCCAGCATCTGCGACTTAGAACAAGCTTTGAAGCAGCTTACTTGCAGTCCAATTTTGTTGCTCAGTTGGTGAATGCTCCAAGTTCTCTTGTGGGTTTTTTGTTAAACATTCCACCTGTGACAGTAGACCTGCAGGAATTACAGTGCTAATGCATAGGAACGGCCAGTCACGCACACGCGACGTGAAGGCTCGAGACCCCAGGACACACCGTGCCCAGGAACAAAAGTGTCCGACAGTTTGCGAGAGTAGGAACACGTAGTGAAGCCCGTTCTTTAACATGGTAGCGGAGCTGCCTCCAGGAACCACCTTGGCAGCGATGATGCTACTCGTAGCAATAGGAACCATGATGCTCGTCGCCATGGGAGTTTGCCTCGTTGCTGGATGGAAGCAGATGCGCGCAAGTGAGCAGGTGACCAAGAAGAAAGAGACAGTGTTGAACATGCCCACGCTCAGGATCGCAGTTCGCTCAGGAACAAGATACCATCGTCGAGGTTGTGGACACCTTCGGAACCACAACGTGGCAGCAGGAAACGCTCGAGACTTCGAAGCGTGCTCAGATTGCTTTCCCGACCGAGTGTTGGTGGAAGAGAAAGAGTACAGGAACATGAAGTGCTACGGTCTGGCAGCATGCGTCGTGCTGTTGGTTGGTTTTTCACTGGGAAGCCTCGCAACGCTTTGCGGGATGACCTTGGTCCCAGGAACAAGAAGTTTGGTTGTTACACCGTGGCAGGCCCTTGGCACAGAAAGGACCAAGGATGAACTTGCCCTTGGAACCAGCACCTATTCCAAGGATGCGAGCCGTGGGAGAAAGGAACTCATGTACGTGGAAAGTGACGAGAGTGAGCTCATGGCAGTTTGGGCGAGCAGGTCAAGGAAGCCCAATACGCACCGGAACCGCTACAGGAACTACGACGTGTACGGCGAGTACTACCAGGAAGGCTACAACGAGTGCAGCGTGTACCCCGACGGCGCCAACGTGAACACGATCAGGAACAGGAACGCGTACACGATCAAGGACTATATGGAGATAGGAAAAGTGATGCTACCGTACGCTTTGTTATGCGCGAACCACGTGATGCACGAGCTCTACAGCGTCGTTAGCGTGACCGGCGAGTACGACACGGAAGAGAACAGGAACGGCAACCAGAACACCGAGAACCAGGAGAGTGAGAGCCTTGAGTCAGGCTACGCCCCTAGGTACCTAGTAAAACAACAGCGAGAAGTACTGAGAAAGCTTGTACAGGAACATGTTCATATTTTCGTAGAAAAGCTAGCAAGTGTAGGAAAGAAGTTTCACGACGTCGTGCATGTGATAGTTCAGGAAGTGATTTCCAACAGAGTTGTATTTCAAGGAATTCGCATAGCAGTGTTCTTAGGAACCCCAATGGGACTGATTACTTGGATCACCCTATCGTACTATTCTAGTTTGTTTTTCACACGAGCAAGCAGAAGCTCAAAGCAACAAAGGAAAACAAGAGGAGAAAGGAGAGCCCAAGCAGTTTGCAGGAAGCAGTGCAAGTCACTACTTTTAGCAGCACTAGTGTACAGCAACCTTGAAGCAGCAAAAGGAATGGAGGAAGCATTGCAGAAGCTTGCAGAGATCAATGCACAGACCTTACAAGGAATACAAACATTAGCAGATGAGATCAGGAACTCAGCAGCGTCAGGAAGTCAAAGAGAAGCAGGACTCACGCAAGCATTCCAGGAAACACTTACAGCAGTGCAGGAACAACAAAAGACAGCACAGACAGCGTTGGCAGACGCGCACACAAATGCAGCAACAACACTTGAGGAGATAGGAGCATCTCTGGAGAAGGCAGTAAAGGAACAAAGAAAGCCTGGAGAAGTGGAGTTGCACAAACTTATCAAAAGCCCCGAAGCATTTTCCCCAGGAACATGGCAAGAAGAGAAGAGTGGCTGGGCAGAGTTCAGGAACAGGATGCGGATCTGGCTTGGTGCAGTGGATTCCAATATGGTGAAAATAATGGACATCGTCGAGAAGAACCTCAAGGATGATCAGCAGGTAAAGATGAGTGCGATGAGCCCAGAAGCAAAGGAAGCCAGTCGCCGCCTGTGCAGTGTTCTCTGTTCATACACCAAAGGAAGGCCTTACCGTGTTGTAAAGCATGTAGGAGAGGAAAACGGTATGGAAGCCTACCGTATGTTGATGAAGGAATATCAACCAACGAATCGTGCAAGATCGTTGGAACTGTTTCACAACATCCTCAACTATAGGTTTGCTCACAACAAAGGAATTGCTGAGAACATCCTCGAATACGAGGAACATATTGAGAAGTACGAGAAGGCAACAGGAGAAAAGGTGCAAGAGAACTTGAAGGTATCTACTCTTATTCAGGGTATGAAACCTGATGTGAAAAGGCACTTGTTGCTTAACCTTGACGAGAAGACACAGTACACCGCTCTTCGTCAGTACCTTGTGAACTACGAGTCAACCGAACGTTGGACTAACTCTTTGTCAGCACAGCAAGGAACACCTCACAGAACAACGACAGACTTGATTGACAAAGGTGAGGACCATGGTGGTCTTGCCGCCATGGATATCAACCAAGCATGGTACCACAGCAAAGGTAAGAAAGGCTATGGCAAAGGTTACATGCAACCTAAAGGTAAAGGCAAGAAAGGCAAGAAAGGTGGAAAGGACTTCGGAAAAGGTTACGGCTTTGACGGTAAAGGCAAAGGTAAAGGAAAAGGCTTTGGAGGTTTTGGCAAAGGCAGAGGTCGAGGCAATTGGAAAGGCCGAGGTAGAGGTTTCAGAGGCTACAAAGGAAAAGGCAAAGGTCGAGGAAGAGGTTTCTTCAGACACAAAGGAAAAGGCAGAGGTAAAGCCCAAGCAGCTACAGGAGTTTGTCACTATTGTCACAAGTATGGACACTTTGAAGCGCAGTGTAGACAAAAGCAACGTGACATGGGTTACCAAGCAAGGAACGTAGACCTTGAGAGCCAAAGCGAACAGGCAAGTACCACAGCTACTTCTACTCAGGCCCCTTCGTCAGCCAACAAGACTTCAACAAGCCAAAGCCAAGCAAGTCAAGGAACCCAAAGACCAGTGATTAGGATGGTTTCCATGTATCACATGGGAGATCAGCCCACAAGCTATCCGGAGGAGTTCAACATGAGTGAAGATTCTGAGGAAATTGAGATTGAGTACTTCGGAAGAGTTTTGCGGGTTGTTGGTGAAGATGTTCAGGAAGAGAGGAGTGAGACAGAAGAGTTTTGGATTGGTGATGAAGATGATGAATTTCAGGAATGTGATGATGAATGGTTGCAGTGGCATCTAGAAGGAACTCCAGTAGGAACTCAAGACCGTGGATACTATTATGAGTGTCCCAATGGATGTCATGAAACACCTTGGCACCCGAACATGCAGGAATGTGAGTATGGATGTCACCATCCTCCTAGAAGGAACAGAGTAGACCGGACAGAGCCAAAAGTAGACGACGTGTTTGTCCGCGCAGCAAGGAACTCAAAGACTCGAGAAATCGAGGTAGTGCTGGATTCAGGAGCCGACATTTCGTTGGCACCGATGTGGATGAAGAAGTACGGAAGGAAAGCACCCAACACTACTAAGGTTGTTTTGCGAGACGCACAAGGATCTCGTATCAAGGTTTCGGATCAAAGGATCATTGAGGTTGAGTTTCAGGATGTTCAAGGAAACATTGTGAAGGTTGAAGAAGTGTTCTTGATTTCGTCAGTTGTTCACCCTCTTTTGGCAGTAGGTAAACTGTTGAAGAAAGGTTGGGAGTTCAGAGATGGAACCGCAACAGGCACTTTCCTCACAGAAGGAACAACCAAGATAGCAGTGAACTACAACAACAACTCACTTACAACAAAAGCCTTTGTGAGAGCAGTCAACTGGGAAGCTGAAGCAAAGCCGATTCCCATCTACTTGTGTGAAAACCTGAAGGAACTCATTGAGGAGCAACGTGTTGGTTGGACCAATTGGAGAGACCCTTACCAAGTCCACTACAGCCTAGGAACTTCGGAACACGTTGATACTTACCTGATGTTTCCACCAGGAAAGTTTGCTTACAGAGCAGTGCTTATCGAGGACGATGACCAGTGGTACTTGTTGCACCATAGTATCATGTTCGAGGAACTTGAAGAACCATTTGGAACAATCTTTGACGGCAGCAAAGAGTATCGAACATTGACGCTAGTATCGCTCAAGGAATTCCCATTGAACCTCATAGGTACACCCAAGGAAGACAATGACCGCAAGATGTTTGAAGAGTACACTGAAGATGCATGGTCAATCAGCATGGATGGTACAACACTCACTAGGTACCACAACTCGTTGAGAAAGACCTTGTTCAACCCTCGAGATACCAACGACATTCCAGTGGATATTGGAAATCTCAAACCTGACAGGTACACTTATGGAGAAGAACCCATCAACAAGGATTTCTTTGAGGATGATAAGTTTTGGACTTTGGATGAGCCTCACAGAGACCCAGAACCGCTAGGAGGTTTGTCTTGGACAGGACGCAGTGTATTTGAACTGATTCAACCAGTGAACCCCAAGGCCAGGAAACCAAAGCAGAAGGTTCACCAACTGGACACTATCCCAGAACAAGAAGAAGTAGAACAGGAAGAGACCTCAGAGGCCCAAGCACCAGCTCATAGGCACGAACTGGCAGGAGAACTGTCATTCACCTTCAATGGTCATGAGTACAATCAACAGAACAGCCTCAAGGCCCTACGAGAACTGTGCAAGGAACTTGGAGTTTCAAAGTTTGGTTCTAAGCAAGAGATCCTCAGAAGGCTCAGTAGATCCATTATGGAAGCAGAAAGGCACATGGAGCTTACCACAGCGCAGAAGAAGTACAAAGAGTACATTGAAGCAGAACCTCTGAAGGTACCCAAGCAGCCAAAGCCAGAAGAAGTTGCAGTGCACAATCTGACACACTTACCTTACGCATCTTGGTGTCCTACGTGTGTAGCTTGTAAAGGAAAAGAGTCACCACACCTTCGTGAGAACCCAGAGAAGGAAAGATCATCGAGACCAACTTTCTGTATGGACTTCTGTTTTACAGGAACTAGTCATGATGAGGCACCAGCTGCAGTCAGTCTTGTGTGTATTGATTCTTGGAGTAGGAACATGGTTTGCATCCCTACAGCATCTAAAGGAAAAGATCTTGTAGAACATCTTTGTGAAGGAGTTACCTACTTGAGCACTCAGCTAGGATATGGAGCGATCAACTTGAAGGCAGACAACGAAGGAACAATGATGAAGCTGAAGCAGGTGATTCAGAAGCAACGATCAGCCTTAGGTCTAGGAACAATCTTGCAGGACGCAGTCAGTGGCCAGAAGGAAACAAACGGCATGGCTGAGAGAGCAATCCAGACCATTAGGCGACAAGGAACAACCTTGATCAGGCACCTTGAGCATAGAACAGGAACATATATTGCTCACACCCATCCAATCTTCAGTTGGGCTTTCAGGCATTCTGCATGGACCTTGAACAGGTACCATCGCCACAGCGCTACAGGAATGACTCCATTTGAATGGATGGCTGGACGCCCTTACGAGGGCCAACTCGCCGAATTTGGCGAATCACTTTTGGTTTTGACCAATCGTTCAGGAACACGTGGCAATAGGAAAGGTGACCCTATCTGGTTGAGAGGAGTGTTCTTAGGAAAAACAGACAACAACCTCTTCATTACATGGCATATGGACGGCATCAAGACGAGCCGCAGCGCAAAACGTTGCGTTGAACACTTCGACGTGAAAGGAATAAGTAGCGTAGGAATTCATACTTGGGAAGTGAAGCACACTACTTTGACAACCAGGAACATCCCAAGGAAGAACATCCCAGGACCAGTTGCAGAGGCACCACCTGTCATGGATGGACCAGTAGCTCAGGAACAGTCGGTTGAGGACGCAGCACCCTCAGCACCTTCAGGACCGATTGTCATCCAAGGCGGGGACTCTGCAGGAAAGTCAGGACCTACTAGGTCAACGTACTTAGAGAACAAAGCCAAAGAAGCACAAAACAAGAGGAAAGCAGAAGAAGAACTTGAACAGGAATATGCTGAAGAGAACCAGGATGAAGCAGCATCAGACCCAACGTCTTCCAGCAGCAGCAACAAGGACATGGACGCAGGCTCAGAGCAAGAACTCATTCCAGATTCAGCAATGGCCAGCGAACTTCTTTCAGCTAGAGGACCGGCACCGCTCAGGAAGCTAGAGTTTGAAGATGTAGGAACAGGTTCCAAGATCCCGAAGATGGATTCACCTAAGAAAAGGTATCCTCCGTTCAACATAGGAAGAGTGTTTGAGCACAACGACGAAGAACTACCTGAAGCAGAACCAGGTACTGAGGACATCTTCTGGGAAGATTCGTATTCAGACATTGGAGATTCAGATGAGGAACAAGACATTTTCAAGAGCGAGGACTCAGGACCTCCAGAAGTTTCAGAAGCCCAGTTGCAGGAACTGGACCGTGAGGCGATGCTCACGGAAATGAAGAGACTCACCGAGATGAAAGCATTGGCGAGAAAGTCTTTGCAAGAACTTGAGAGAGAAGAGCCGAGAGAGAGAGAAGAAGAAGAGAGTGACCAAGGAACAAAGTGGCTCACAACAAAGTTTGTCTTTGACTGGAGATTCAGGAACGGCCGATGGATGCGTAGAGCTAGGTTGGTAGCTAGAGAGTTTCGCGGAGTAGAAGTCAGGAACGACACCTTCAGTCCGGCTACAAGCGCATCGTTGGTGAGACTGATTCCAATCTTAGGTTTGCAGCAGGAACATGCCCTGTATTCTATAGATGTCAAGGACGCATTCTTGCAGGTTCCACAAAGGACTCGTTGCGCATGTCAATTCCCGAAGGAATATGTGGATCTGTTTGGCGACCAGGACCCAAACTGTAGGAACGAAGGTTTGTTGCTACTTAGAGTACTTCCAGGACAGCGAGATGCAGCATTACTTTGGAGCGACCATTTCGCAGGAACCCTCAAAGAGCAAAACTTCGACAGGAGCAAAGCATGCCCTACTTTGTTTCGTGATGATAGGAACAGCATACTTGTTGTGCATGTAGACGACATTCAAGCAGCAGGGAAAACAAGGCACCTAGAGCCCAAGCTAGGAAAGCTAGGTGAGACCTACGAACTAAAGGTTGAAGGCCCCTTCTTGACAGAACAGGAACTCGAAGTAGGAGAGTCACATCAAACCATCAGATTCCTCAAAAGGAAATTTTCGTATCACAATCATGAACTTCACATCACGAGTGACCCGAAGTATCTAGTGAAACTCAAGGGAGAACTGAAGCTCACTAGCGAAGCCTCGAAGCCAACTCCTTGTACCCAAGAGTCACAGGAACAGGACAACACCCAAAGCTTGAACCAGGAACAATCGGCATCGTTCAGGAAAAGTGTTGGCATACTCTTGTATGTCAGCCAGGATCGCCCTGACGTGCAGTTTGCCGTGAGAGGTTTAGCCTCCAAGATGTCGGAACCGACACACGGTTCTTGGAAGCACTTGGTACACTTGGTTCAGTACATGTCAAGGAACGAAGGTTACCACCTAGTGTACAGGAAAACCCCGAGAGGACTCAGCAATCTTCATGAATCCATTAGGAACGGTAACTACGACTTCACAGGAACACAGCCCAAGGAACACCATCTTTTGGAAGTCTTCAGCGATTCGGATTGGGCAGGAAAGAAGGACACAAGGCGCTCAACGTCTTCAGGAATAGTTTGCCTAGACGGACAGTGCATATACTCCTTTTCTAGGAACCAGAAGTCAGTCAGCTTGAGCAGTGGTGAAGCAGAGTACTACGCAGGTGCATCAGCAGCATCAGATTCTATCTTGTTGAAGGAATGCGTGGGGATTTGTTCGTGTTGTTGCCCGTATTGCTCACCCCACAGAGCTGTTGTATGATTGATGTGGTTGCCTTCCAAGCGCTCGATCACAACTGCTCCCTTCTCCCACTATAGCTTCCTGTCCCTGTGCAAGCAGATTCCTTTTGCACTCTGCGGCCGGCAGTGTGTTGTCGGTGCACGGGACTGGCTCTGATCTCGCGGAATCACAAAGAACGAAAAGCTTTCGCTATGGGCATATGCATTCTAGTGCATGTGCTCACACTTAGGTCTTGAGCCAAAGTTGCGTTGGCGGAAGTCAGAAAAGAATGGTCCAGCATAACGGCGTGCGTAGCACTGCCGCTAGCTTAACCGGGAACGAGGGTCGCGTAGCGAGCCCTCTCTGGTGACCTATACATGGCCATGCTCACAGCTCTTATCGTGATACCGTAGGATTTGACTAGGCATCGAAGTCCGTTCGCACCCCCCATGAGTTGCGTCTCCGACGCTGCTCACCGGAAATAGCGCGATAGGAACTCTAGGGATTAGTCCGCCGCAACTTTTACAGATTGAATCAGAGCCTTGCGTCCCAATTAGAAATGGCGTGAAACTCCGCTACGTCAGTGACGATCCCCTGAAATGGCAAACGAATCAGGCGTCACCAAAGAAAGATGCAATCGCGATGAGCCACATGAGCGATGCAGGGAGTTCACGGCATAGGCTGCGGTGTCGATCATTGATTGTCTCTCCACCACTGACGAGTGCGTTCAGGATTGTGCTCCCAGGGCCTGAGGTTGTCCTCGGGATACGGAGATCTGCCTTTGCCTTGGTTCCGTCCCCTGCTCCTGCCCTTGTTCGCGATGTAGTCATGGTAAGTGTTGGAATTCCAACCTCCATGTTGTTCAGCATCATTCTGTCGGGCATGAGGAGCGGCACTAGACGCGGCAGCACCTGACGACTCTTCTGCTGTGACGGGCGTGTCCAAGATGGACGTCTGTCCTTGTTGCAGATATTCAGAAGCTGAAATATGATGTAGCGCATCAGGGCGGCGTACATTTGGACGTTGTTGCTTCTCAATCCTGCTGTTCCGAAGCCTGTCCGAAAAGTGGGATGGCATCTGCACGTTGTGATCGACCAGCAACGCAATGGTTTGCACCGAGACGTCGCTGTGTGCCAAGAGAATCCCGACGGGGTCGATGTACAGAAATTCCACTGGACCGGTTGGAGTAGGTCGTAGAACAGAAAATTGCGAATGCCCTGTCACAATGGGTATGACTTCACAGAGAACGTTCAGGCAACAGAAGTGCATTGCCTTCACCTCGGACTCATCCTTGAGATATTTCTTTGGATTGAAGTCATCTCTGCTTACACCCATCATAATGGCACCTCGGATCAGCGTTGAGATCAACTGATTCGTGCGGAAGCGCTTGAGAGTGTAAGTCCCGTTGGGATCATACTCTTTGCGATTCTCAGGTTCTTTGGCAAAGCGAATGATCTCCTCATCGGTCACTTCCTTGCTGATACCGGTCTCCGGATCCACTGCGGCCAAAGATGCCCATTTCCCAAGTACGTCATAGCGTTGTCCCTGTGAGAGATTTTCTTTCAGTTGGAACAATGGCATAGTCGTCCATTTTGAGAAACCAGACCATGTCTTATGGATGACCCTGCACACAACGTATGCCATGTAGGAGAGTGCAGCCATATTGGCGTCGATGCAACGAGCATTTGGTCTGTCGTGGTAGTAGGGCGTTTGCATTGCAGTGCGTGCCAGTTGTAGTTCAGGATCGATGCTCAAAGAATGTCCAGCCACGAGGACCGGTCGGCGTTCTTGCGCCACAGCCTCGGGCACATCATCATCGAAGTCCGCGTAAGGCTCCGTGTCCATCTCTGCATCCGGTTCCTGCTCTGCATCATCTTCACCCATGACGGAAGCTTCGGGAACACCTTCAGGTTCTGGTATTGTTTCCCGTTCGATAGCTTCCTGTTCTTCTGCAGTCAGTTCGGGTACCGCTGCGGCTGCAGCCTCCATCGTCTGAGCAATGAATTCACTAGGGATCTCCGTAGGAGTCTCCCTTTGTGAGGTCCCTTGATAATAACCACAAGAAATGAAGATTGACCAGCACGAGGTACAGCGGGAGAAGCATGCCGGCACAATGTTGTAGCACGCGGGGCATACTCTCATTCTCCTGCCATCATCCGATCTCCGTAGATCCTCAGGTCGCCAATTCTTGATGATGAACTTGATGGCCTTGTCCATGTAATGGAACCGGACAGTGTTCTCCCTGTGAGCTTCAAGCACTGTGGTAAGATCACCCAGGATTCGCTCTTTGCTTGCATCGTGAGGACCATGAGGCATTTCACATAGCAATTCCATGAGCTTCGAAGGTGTCCTGTACCTGTCAAACTCCGGGAGCAACGGTGACGCTTGATAGTCCAACACCATTTCTCTTTCCAATCGTTCATCGAAGATCTTTTCCACCAGCGCGAAAGCGTATGTGTTTCGAGGATCAGGAACGCAGAACCACACCTCCTTGACGAACGCGAACGATATCGGGCGCCCAACAATGATGACACCACTGTCGGTGATACGTCCACCTTCTCGGGCAAGGTCATTGGAAGCGACGTGCAAAACCACCAATGGCATATGCTTGGCCTCTGGACCATGTACCCTTGTCTTTGTAGTTGCATTCCTTTGGTCGAACGGCGCGAACACTCCCCAATAGCTGTGAAGTCGACCTCCCCTGTCGTTCCGTCCTCGTCCGCGCTGGTCGAAGTCCCCGTCGGGGTCCTCCGAACCAGGAATGACGCCTTGAAGCACGATGGAATCCAGGTTGCGGCATGCCGTCGCGTGGAATGCTCCTCCCAGTCGTCCCAGAAGGGTCATAGATGGAGAAATTGCGAATCTGGAGCAGGTTGTTCTGGGGGTCTCGGTGCGTAGAGTGACCACTGGTAGCCCGTACTGCCCATGGCTTGACCCAGCCATTGCATAGTGACAGGTACTGATGATTAGGTCGGCAGTGGTCGTTGTTCTGGATCTCGGTCATCTGATCACGAACGGAAACCAGTCTGTCCGAATTTACAGATCCAAGAGGTCCACCGCCAGGTTCTTTCACCCTCACACCCAGGAATTGAAGCCGAATCTTTGCTCTGTGCTTCTTCGTTGCTTGAAGCATGTTTCCCTGGAACAGTAGCTGCAGTCTCTCATTGTACACTCTCAGTCGATGGTCAGGATCACGATTGTTGACTCCTTCGGTTATGCGCCTGCTTTCATGGGTCCAAAGCTCCTCCATGCGAATCAGGTCATCGATCAACACCCATCCTCCTTCATCACACCGGATCACGCGGTTGAACGCCACTCGGCATTGCCCATCGAGCCATTCAGACCCAGGGCGTCTTGCGATTCTGTGGCGCAAGTCAGATTGGATGCACGACAGTGCCCAATCAGCGCGTCCCCTTCGGTGATTGTTCAGGTTGCGAAGTATGACCGTGTCCACGAATTCCCATCGAGTGTTGATGAATCGTGCTCCCCGTGTAGGGATCAGATCGAGAATGCCACATCTCACTGGCCTTCCGCCTCCGATGGATTCGTAGCCTTCATTTGCCCATGCACCAGTGGCCTCGTCCCGCTCGTAACTCGCACGATCTCCTCGTTGAGGTAGTCGGCGGTCACGGTGGTCTGATAGTTCTTCAATGAGGTCCACCACACGCTGGCTGTTCTCTGGTCCGATCTCGCTTAGTGGAATACCACAAACGTCTTGCAGACCGCGTCGATTCTCAACTTCCGTACATAGGTTGTGAAGGTTCTCGTAGCGAATCAGGACGTTGTCATTCCGCACGGCCTCGCCTCCACGTCGTGGTCGGGCTTTGGCCTTGGGTCGACGATCCGAAGATGCTACGCTCACATGGTCGGTAGTATCGACTTCCATAGCTTCAGCTTGTTGTGCAGGTGGTCGGCGTGGATAACGAAGAAGACCATCCCTGATGACCTGAAGGCTACGTTGCACCAAGTCTCGCGTAGCAGCGTTCTCGGTACATTCATTCAAGCGATGGGCGTCGCTGCGGCACGCAACACAAAACGTGAAGGTGTGGAGCCCCACTTGGGTTTCGCCTTCTGAAATCAGGTTCACGCAGTCGTGAAGTTGTGCCACGAGCCCTTCACGAAGCATTTGGCGTTGGTTAGGCTCTTCGACACTCTGTTCTTCTTCTGGTTGTGCATCCATTTCAACCTCCTGTGGTGGCATTGGTGGCGCAATTGAAACTCCTGCTTGGTCCGTGACGTGGTCAGCGGCCTGCAGTTCACTCTCTCGACCAACATCCACTGGGTAGACGTCACCGTCGACTATGACTGTAAAGTCAATCACGAGGTCTGCAGACATGGTAGCCACGATCTCAGCAATCTCTTCATTCTTCTTGGGCGGTGTCCTCTTGCGTGGGGAGTCGACCGTGATCAGCTCATGTGGCCTCAGCCGACGCATAGCGGAAGAACGATCTTTCAATGCCCCTTACGCATGCATTTGCCCCGTCGAGTCCACCCCAATTCTGGAAATGATCTGGATACCTCATCGCAATCGTAAGAATTCCGAGTGCCAGCTCCAAGGTGTCTCCCAGTAGCTCTTCTTTCGGTGCCACTGATTCTCGGTAGCATTCCCGGCGTTCATCTGGTGTCAGCATTCCCGGCGTTCATCTGGTGTCAAAAGCATTCTCATGAAACCAGCATATGCGCAGTTCCCAGCATCGTAATAGCAGATGTAGCATGTCCGGCCTTCAGAATCGTATCCTCTGTCCCACGCCAACTGTTTGGCCTTTCCCCATGCTGCATACTCTATGGCTTGGCTGGCTGTGATACGGAGGCCACCGTAGTGAGAAGCCGTTTTGCCAACATCCTCGTAAGACAATTCAGCACATTTCTTGATGAACTCCTTGATGTCCACACGAGGATCCACAAATTGCAGACTGAGGTCGTACAGGTGCTTGGCGCAAGCCAATGTGTATTTCTGAGACTGGACTAAGTCATTGAAGGTGGAAACGCCATGCTGCATCTTCAAAGCTGCAGTGTGTGCACAACCGATGCAGTGCCCTGGATACCCGTTACCGGTTGGCAAGAAGCGAGCCAGTGCGTAGCACTCGGCCGCCCTCATTGCGTCGCACCCTGGACAATAGTACGTTCTTCCTTTGACATAGCCAGAATTGTTGGTCGCGTAGGTGTCGATCCTGAACCAATAGTGTCGATTGTCGTAGTAGGCCTCTGGAAACGTCATGGCGATGTCGAAGTCTTGCCAGGTGACTGCAGTTGACTCAGCAACAGAATCCCCTTGGGCTTCAGACCAGATTTGTCGCTTCTGTTCACCCGTGAACCATGTTTGAGAGATGCTGGTGGACGTCTTGACTTCGCTCTTGTCTTCCCAGATCTCCACGAGCGATGGATGAGCAATCGTACTGACCTGAACTGCTCCGTCCCACTGACGAATCTTTGTGCTTTCCACGAAGCATGCTGACACCATCTTCTCACTGAACAGCTGTTTCTCATAGATAGCGTAAGCCAACCTGTACCTGGTACGAGGTTCGGGAGCCGGGGTCTTCTCGCTAGACAGCATATTCACGCCGCTTGACGATTGTTTCAACTGGCTGTAGACTCTCGACCAAAACGACGATCCATGAATCACCACACACGGACATGCTAGCCAAGGAGATGGATCAAGTGAAGGGCGCTTCCAAGTGACGAGGCAGCTTGTATGCGGATTGCGATTGCAAAACAACAACAATATTTGCTACATGAATGCAACGGTCATGCTATGGCTATGGGCCTGTGGAATCACTGATGCGTTTGACGATGTGGCAGGTACTGCGGGCCGCGCGTTACGAGCAATACTTCATCAAACGGGCAAAGTTCATTTGCTGGAGCTCCTGCCTTGGCGATGCTTCTTTCAGGGTTGGCAACAGATTACTAGACAACACGATGTACGCGATTGGCACTTGCATTTATTTCCACAGGCGATGCCTCCACATCTTCGGGGTCATTGGCAGGCGAGGTTACTTAATTTTCAGATTCGCGACCATGCTGACACCATCACCCCGATATTGATGACTTTACCCTCTCGCCTGCAGGAGTGCTCACTGCAAACTGTGGTGGACCAGTGGAGCACACAGGAGGCCATTCATGCATTGACAATCCCACCCCGAATTCTTGGTCTGTGCCTCAACAGGTTTTCCTATGTGGACGCCGCTGAGAAGCTTGACATGCCAGTATGTTTACGCGCAGTCGATGTGACATTCCCATGTTTCGTGGACGAGCATAGTCTGCTTACACGCAGTTGTGTTTATCGGATCGTGGGAGCTATTGCACATTATGGTCGAGACGTCAATACTGGGCATTACAGAGCTTTTCTTTACAGTTCTGAAAATAACGTCTGGCATGTCACCGATGACAACACTCGAGCCAAACGAGCCAAATCAGCTGATGCTCAACATCTAACTCGAAATGCATACATTGTTTGGCTGAGATTGCTGAGCGTGCAGGGGTAGGGCAGCTATCGTTTCAGGTGCAAGTGCACGGGATTAGTCCACGCTGGACGCAGGTGGCTAATCACGATGTCGGGGAGTGTGTGTGTAGACCATGCTCCTACGGTCGCGTGCGCTCTCTGCGGAATGTTGGGGCGGACGCGCCACTTCATTCAGGAACGAAGCTGTCAGTAGGATTGCAGAGCACACCACTTCTGGGGTTGGTTGGGGTCTTTGGGGTTTTGTTTTGTCGTTCGGGGCGCCGTGGCTTCTACTAGAAGTGGTGTGCTACCGAACTGTTCCCTCTAGTTGCTAGCTCTTTAGCTTGACTTCTTGTTTTGGTTGCCGATGATGAGCCGCTTAGTTTCACGAAACGGGTTCATCATTGTGCTTGCTTGGCGCGAACAGCGCGGAGCACAGGTCCGCGACTACAAGTCGACGAGCTCATACTGAGCTTGGTGGCCTACGCTAGGTGTCCTTACAGCTTCACGCGTCTGCTCGACACAAGTTGCACAGGATACTGCGAGTCAAAAGCCACATCAACGAGGCGTTCGGGAGCATGGGAAAGATAGAGCTGCATGATGTGGAAACCATTGCAGCCTCGACCATCCTGTTTCTTAGACACGCAGGACAAGGGCTGCTTGGAAAAACCATTGACTTAAAGTCAGCCTATAGACAGCTTCCATTGTCTACAAAGGCACTCAACATGGCCTATGTCAAGGACGCCAATTCGGGGGAGGTTCGTTTCTTCAGACTGCTTTGTTTACCGTTCGGCGCCGTGGCGGCGGTTCATGCTTTCATCAGGGTCAGTCTGGCCATCTGTCATTTAGGGAACACGTTCTGGCACTTGCCTTGGAGCTCCTTTTATGACGACTTTATGCTGGTCTCGACACGACGGCTGGCTTCGAGCGCTGAAGCTAGCGCATGTTTTCTGCTGGACTTGCTTGGGTTTGAGTTCGATAGGGATGGAGACAAGGCCCAGCCGTTTCAACAGGTCTTCCGATCTTTGGGAGTCGAGTTCGACCTTACGGAAAGCGACAAGCAGTTTTTCAGGATCCAAAACACGGCCGAAAGGACCAGCAGCCTCATTGATGATCTAGCGGTTTTTCAGCAGCAAGGAGCCTCGAGCCCGAAGGCATGGAATCGATTGCGAGGAATGTTACATTTCGTGGCCGGTCAGCTCTCCGGCCGGCTGCCCAAGGGCTTCATGAGGAAGATTTCTGACATCATCAATGCCCCCGTGCATGTCAGGAAGAAGAGCCAGGACACGCTGTGTGCAGCGCTTCTGGGGCTGCGCCATTACATCGCTGAAGCGACGCCACGAACGGTCAGAGCCCTGACCTCGGAGACAGTGTATGCCTTCACTGATGCCTCTCAAGAAGGATGCCAGGGCCTCAACATGGGTCTGGGAGCCGTCCTGTTTAATCAGGACGGAAAGATCCTGTGCTGGTTTGGGGTTGTCTTGCCACACGAACTTGCCGAAAAGTTTTTGCAAGGCAAGTCCAAGGTCATCAACGAACTCGAGAGCATTGCTGTGCTTTTGCTTTTTATTCTGGCCCGCGAATTCATGCGGGGAAGACACGTCATGTGCTATCTGGACAATGAGGCGGCGCGGATAACGCTGCTCAAATTGACTAGCGATTCCGCGGCCCTGACCCTCCTGAGTAATGCCTGTGCACTGTTGGAACAGGAGCTCGAAATGATTCCGTTTTATGCACGGGTACCCAGCAAATCTAATGTTGCGGATGCTCCATCGCGCCTCGACTTCACGGGGCTGCCAGAGAACTGCAGGTTCGCAGATAAGGTGCTTCTCCAGGAAATGACCAAGCTGGTGAACTCCTTAGTTGGGCGCTGTGCCTGACACTCCTGAGACCAAGGAAGGGAATTACATGCTCCCCGACCAAGAGAGGGAGATTTCGTCTCTCACACACCTGCAAAGGAAGGACCTGGATGGCAGCAGCTCTGACAAATCCCCTTCCTTGGAAAAAGGAACCGGTGCTTGAACTTCAGTCGTGGTAGCATGTGAGGGCACATGTTGGTTCAGTCTGTGCGTGTTCAGTTTCTGTTCTGTGCATGGGACATGAATGAGCAAGCTTTACAGTGACAGGTGATCCAGTGTTTATGGGCTTGAGATGTGTTTCGATATTCGAAACATTTTTGTTTGGAAAATAAGGCGATCGTGCTGCAAGTACAATCCTTTATTTTCCGGAGAAAAATTTTCGAATTCTCCGAATGAGAAAGTTTTTTCGGCTCAGACAAGGAGAGGACACAACCCTCTCAGTCACAGCCCTCGGGGAGAGGGTCTGGAAAAGAATTTTTCTTCCCGCCCGCCCACACCTGTTTGGGGCACTTCGCTACACCAGCTTCAGTTTCCACCTGAATATGAAAAGGGACGCTGAGACGGCGGGCCTCGATGAGAACAGAGGCCCTGAGCCTGAGGTACGATGGCTTGTGGCAAAGGTCACCAATGTCCCGCAAATCGAGATTGTGTTTTGTCGGGTTGCATCGACAGGAACCGTCGATGACATCCAGGTGGCGGTAACTACTGCTTTGTGGAACCTTGCTGGGCTTCACTTGCGTACGTCAAGCTTTCATTTGGAGCAGCAAGGCAACCATATACCCTATAGCATGGCCCTCAGCCAGTTGCCAATGCTCACCGGTGGCAATGTGTTCCGTTTCAAACTCAACGATTGACAGGACGTTGACTTAGGCAGAAGACTGAGCGCGGGGGGGAGATTTCGTCTCTCACACACCTGCAAAGGAAGGACCTGGATGGCAGCAGCTCTGACAAATCCCCTTCCTTGGAAAAAGGAACCGGTGCTTGAACTTCAGTCGTGATAGCATGTGAGGGCACATGTTGGTTCAGTCTGTGCGTGTTCAGTTTCTGTTCTGTGCATGGGACATGAATGAGCAAGCTTTACAGTGACAGGTGATCCAGTGTTTATGGGCTTGAGATGTGTTTCGACATTTGAAACATTTTTGTTTGGAAAATGAGAAATAAACAAATAAGTAATTCCAAGACGTCAGCACGATATACACTCGAGGACATCGGCGCAATGACAGGAATGACAAAAATGACAAGCTCCAGGCTGGCCCGAAAATACAATATAATTAAATAATTAATTCCAAGACGTCAGCACGATATACACTCGAGGACATCGGCACAATGACAGGAATGACAAAAATGACCTGGCTCGAAAATAAAAAATAAATAAGTAATTAATGACGAAATCGTACACTACCCAAAGTGGAGGATTCCGTCCCTAACTTCACAAACCCCCCTTTTTTAGGAAGCGAACGACGGAATCGTTAACTGCGGCAACGGAAATCCAGCTACTCGCAGTGCCTGTCGATGCTGCTCCGTCGCCCGAACGAAGGCCTGCGGGACATAGGCTGCGAGCCCACATGCTGCCCTCGTGCGGCTCCACCATGTGATAGCGGCGGGCATCGAAGCTGACGGGCTTGTCGTGCATGTCGAGCCACCTGCCCCGCAGCTCTCGTCCGCCCTTCTTGTCGGCCAGCCAGGCCGTGGAGTCCCCTTCGTCGTCTTCGATCCACACACGCCCCCCCGTGTACTCTCCCAGAGCAAGCGCATGATTCAAGTGCCCGGGCATGTTCTGAATGTCACGGTGCAGGCCCATGCGGGGATTGAAAAGCACCGCGACCGAGGTCCAGGTGCCCTTCGGAAAGCGGCTTTTGAGAAAGCAATTCACGGCTGCGCAGGCCTCCCGCAGGCCCGTGGCACGGAAGACACCGACCACCCCACCGTGCGCGAACAGCCCCAGTGTGGCGTATCTCTCGTAAGCTCCGGGTCCCACAGCCCGGGTGCGGCCTCGGTGTGTCCAATCCGCCGACCACAGATCCAACAGCCGCACGAGATTGCCTTCGGTGGGCTCCTCCGTGGCGTCCCGGCACGCCAGCTCCATGCTTTTTTCTTAACACAACACTCAGTTTCAACACAGGGCACAACGCAGGTCCCGCCTGTGTTGAAGGAGCGACATTGCCGAGATTTCACACCCCAAGCGCACATGGCCCTAAAACACCATGCCGCACCCCAATTTTTTTGGATTTTGGGCCCGCCCGCCGGGATCGTGCCCCGACAACCCCCGGCAACCAGCCGTTTTGCGAGCCGACCACGCACGGATGCGAGCCCAATTTTCAGCACAACTGCCGCCCCAGCGCAACCGACAGTCATTTGGGCCTGTCAGCTTCGCAAGGACGACGACTTCGATGGAGCCTTCATGTTCATGTGCAAGTGCTTCAGTCGAAGGGGTTGGGTTTCCATGATGGTCTCCTGTAACTGCCCAGTCCCAACACGGCATCTAAGATTGTCGCAGCAAGGTGCATCTTCGCTCAAAGAGCAACGTGAAACAACTGGGATATTTCGCGAAAGAATCGCGTTTTCGCAGCAAGTGCATCTTCGCTTACAGAGCAATATTTCGCGAAGAATGGCGTTCTTTCGCAGCAAAGTGCATCTTCGCTCAAAGAACAACGCAAAACCGTCATTTCGTGAATCGCGTAATATTGTCTTGACTCAACATGATTCAACAATGAATCAAACTGACTCAAAATGACTCAACAATGACTCAACAATGACTCAACAATGACTGAACAATGACTCAACACTGACTACAATGACTCGAGACTTAAGAATGACTGCAAACGCAGCAGAAGTGTTCACGCATTCCGTGCACACGCGCCACGCACGTCGCACGCCACGCACGCATGCACACGCCGTGCGCACCGCGGATGCCAAGCACACGCGCGCAGCTATCTTCTGCAAGAAGCTCGCAATGATAAAACATGGCAGCCGCAGCCGCAGCAGCAGCAGGAGCAGCAGGAGCAGCAGGAGCAGGAGCCAGGAGCGCAGCAGAGCAGCACAACCACAACCACAATCGCAGCCACAGCCACAACCACAACCACAACAACAATAGAATAGCAACAGCACCACAAACCCTCCCCCCCGCCAGGTCATGTGGAGCATTACCAACGTCGCTGACACTGAGGACGATGCACGACAACTTGCGCCCTGCCGCTCGTTTTGCTGTTCGCTGGCGGGGATATTTTCTTGCGGATCGACGGGCACTAGTCACAAGTAAAGGCTTGCAGACTTCGCACTTCATGTGAGCATCATTTGTGTTAAATTGTGGTTGTGTCTGCCTTGATTTTGGGCCGCACATCACTTGTGCTGATGGATGGACCACGTGAATCGTGCGCCTTGGGTTGGCGCATGCTTGCAAAGTTTCTTAAGCTTGAGGTTGCGAATGTTTCCGGACTGCTCAAGACATGTGGGTTAGCAAGGTAATAAGGTCAAAATGAGAGCAGCCGCAGTCTCAGCTTGCCCCGAGCTGCTGTTTTCGTAGATCTTTTGTGCGAAGAGCTTTCAAGAGCTTTCATCCTTGTAGCCAATTAACTAGCGACTGAACGCATGTCAGCACGATTGAAAAATGACTAGCGGCAACCGGCCAGCCATGCCCCAGTCGTTTTACACTCCTGCCTGGCCAAATCTTGCTCGAGTGGCTGGCCAAACAGGTCCACCAGCAATCCCTGCTGTGGTGAGGCGACCCGCCGCTCCAAATGCCAGCCAAGCAATGTACATTAGCGGTAGCTACCACTTTGTGCAGGGCCCTGTGCAGCACCAGTTGCCCTGGACTTTGCCCACTGTGCCGCCCGCGGCGCCAGCAGGACCTGGATCAACGGCGACGCGCCTGAGTCATGGGGAATTCGAAGAAGGTGACGAAGTCCAAAAAATACTACAGATTGAACAGATTTCCGTGGCAAGCGGTGTCTTGGGTCAGGAGGTTGAACAAAGTTTCAGCTTGGTCTTGGAGCAGCTTGGGTTGGCATTCAAACAAAACCAGGTCTTCAAACAGACGGAAGGTTCATGGCAGATAACGGACGAGTTCGACCACAAGCTCAAGCAGCGTCAGAAGCTTTTCGAAGATCTTCGCACAAATCCTGACATGGACTGCGGCACAAAATTACACGACACCGACTACATGCAGAAGTTGCTGAAGGTTGCGCAGTCGACGAGCGACAGGAAAAGACGTGCCAGTGCGATCATGGGCGTGAAGCCTTGGTCAAATGAAATGAAAGCATTCGAAGTCGACTTCGTCGTTTCCGGGCCAAAGGAAGGTTGTGAAGCTATGGAGATCCCCATCCAACTTGCTCGGATCGGGGACCCCCCGGCAGTTGCTTGGACAGAGATCCAGACTCTTTGCAAGAATGGTGCGTTGATAGAAGTAACTGCCCAGCCTTGGCAGCAACACAAACCCGAAAGCTGTATATGGAAATGGCTGGTGGAAGCGCAAACATGCAAGTTTCCCAGCGGACAGTCTTTGTACTTTTTCAATGGCTTTGATGGTGCCAAGCTGGCAAAGCATAGGCAGCGCATCCACGTATTCTGGTACAACAGAAAGCAGCTGCTGTCCTTCCCAACCTCGTTGGAGCACCTGAGGCAGCCTTTGCTGCGATGACAACATGTGAGGCTGTGTGTTTTGCGTTTCGCGCCTCGGTGTTCAACAGCTGCAGGCAAATCGAAGACTTGAAGCAGAGGCAGCGGTAAGGTTTGTTCGACAGCAGGAAGAGCAGTCAGTCTTTGCTGACACGACAACATTTGAGGCTGCGTGAGTCTTCTGCCACCCGGGGTCATGCTCAAGGCACGTCAGAAGAGACATTTCTGGTTGAGCAGTGCCAGAGTGCGCACACACACATGAAACTGAGGGCTATATCTTCAGGAGAGCGTTCGTTCCCGTTATATTCTGTTCCGACTGCACATGCGAAGAATGGAAGACAGGCACCAGCGTCTGGGTGCAGGGGCTGACCCGCACGGACTCTGAGCGCAAGGAATCGTTGATCTGCAAGTTTGCTGTCAGTTCATGTTTGCAGCATTGACCTTCGACTTGCAGGAAAAACAGCTCACATAAGATTTGCAGGGTTTGTTGCACTTCTTGTGTCCAGCATGTCTCAGCTTCGCCGGGCATAGGTTGAATGGATGCAATTGGCATGAACTGGTAGCGCGTTTGCTCTGCGAGGAAGGGTCTACGATTGAGGTCGCCGGCAATGCCTTTAAAGTCACAGGGGCCATTGCAGATGCGGCGATCTCAGCTGCGCCACTTTCTGAAGGGTTCTGCAGCTGTCCTCGCGAGTTTCTGAGTGCGGTTCTGCGTTATGAGTTTATGAGTGGTTCTCCACGCTTTTGGTGAGCGATGTCAGGTGGATGACCTCAAGAAGGCCCTGTGCTTGGAACTTGCGCGTGGATTTAGCTCGGCCTGTCTTCGGAGTTGTTCTTTGCACCTCTTGCAACCCATGAAATCAGGCAATCAAAGCGGAGAAGCCAAACCGAGTCATGTGCGACGCAGATGAAATTGACATCTACAGCCAGAAGGAGAGCAATTCACGTCAAACCCGCTCTCCCACCCTCCCTCCCTGTGCCGCGTCTCAGCTGGACTTTGCAGGATGGGCACTGGGTGAAGGAAGGCGAAGACACTGAAGTCAATCGTGGCAAATCTAAGCCAAGCGCTTGGTCTCGATTCCTGTTCAGCTTAGGGTTTTTGCCGTCGCCCCGCTCGCAGGGAAGATTGCTACGGGTTCACGCTGCCACAAATGTAAGCTGCATGCGTGTGCCTCAGCAGCGCTGGAGTTTGAGCGCTGTGAACTTGCATCCTCCCCGTCGTGTGAGCTTCTCGGCTGAGGTAGCAGCAGCATTCACCGACGCTTTTTTTTGCGCTGCGGCTTTGCTTGAATTCCAGGATTAGCAGTCAGCAGTTCGACGCTCACATTTCTTGAGCAGGCTACGCCGTTCAAGTTTTCAAGTCAAGCGGTGCATGCAACGGGTACAGGACCAGCAACAGATGCCAGCTGGTCAGAAGCAGTTTCACCAAGGGCTCTTAGTCGTGCTTGAGTGCACAGGGGAGCAGCACACGAGTCCGCAGTCAAGCTGAGCCCGGAAGATCCCCCCTCCTTGCGTGGTTACTTGGGTTATTTAGCTATGGGTTCAGACCGCAGCATCAGATTTAGATACCTAGGGGAGCTCCCCGCGAAATTAGGGTCGGTTCGCTTCGATGCATACAGGTGTTTAAAAGTCCATTTCTTTTTTAAAGTCGGTTTTGCAAGCAACATCATTTCAAATAGATACAACCTATCCCTGTTACCCCGGCGCTCCGCGTCGGCCCTATTTGCCTACATGCCAATGTCGGCCCCAGGGGCCGACATAGCCATGTAGGCCCCTGGGGCCGACATTCGCGGAAAGACCTGGGCCCGGGTCTCCTGGAGCCTGCCAAAGCCCGCCAAGGTCATTCAAAACCACCCAAAGCACTGTTTGGGCGTGTAGAACTTCTGGGAGTCTCCCACCTTATAAGGGGTTTGGTGAAGATGAAATGGATTTGTAATATACTTGCAGGCAAATAATTAAGAGCCAACAATACAATAGAAAACTTCGACATTGCTCGTAACATTGTACTTTGCCAAATATGTGGTGTTGGCATACAGGTGATATGTACTTGCTCGGCCAACAACACCAAACAAGCCGCTTGCAAATCAGAGGAACATCAAAGGGTCAGTCCTGTTTAGCTTTTTGCGGCGCATGTGTTTTTCTAGCCTTGCATCCAGCACGGCAGTATACCGAAACAACACAACATACTTAGCAGGAATTCGGCTGTAGCATGGACTGCAGGATGCCGTCAACAACAAGCTTGACAATTTGGTCCGCCGCGTTGCCACAAGGAAACTTATGTATCTGTCGGCATATAGTTTACTATGTTTCGTACCTATACATACATACATACATACATACATACGTCGTTACGTGCATACCTACGACGTACTGCACTCGAAACTTCTTACAGTCCAAGTGTACACCAAACCTGAGCGCTGTTCATGGATTGGAAATCAATGCTCCTGGTGTGAATTGTGTTACTATCCTGTTTAGCTTGGGTGGTCGGCCGCAGGAAGTCGCGAATTAAGGTTGATCCCGCAGCATGCTCCAACCGTGAAGATCGTTATTTGCGAGTGTTAACGGGTTCTAAAATCTCACGGTATCAACCGTTGACTGCGCATGCCCCTCATGAGCGATAAGGTTTGCCGTGCAAAGCTGTACTTCATATGGTATGATTAAACTTGAAGCTTTTGCGATATCCAGCGCTTTGATGCTGTTGAGGTTTTCCTTCCCCCTATGGGTTTGGTGTTGCAACTTCCAGCCGTTGTCAGGGTTTAGTATCGTGTAAGTGAATGTGTAGTCTTGGCATTTCTCGCTGAGTTTAGGGTGGGCTATTCCAGGCTGAGGTTTTCTTCAAATCACAGGGGTCCTGTTTTAGAATAGAGCAAAAGTTTTACATCAATTCGAGCATAGGGCCACTCCATGTCCTCAGAGTTCTGTGATCGGCATGCAGTCGACTTTTCGGGATTTGGGGGCGTGCCAGCCGGCACCATTTTAAAGGCCTAGAGCATTCACCCGTTACATGCTTTGTTTTGCCAATCCCGAAACCTTGAAAGGCTTTATAAGATGGTCTGCGAAAGTTCAGGTGAAGCATTTGTTATACCCGATATATCTTTTATGTTTCAATCTTCAGCATTTGCTGCTCCGCGCTCTTTTGGATTTGACTATTCCGCCGCTGGCCCCAGTCTTCAATTGTTGCAACTCGCCGGAGGGCCGCTGGCCATTTTTTGCCACAGGTATGTCCAACATTAGGATACACAAGTCTTTCTGCAAAAGCACATCCATCAATCCATTCGTCCATCCTTCGCTCCATCCATCCATTCATTCATTCATCCATCCGTCATAAACACATACATGACAAACATACAGATGTAATTACACACATACGTTTGGAAAAGTTATCTGTACAGACACACAAACAGAGGCTCGACAGCTGCTGTCACTCGTTAGACCAAACAGATTTTCAAAATTGATGTGCTCTTCCCCCAGCCCGATGCCACCAAGCCACCTTTGTTCGCAAATTGTTCGTACGAGTACTGCATTTCCTGCTCATGTTTTGGGTTTTTCTGTCCACCCAGAGAAAAAATGTGTTTGCGATGCCTGAAAATCGCCTGCATCTGTCGTGAAGTTGGGCCTTACCGGTTTCGACCCGCTCCAGAGCAGAACTTGACAAGTTGACGCAGTCGCAAATGGTATGCAGATGGTTGCGTGTTTCCCAATAACCGTATGCCGCCGGCATCCTGAGACTTCTCGTCACATGGTATCACGTACCGTGTCTTACTATCCAACATGCCTACATGCAACCATATTATGACGTAATTTTGTGCTCTTTAGATACCCCTTTGTCTCTGTGTGTCTATGTATAGATCTCTCTCAATTGCTCGGTCTTTCCCTCCCTCTCTTTATGTGTACATAAACATATAGGCAATATGCTAGACATGCATGCAGAGATACATACATGCATGCATGCATGCATGCATGCATTTACACGCTCATGTAAAGAAAACGCACACGCAAGGCTCTGTGTGCGTGTGTGTGTGTGTGTGTATGAATACGTGTATGTGTATGTTATTGTATGTTTGCGTGTGTGCGCTTGCCTGTTGGTACGTATTTGTGCAGTGAGTTCAATGAGTGCACAACTAGTGTACATAGGCCTGCTTCGGCTTCATGTTACATGTGTGCAATACTTCATCCTCACATGGCATTGTTATGTACCTGCTGACCATTGTTCAATGCTTCGTATAATTAATTACTTGCATATAATATGTTCACAGGAAATAGCGTTACTAAATTAAGGTTTATCAAAATACCAGAAGCGAACTGCAGCGCCGTGAGATGACCCTGCCAGTCGGGTCTGATGAACACTCGCTGGACCTATTGCTGGGCCGTTTGAACATTTATACCAGCAAGCCAGAAACATCAATCAAAGGTTTGCCACATGCTTTCTACATCTCTCACATGAAGATGGTTGAAAAGTTTGTGCGGGAAAAATACAGTTCAGATTGCCGTGTGCCGCTGTTCCTGGGAGGCGAAGCTGCTGGAATCAGTGGTGCCGAAGACCTTCTGGAGCGGATGGTGGAGCAACGAATTATTGTGCAAGCCTGCATGTGCCAAGGGCAGCGTTGGGGCGACGTGATGAAGCCGCTGCTCCATGGAACCCAAGCAGAGACCCTTGCGGTCGTCCTGGACCAGGGATGTCCGCTCGACACCTTTCCAAAAATCACCTCGGCAGTGACAAAACAGGAGACTATCAGTCTTCCACTCCCCGCAAACTTGCACCCGGGCAATCTTGCAGCTGCTATGCAACGGCTAAACAGCAACAGACTGTACAGACCAGCGCCCAAATCGAACAGTGCCGACCTGTTTATCAAGCAGCAGGAGCTCATCATGGAGCTGCAAGACAAGAGCGGAGTGACAGCTGGGGTCTCATTCTTTGACGCTTGTCAGGAGGTGGCAAAATGCAAATGCATTAAGGAGGGGCCTGTGCTATGGGTGCTTGTTGCACTTAAGCTGACGGATTCGCTACTTTGCTGTGTCGGGAGGAAGAAGCCCCTGGTGCTCACACCTGGTGTCTACCAAGAGGAAAAGTCTGCTGAGCGCGGGCTGCTGTACCGTCCCAATGGGAAGAGTAAAAGGTGGCAAAAACGGATATTGCATGGAACATGGTCCGATCTTGGCTCATCAAGAGTGGAGGCCAAGGACACCAGCCGACTGGAAGTGCGAGAAGGCTTGGAGCTGGTGATTCCGCATCCGGAGCATGTGAAGACATTCCTCGGAGACGATTTTGAGATTGTGAAGAAGTTAGCAGAGAGGCGCAAAGATGATGCACCTGGGGAATGATCAAGATACCTTTCCTGAGCCGCTTCTACAACTTCCAGAAGCCGCATGCGCAAGGCACGTCAGAAGAGAGATTTCTGGTTGAGCAATTTGTATCAGCGTCAGAGTTAATGTGTGAGGTGCTGGTTAGTTCCAAGATGCCAGCTTGTGATGTTTTGGATTGCTTGCGTGCGCACACAAACACACCTGAAGCTGAGGCCTGCATGCTCAGGAGCGCACTCGTTCATGTTGCATTCTGTTTAGACTGCACATGTGAAGAAAAGCTCGCGGATGTAGGGTCCGGTGGGCTGCTGTACCGTTCCAAAAGCAAAGGGAGATGGCGAAAGCGGATTCAGAATGGAGAATGGCACGACGTCGAAGCAAAGACACATCCCAAAGGCATAGGAGAAGAGCTTGAAGTGCGACCGGAGTTGCAAGTGGTGATCCCGCATCCGAGCCATGTTAAGGAGTTCCTCGGCGATTCTGACTTTGAGATGGTGAAGAAATTGGCCCAGAAGACGCGTGACAGAACGGTCGACATACCCTTCTTGAGCCGCTTCTACAACTTCCAGAAACCGCATGCGCAAGCGAGATTTCTGGTGGAGCAGTTTGTATCAGTTTCAGAGTTAATGTGTGAGGTACTCGCTGGTTAGTTCCAAGATGACAGCTTGTGATGTTTGGTAAATTACCTGAGCGCGCACACAAACACATCCGAAACGGAGGCATGTTCAGGAGAGCATTCGTGCATGTTGCATTCTGTCGAGGTAATTTCGGAAATGAGCACCTCGGATGCTGGTCCTTATGACTGGCTACACCATGGACCTCGGCAAGATGGCTTTCCTTGGCCTTTTGCACGACAACCACCTCGGGAATCTGCTGGTGGTGACAAGCCTGAGGGGTGCAAAGAAGATAAAAGGCTTCTTGCGGTAGACGGCGTGATTGAGGCGCTTTGTAGGTCTGTGATGAATGTACCTCGTCGTATAGGATCACGCAAGTACCACTACGTGCTTGCTGACTGTAGGGAATACAGGGCTTCTTTCATGATGCTTACTTGACCAACAAGGCACGTTCTTGTTTGCTGCCTTCCGTGTTCGCTTCAGTTCTGTTTTCCAGTTGGTTCGGGCTTCTATTCGGGGTTCCGGTGTCGATTTCGCTTCCGTTAAGCCTTCCGTGTCCCCAGAGAGTGTTTTCCACTTCATTGCAGGTTCGTAGACAATGCTGACGCTGCAGTGAATTGTGTGTTTCAGGTTCTGAAACCGACGCACGAACGCGAAACGGAATCGGCAACGGAACCGCAGCTTCATCCAGATGCAAATTGAAACCCAGCAGCATGGCTTTCTTACATGTTCATTTTCTATACTTGAAGCCTTGCTATGGAGTGGCAGCCTCGGCGATTGGCAGCACATCCATCACAACCTGGGATGCAGTATTCTGGTCCACCCTACTGGGCACCTGCTATGCAGTATGTGCAGCCTTGGCATCCTGCGCAGTTTGGAGCACCGTGGGAGCAGATGCAGGGTTGGCATCCAGCAGCACATTCTGCGCAGTTTGCGCAGTCTTCGCATGTAGCATCAGCATCACCTTCTGAGCAGCTGCGACGGGAACGAGTGCTTGACAAAACATATTGTTTAATTGATAAGGACGGAAGCCTCAGGCCTTTCTCAAGCGTCAGCGCGATCAGCGGTCAGAACTATGAACAGATGATCTCCACGATTTGTTGCAGTGGTGGGCCTCGGATCCTTCGTGCAATCGATGGGCAACAAAACGAGGAACGAGATCGTTTGAGCGCATGCAAGCAGGCCGTTGCAGATTTCCTACAGTCTGTCTCTGACCATGGCGGGGCAGAAATGAGAGAAAGAGGAGGTGTCGGGGAGATGGAAGCCGCAATTGACACATTCCACAATGGTTCTTTCAAGCACTTTGCGGAACACATCAACCACCTAGGCACAGTCAAGGTCAGTGCTACTTGCGCACATGTGGCGAAGGTGCTTGTGGAAGTTTGTTCCGACAGCCGCTTCGTTGCAAAGAAGCTCTACCAGATCGAGATCCAAAGTTGTCTCGTTCAGCGAGGAGGATTCTTGGTGAGAGACGACCCACATAATTTGGAGTCAGTTCATCTTGAGGCCTTGGCGGTCGCGTGGCAGAGACAAATCCCCAATCCAGATGGGTTCTTCGCTGTGGCACGCGCATGTCGGAGATGTGGGCGGGCTCCTCCCCCGCTGCATTCCAGATGCGAGTTTTGCCACGGTTTTGCTTAATGCACGCATGCTTGCGAAGTGCTCGTTAGCAGGCGTCCCGCAGTTCCCGGATGCGCACGGGAACTGCAACGACATAAATGTCGTCGAGGTAGGCACAGACCGCCTCGCCCTCCCGCAGCAAAAGCTTCCACACGGTCTACCGCAATTCGCACAGCCGGGTTGTAGTCCGTGTCAGTAATTAGTGTTCTCTTCCGCGCTCATGCAAAATCAGGTTGGCCGAAATCAGTGCAGCGTCCCACAGATTGCATGCAATCAGTGGTGTACGGAGGGAGTAAGAAGCCATCGTTCTTCCACGGCTGCCGACACACTAACCTTACCTGCTAGCAAGGTCTTGAGTACACAAGTCACAGCAAGTATGCGTCGAGCCTTTGGGTACCGCATCAGAACGCGAAATACCAGTGCTTAGCAAGCGACCCTGCCAAAGCCATAAGACCGTCCTACTTACGGCAGCGCAAAGCGTCGCCAACTCACCGTCAATGTTAAGCACCCTGGAATGAAAGTCAGCTTAACGCCCTCAGCAAACCGGTTGCTGGTACAGTTCCAGCTTGCCACCCTGCTACTAACAGACACCATACAACTGCTTTTGTTCAGGCGTGTCGGATCACGCTTGTCTCGTGAGCCGTAGTCCTTTCTGGCTCCGTGGGTGGGACGTGAAGCTCGCAATGGACCGGACCGTGTCTGTTCAGCACGTTGTCAGCGAACCTAGCGTGCTCCTCGTCAGAACGTGTGATTGATTTTCCAAGTTCTGCGAACAGCACGCCTCGTATTGGTTTTTGATCAAGTGCCCTAGAAAAGAATCAATAACAAAACAGAAGGACATAGTAAGACTCATCCAAAACATCACCGGGATCAACGGCAACAAAACCTACGTCTTAGCACTGAACAAATCGTACATCTTGCCACCCGGAGGCCACTGTGAGACTGTGAGCCCAAGACACCGCCAACACATCGTACATTTTAGGACCGGGACCTCATCTCGAGTCCAAAACACCAGCGACAAATCATACCATTTAGCATTTGGACCCCACTTCGAGCCCAAGGCACCGCCAACAAATTGCACATTTTCGCGCTTCATTTCGAGCCAGCAACACCGGCGGTCACCGGCAACAAAGCAAAACGTACAGCGTAGCACTTCTTGCACGCCACGTCGAGGTCAAGCTGGCAAGAAATCGTACATAGCGATGGGGTCGTACATCTCAACCCTGGGGCGGGCAGAGCAAGATAGAGCATCATTTGGGGCTGCTGCTGGAATTACGAATAATGCTGCTGCTGCTGCTGCTGCTGCCTGCTGCTACTATTCCTGCCATTGTTAGTAGGACGACGACTATTACAGCACTACGAGCATTCCCAAAGCTGCTACTGCCGCTACTTTTCGTCCCGACGAGGGGCTACTCCTCCAGCATGTGAACAAGCGAAAATGCTGTACTTGATAGCATATCCACCGTATAGGAATTTCTGAAGACTCAGAATTACTGCGGCTCACGATTGAAACAAAACAAAACAAGAACAAACTTGTATGCTTAACACTTTTGCTGGCTTGTGAGCCGCCAGAGATGTGGCAATGCTGTAATGAACAACGGCTTTTGAAGTTCAGAAACAGAAGCATCAGCTGCAATTTGCGTTAGGTGCAGCAAGCAAAAAGAGCCGTACAGGGCAAGGTTGATCCTTGCTAATCTTTTGTTACTGATCCGCTATGTATAGTGAAGCTTGAACCTGCAGGTTGTGTGCTTTCTTGCATGTCTCAGGTGGGTCGTGGATGGTGCAGTTTCCGAATCTTTTCTCAAAGCGGTCGACGACAAGTTTGCTTATAGCGAGCGCGGCTCGTACTTGACAGAAACGCGGAATGGGAAGGCCATATCATCCAGGAGCCGCTTGGCTGCATTTTGCAGCGGGTTTCGTAGTATTGTTTGCCAATTGGGTCGGATCTCGGACAGGTATCGAGTTCCCAATGGATGACCAATCACGCGAGCTCTTTGAGACAGTGGCGGGCTTCTGGGGCTTGAACTTGGAGCAATCTCGGGACAAGTTCACAGTGTCGGACATTTGTGGAGAGGGACAGTCGCCGCACATCGACCACATCAATCTCGAAGATTTGGCGGACTACAATCTGGATTTTCTGGATTTGGATTGTCAGAGTTCCGCAAAACAGAAGCCCAGGCGTGTGGTGCCGACTATTTCTGTCGTAGTGTACTTCAATGCGGTTGGGGGGATTCGTTTTCCCCATGCACCTGACGAGCTTGGGACGATTGCCGCAGAGCGCGGAAGGATAGCAGCTTTTGCCGCACCCAGGGCCTCCCACATAATGGAGCAGATGACCAAACCGGACCAAACCCCTAGCGCTAAGCCTTCAAGTTGGATACCCATGCAGTGCAGAGGTAATGTTCGAGAATTACAACGACAGCCAGCGGCCAGATCATGATGCGCTGGCTGCACACTACGGCGTCCCATCTTCAACCCTATGATTGCATTGTAGGCTGTGCCGATCGTGTCGTTCAGTGATGCTTTTGCTTTCGTCGAGGTCTCTACTTTGACAGCCTGCCCAAGCGCATACTTGTGATGGGTGGCTCGTCTGCTCTGTGCTTTGTTAGGGGGCCCGAGCTGCCCTGCTTTGCGGTGCTAGCATGCACTAGCCGCAAGCCGCCTCGGGACGAGAACCTGAGGTATCTTGGCGAACGAAACACCGACTTTCTCTGCCTATGGAGCCAGTTCCAGAATCCCGCTTCCAAGTTTGATCTACTGCCCTGCAACGGAACATGATCCATTGCGCCACGACAATCCAAGTGACTTGGCACCATTGATGTCGTCTTCATATTTCAGCGGCTGTGGAGCCGCAACACGACGGACAACCCAATTGAAACGAGACGCTGGGGCCGCTCAGGATGAGCCGGGGGTGTACTGTACTCAAGTGGCCCCGTGCCAAGGAACTCCCGGCGCTTCAAACATCAGATCTGCACTGCACCAAGGTTACTGGAGCGCAGCACAATTGGAGGAGATGGAAGAGCAACGTCGCCGAGAAGCGGAACAGGTCAGGTATACGGTATACACACACACATGCAATCACACACACACACACACAAAAGAAGGCACTGTCTTTTTGTCTTTCTCTCTGTGCATGTGCGTGCGTGCGAGTCTGTTGTTTGTTTGCCACAAATGCCATGGGTCTGTGTACCTGCGGTTGAAAGCCATTCCTGCGCCGATACAAAAACCGCACGAGGAGACATCAACAACGTATCATCCGGGTTAACGGTTCGGGACTGTCAGGACTGAAACGTGTTTGTCGTAGAGTTCCGGGCTGGCTGGTGGGTTGCATTCCCTCAGCAAATCGAGAACCGTAAGCCTGGTTGCGCGTGACTGCAATGATGTCTATAGCAACTGCAGTTGTCCGGAACCGCTTGAGTAGATGTTCTCCTGTCGGGACAGGACAAGCTGAAGACGGCAACTTTGCTTGAGAGAGATTCCTCGCTTCGCAAGGGTTCCTCGAAACTGGAACATCTTGTTATTGGGATGCCGACTGGATGCGTGCAGTTGGTCTCCGGCGTTGGCAAGACAACAAATCCAGTCTTCTGCTAAAGTATGCGCAAGCTCAAACAAGTTTCTTGAAGCTTGCAGGCTTTTTACGCGGCTGAAACTTATGGCCCACCGAGGATTTGATTCTTCCGCTGGAGGCTATGAACCGTGTCGAACATTTCTCGACTGAGTGTTTTCCGCTGACTCTACGCCACATGAACGCTGGAGAGTGGATTATACCAATTAGATGCATTGCTGCTCCTGCTTTAGGGAAGTCGACTGTCACTGAGCCGGCTTGCGCCATCGGCATGCACACATGGCCGACTTAGGCTGGAATTCCGCCCAGACGGTAAACTTGTCTCTCATCTGCGAAAGGTTCTGGTGGACCACAGTGGCGAGAAGGAGATTCTCGTCGTAACGGGCAGGACGTCTTGGGTCGCAGTTGGTCAGTTGGGATCAGTGCGTTTGCCCCCACCCCACGAAGCTGCGAGGGCAGCAGCATCCGGTCGGACTCTGAGATCAGTGCGACGTCGGTTTGTAGCTGACCGGTTCGGGAAACCATGTTGAAACATTAAACAGGTTTTCTCAGATATCCATAGCTGCTTCTTACTTCCTTGATTGCATTAACGCGTGCGAGTAATGCAACGAGTGCTCCTGATTAAGGGTCAGGTTTCCACGTACTGTGGCATCGCGCAGCTATGACGCATAGATATCAACTGGCAAGTGCTCTGCTCTGACTCTGTGGCCTATTCTGAGCGGTGCAGTAATGACGGCAATAGTGACGAGTTCTTATTTGCCATATAATTGTAAAAAATCAAGCCGGTTATAGGGTTCCCCAAAACAAATTTTGGGAAGTTCAGTCGAAACTGGAAACTTCCTTTTGGGCCACCCACGTTGATCACGTTCCCACACGACTCGCCCGGAAATCCAAGCAGTGAGGAGGCTTAACGTGTAACGCATGCCATTGCAGTCGGGTGCCCTGAAGGAACCTAGCAGGAGAGGAGCTCTGCACCATCCGGGGAGACCTGGAGGAGAAAGTCTCGTGGCTCCGCGTCTCGGCAAGAGTGGTGATTCAATGACAAAGATGCACAGAAGAGTGCTCCAAGCCAGGAAGATGAATGTTGATGTCAGTGGAGGGGCGTTCTAGTAAAGAGAGGGTGGAGAAACACATAGACCGGTGAGACTAGTCATGTGCAGTGCCGCAATGGGGTCTTTTGTTGGCTCATTGTGGTGTTGTAAGTCTTTCTCGACACCCGCACATGTTTGCAATGCTTGGCTGTTTCTTGTTGCAAATCATGGGCCATAACTTACATAACTTGTCACGAGCCGGCAGGATGGGAAATCAAGAAAGTGGTCGATCCGGAGGACAAGCACCACGCAGCGAGACTTCATTGCGGACGGTTGTCCCAGTGCCTCAGTCCTAGGCCTATAGAGTCCCAGAGGTCTTCGAGACGCTTGGCCACGGAGCTTGTACCGTTGAAGAATCCTTTTCGAGAAACGCCTCTGTCCTCTGTCCCGAATCCCAAAAGCCTGTCACAGCCGGCGGTCAGAAGCTCAGGTCGTGCTCGTGCGGCCTTCTGGACGTCTCATTGCACTGGACCGTTGTGGGCCCCTGCTTTCTTGCGCCAAAGCGGCTCCCCATCCTTGCCAGGACCAGAACTCGCTGCTGTTGCGTGACCTGCGACCGGGCTGCCTTGCCGACGTCAAGGCTGCCTTCGCCAAGGCGGCCTCCAAAGCTCCGTGCGGATGGTGTTAAGAAGTCGCGACACCGCGATACTGCATTGCAGGCGGATCTGAACAAGGACGGTTTCCTGGACAAGTCCGAGCCCCTTGACTCTGCGGCAGGAAAGCAACAGGGACTTAGGGCAGGCACCTGGCCGAAGCTTTAGCTGTAGCCGCTCCAAGGGTCAAAGAAATGCTCAAAGCCCTTGCCAAAGACCTGCCCATCATGTCGGATGGAGAAATTGAGCCTGGGCCGAATGGATGCTTTTCAAGTTTGAAGCCGTGGCAAAAGGGTCGAGGTGTTGCGAGGCTGCCTTACTCCCCGAGCCAATTTCCAAAAAAACACTCCATCTGTGACCCCAGGACAAGCTGTTTGATGCCGTGGACGCCAATGCAGATGGCCGGCTCAATGTCACTGAGCCTTCTCCGACTCAGAAAAGCCCGAAACGTAGTCTCCAGTTGCAGATACACCCCGTGTCGGCCCCCTGTGCCGTGTCGGGAATGCATTGGCATGAGCCTTGTGGTGACGGCGGCTTGCCTTGGCCGCCTTAGTACTTAGGAAGCCGTGTAGCCTGAGCCCTGTAGCCACTGAAGGAGTTCATTGACTGGTGCTTTGGCGTGAAAACGATGGACGATGCTGAGCATTCCGACCTGCATCCTGGCGTCGCTGGATCGGGGGAGCAGGAGTGTGCACGCTGTTTAGCGTGGCTTTACACGTGTCTTGCATGCGCCTCACAGTGTTCACAGGATCGTATTTGGCTTTAGGGGCTCGGGTTGAGGCTGCCAACGCTCATTCTCTACCTGTGTACACCAATGAACGCATGAGACCAGCGCAGATATTGAACCTAGAGCCACAGAGCCACACACAGTCCGCAAAATTCTGCGGCGTGCCGCTTACGCCGCTTCGGTAGGCCGCGGTGGTGCGCGTGGGGGGCCTCGTTGCCTTGAAAGATGAACCCCGAAGCCCTAAATGCCGCAACGCATATATATATATATATATATATACACACATATGTGTACTATCTGTATTTGATTACTTGTACTATATTATATTTTGTAAATCACGGTATTTGTCAGTCCGAAAGATGCTAATATGCGGAATCCTCTGAGGAAGGGGCAGCTGGCGCGGGCGAAGGCCTCCCTGGTGAAGGGGCTTCCCCCCGCGAAGATCACGCGCAGTGGCAGTTCCTAATATTGGGGCCTTCACGATCTCCTTACACAATTTTTTGGGGGTTCCTTATTATATAGGTATAGTTATAGTTAGTCCCTGCCCTGGTCATTGTTTGTTTAGATCAAGACGGGTCGCGGTGGGGTCTGACAGTTTCCGTTTTGAGGAGGTTCAAGGGGCTTCCAAGCATCACGACGAACCTGACTTCAGCTCAACGCACATTTCCGGGGATTGTTCTGCAAGCATGCCGAGACCCAAGATAGTGGTTTCGGCTGGTTGGCAGTTTCAGGCGCGATTGTACTGCTGCAACAACACATTTCACTGAAATGACGACAGTGATGTGCAAAGCTTCGTCACTGTCGCCGTCTTTGCTTTTTCGGCTGGAGTTCTGCATTAAGCGTCGCACTGAAACCAGGGCAAGTGCCCGGCCTGCAAGAGCTGTTCCGAGTCCACGCTGGGATGTTGCCGAAGCGGCCTCTGCAGAACTCATTTCAACTTCACCCAACGGAAATGGCATCATGACAGGAGATTTTGATGCCAGTTAACATGTTGGCCATGTTAGCCACAGCAAGATAAGAGTGGGTCTAACATTGTCGATACAAATTTCCTTTTCTATGCTATTGGCTTCCACTGTTCTGATGCTATTATACAGTGCTTTATGTGATGGCATTCTACTTGCATTAAACATTGCTACACACTGTAATTGTTCTATTGTGATTTCCTCCCAAATTATTTGCCTCATATAGGTAGGGATCTGTTGTGCTTCATTCCATAGCCCAATCTAAGCTAAAATAAGCTGTTTATGTTTAAACCTACTAAATAAACTCTCCTCTTTTCTGCACTATGCTATGCTATACCATGCTATGCTACAGAGTGCTATGCCAGACTGTATTACAGCACATCATGTCGTACCGCATTTCATTGTATGAATTATACTGCATTCTGTTGTACTGTATCCTGCTTTATTGAGTTCTATTGCATTGTTCGTTTGTTGTCTTCTGTTGCAGTTTCCTGTGCTATATTCAACACTATTCTATTCAGTTAAATTCCTTTCTTTTCTAGTCCACTCCGTTCTGTGGTGTTCTTTTGTGCCATAGTGCAATACTGTACACGCTAATTGAGATGTTCTGTTGTATTCTGTTCGACCGCATTGCATGAAGTGGTATTATGTCACATGATGTCACATTATGTCACACTGTGGTGTATCATGATATACCAGGTGTACTACTGCATGCCATTCTCTATTCAACTGCACTACTATACGTCACACTACATCATCGTATGTCCTACTCTATGCGTTCTTGTTTAATGCTATAGTATGACGCTGCGTTCGATTGTATGGCTGCATCTTACATATGGTTGAGTCCCTCTATGCTATCTTATTGTGTTGGTACTGTTGTTCTTGTTGTTGTAGGGTGTGAGGATGAACCTTGGCCCTGATCCTTTGATCTGTGGAGGGGGGCATCTCTTGGCTGCACAGGCCTGTCACCTCGCAACGCGCACTGTTGGCCCCCGAAAATGGTATTGTCTCGGCGTTGGTGTTTTGCGGCCAGCAAGCATGCGACTCAGCAGCCTCTTCCCCATGCAGGCTGCCGTCCAGGCTCGAGGCTCACAGCGATACGGACAAGCGTCGACCCACGGGTTTTTTAGATCGGTTGACGAGGCTCGTACTTGTTTGATGCAGTGGGCCGCCTCGAGCCATGAGGCGGGTCATGCACGCATCTCAAAAGCTCCTCCCTCCCTCTCTCTGTTTCTCCGCCTCTCTCTTCACCTCTCTGTCGCTCAGAACCTCGTTGACTTTCTCTTTCTTTTGCCCGCTGGCCGCTGTCCATCTCTCTTTGCATCTGGCAAGGCGTCGTGCTGCCACCGCCGGGCTGAGGACTATTCAATGCTTTTGGCACAGTGCGTGTTGGCACGGATGCTTGTGCCCATTGCACCTCCAATGTTTTTCACAAAGGAAGGGGTGACCGCCCATCCCTTCGTGATGTCAGATGGAGACAGACTGATGTCCAGGCCGGTGCATACGAGGCCCAAGTTGACAGCTAGCTCATCGACAGTGGATCGCCGAGCCACGCCTGTGCTGCGGCACCCGAGCAATACTGGCATGCGTAACGGGTACTGGGTCTCAGTGAGGCCCGAAGGCTGGGTTTATGCAGCATATGCAGCAGGCCAGGGCCAAGGCGGTCTTCTTTGCGAAGCTTGTCGATCTAGTCTTTGAGCTGCTGCTCCAGCCGGTCGTCATTGCGCCGTAGACGGATTGAATTCCGCATACAACCTCGGTGAGCATCTGTGTCTGCACTCTACGGGTAGAGCGTGCAGGTATGTGTACAAAGACCCACAAAACGCTTGGGGGGTGTAATGTCGCCTTGTCCGAAGCCGGCCGTTGCATTCCCGGGAGCTTTCTAGCCTGCCGAATGAGCACCGTCGTGAATGACTGAGGTGTCTCTGCAGGAGTTTGCCCCTTTGACTAGCAACCTCGCCGTCCACTTGTGCTCTGCGAGTATCAGACCAGCGAACACGTACGATTGGAATCTGATCAGCAATCTCGCCAGCCCTGTGCATTGCTAGCGTCAGACAAGCGACCAGGTGTCTTGCGGACCGTTCGAAGAGGTGCATACGGTTGGGATCTACCGACTGGAACTATTGCGTCTCTGAGTGTAGGATGCTGCGTTTGCAGGCGCATTCTGCAGCTACCTTTTTCGCCCCAAGACGTGCACACCCCAGCCTAGCCGCCTAGACACATTTTCCACCTTGCCCCGTTTTTATTCACGGGGGATACGGATACTCGTATGCTCGAGACTTTCCCTTTTATGTCAGACAAGCTGCAGACAAGCTGCTGGGATTGTCTTAAGCCCGGAGCCTCGCACACTCCCCCCATCGAGCGCTTGGACTAGATGTGGCTCCCGTGCTAAGCATTGAGTGCAGCAGTTGCGGACATCTGTGGAAAAGTTTCTAGCCAGCAGAGCAACCCAAAATGCAGCATCGCACTTTTGAGATGACAGTCGGCAAGATATTGTTTCTGACGCTCGATTTGTACCATTGTCTTCATACTTGCAAATCGCTGTCGACCTTAAGCAACTTCAATTGTCATTTGCTATGAAGCCCCCGCGCCTGCTGAAGGCCACTGCTTCGCCCTCAACACTCTCGTCTCGATTGGAAGTGTTTGAAGGTTTGGCTTGGGCTTTTCATTTCCGCAGGGACCTGGCAAAGCCCCCAGCGTCTGTTCGGGGTGCAGCCCATCGCAGCTCAGGGCCTCGGGGCCTCAGGTTTGTTGGGGGAGGTGAAGGGAAGCACTTGACAGGCACAGACTTCGCAATACGAATCAACGGGGCAAAGGCCAGCTTTGGATGCCTCTGGGCTCGGGCTCGGGCCCCCAAAAACTGGCCCCACAGCCGCCACGAACCATGAAGTGAAGACATGTCTGCGGTGTTTGCATGTGCTGAGATGTCTGCAAGAAGGATGCTGCCGCTTATGCCATGGCTTCCGGCTTCCCGCTTCCTGCCTGAAGGGGCCGGTTTCGGCCCTGCTGTGGCCGAAAGGGTCCATCGCCTGAAGGTGCGGCAGAGGTCTGAACCGATTCCTTTTCAAGAGCTCAAGCCTCACGCTTCCAGCCGACTGTCGGAGTTGCCGGTAGTGGGTGGACTCCGACATCGTCGTCCTCCACGTGGGCTTTCATGTGGCTTCGAAACTGTGGTGGCGGCTTATGGGGTCTAGGTGGAACTTTCGGGTGCAGCACGGCAAGCCTGTAAGCTTTCGGGGCGTGCGGGCCCTGGGTTTTGGGGGTGTTGCTGGCTCCACAATTGCCGGAGAGGACTCCCTGGTTTGTGAGCTCAGGCGTGCGGTATCGAGCGCTTGCCGTACGGATACCTACGCCCGAAGCAGGCGCCCCACACGTCCCGAAACTGGCGCTTTCTGAACGTCTAGGGTTTCAAGCAAGTTGGCCGCCGAGAGCTGGTTTGTCAACAGCTCTCTAAGCGGGCCGCGAGGGGTTGCATGGCTCCATGTGGGTTGACGTAAGATTTTCCTTCGATGCAGTACCCGGTACCAGCACTCGGTATCAGACAAAAAATGGCTCCAATAAGCCCTTAGATGTTATAGCAGCTCCAAGCTCGTCGACCTCGTCATCATGCTGGAAGTCAGTCTGAGGAGGGGTGTTTTGGCATAGGTGGCCTCCGCCGGTCGTTGCAGATTGGTATCATGGCTCTGTGCTTGGCGGAAGCTCCACCAAGGGTCACGATGTGCATGGAACCTTGGGGCAGGAGTCCAAAGGCCCTTCATATCAGAGTGGTGGTTGCCGCGGCAGCACTTTGTGGCAGCAACAGAATCAGACTCCCGACGGTGTTGGGGCAGTCTCAGACACTTGACAGATGTGAGTCCACGAAGCGAGATTTGTCCGAATCTCACATGTATCTCCACTCCTTGCATCAGCTAGTCAGGGCATAGTGACATAGTGTACATGGGCCTTAGCATTCCTTCTCTTCCCGCAGTGCCGCCATGGGCCCCAAGGGCTCAGGCACTTTATGGGTGGGTTCGCGAGACGATCGGCACGATCCACGACTTTCGTTGCCCAGGCAGCGAGCCTCATTTATGCAGTAGAGTTCTGTTGTAGGAATCTGCTGAGTTCCAACTCTGGGGGGTTATGTTGACCTCCTTTGTGAGGCTTCTCGTAGATCTCTACTAGACAGAACTCGACTGAAGTTCTACGAGTCCTCAGCAACCTGGCTGTGGCTGCAACAAGCTTTTGATGTAATTCAGGTGACACAGTCACAAGGATGACATGATCAACGAGGGCGTTTGCAGGTACTTGACTCCTACATTGCCCATTCCAGCTTCAATCACTTACCCCATCTAGATATGATTTCGAATTCAAAGACATGGATCTACACGGCTCGACTTCAGCCATACACCCCCCCAATTCAGCTGCTAAAGTGGGGCATGTAAGCCTCATGATGTGTAGAGAAGGTGAGGTTCATGCTGAGCTCGGCATCTGGCCGGAATCCATGACGAGATTCAGATGCCTTTCATTTGTAAAGCCAGCTGTGTGTTGGCGATGGTCATAGTAGTTGCTCCTTCCCCGAAGCCAGGGCCGTCACAGCGTGTGCTCCGCTGTGAGTCCATGATGTAAAGCCTCTCTTGGCACAGCTTTGCTTCGTGTCTCCGGCGGGCTGTGAGCTCCGAGAAATTCGTACCCGTACCTCACGTAGCAGCCTACGCAGCCTTAGCTTCTGCCGACGGCGCCTCTCCCTCCGCGCACAGCCAGGGTCGCCTTTGATGCTCTTTCATGACTCTGCCCTTGTTTGGGACTTTGTGGCCCTGCATTCAGGTAAGGCCTTGTGATTCCCGTGAAGCGGCTCGTGCCAGCACTGTCTTTGGCAGTGCTTGACTCAGTGTTTGACGTGCGCACATCTCCAACTTCAGTGGGCAAGAAAAACCGGAGCTTCCCCGAGTGCCTTAAGGCCTTTGTGCGATCTGCTCATGCCTTCGCAGTACTTGTACCAGCCGCGCAAGGACACAGTAGGCTAGTGCGCGGCTGCATGGCGAAAGCAGATGGTGTGAGTCACGCCGGGGCATGCCTTGGCTTTCTCCCAGCTCTGGTCAAGTTCGCGTTGAGGGAGGGAGTGAGCATTGCTTCATAGCCGGGCTAAATCTCCGGACACCTGCTTCAATTCTCACATGCTGTCGTGCCACGAAAAAGACATTCTGCCGACTGCAGACAGTCTCAAAGATGCTTGCAGCGGAGGGCTCACATGAACGGTTCTGCACTCCCTCTCAAGAATAGACGATGCTGATTGTTTCCTCCCGTGTGATGCTCCCCCTTTCAATCTCTCGGCACGCGGCGCGGCAACATGTGCCCCTGTGCTTGCAAAGAACCCCCCCTCCATCAGAAATCTTTGTAACATGTGTAGTGCAACATCAGCTCCGTCAGCGAGCCGCGGCGCAATAACACCTCTCGCCGCTCGCTAATAGCTTGTGCCTGTTCGGCAGAGTGTCCCGCACATCCCTGAAGTATTGCGAGACTTCCAGCTCCTGAATCGTCGCGTCGTCGCGTGAAAGACTTCGCACAAGTGTGCAGGTGCGACTTCTTTGTCGACACCCCCTTAGCTGTACTCAGATTTCCACCGGATCACCTGCTTTACTGCTCGCTTCGGATTCCAATTTCACGTAGCCGCACAACTCGCCAGACCTTCCGGAGCTGCACCGATGGCGTTCTCTTGAAGCCCAACCCTCGGCGAGTTTTTTTGCAATTTCGCGGTCCGTGTTGCAATTTTCGATTCCGTGATAATGACTGCTAATGCCCTGAACACTTGTGGATGTCCGGCTAAGGGAAGTTGCTATACTGACTGAATATCCGGCCGATCCAGCCTCTGCACGGAATTGATAGTGACTACTTTCAAAGACAGTTCATGACATCATGTCGCTGCGATACTGTTGGTGCTGCACTGCTGCAACCGCTGTTTCAGAAAGCGGGGTTGACAACGATGATCATTAACTCATGCTTATCTCGAAGTCTTCGAAGTCGTCAGTGGTGGAAGTGGCCTTTGCATGCTTACAGCCATTCCCGGTAAACACTCTGCCTTGCGATTCGTTTCGGCAGAGCAGCTACTGAGCTTGAGCCCGACGTGAGAAGACTGCCGTCCCCTCCTTTTTGGGCCGGGGCTGTTGATGTCGGGACTGTCGGAGAAGCACAGCACCGACGAGGTCATTGGGGTGAGAGGTGAGAGACTTCGTGAGCCTTTGTTGGTCTTGAAGGCTGATTACCAGCACGTCTCTGCGGAGTTCTCTGACCAAGTGACAGTTCGTCCGACCCTGTAGCTAAATCCAACCTGCCAGGGCCTGGCTGAACGCTCTGAAGGTGTGTGCCCGGCGGTCCAATCATTTCGTCCCCGGAACCTAAGCAAAGTTTGCGAAGGTCAGGAGGTTTCCCTCCATTTGCCTGAAGCTTTTGCGTGTACTGTTCATGTGTCAACAAGCAGCTCCACTTCTCCGCTGTCTTCTCTCGCGGAAGCTTCGCTTCTCTTCGCACGTCGGGGGCCTCAGCGGGTCAGGAGCGTCGGAGACTGCCCTGCGCGAGGTGCAGGAGGCTTTCCCAGCTGAGGTTACGAACCGGACGCCAGGCCGAGGGCCCGGGGGAGCGAAGCGGCCAAAGAGAAGGAGAGAAGGACGGGTGTCGGTTCTCACCGAGCAATATGCAGCACCGCCCGTCTACATCCGGCCCGGCAGCTTCCAACCTGTGCGGCCAGATGACCAGACTGACCGCACCTTGGCCGACCTCCTTGGCGAGCCGACGCCAGCCGAACACCTTAGGGTGGCAGTCGACGGCGACGACTACTCGCACCGGGCCATCATGACGGACCAGCTCGACCCCGTCCTTAGCATGAGCGAGCAGGACCGCCGCAGACGCTGGCTCGAGCTGGAACCCGAGATCAGGAAGAGCCTCCGCCAGCTACACGTGCAGTTCGGGCACCCTACCAACACGACTCTCCAGCGGATCCTCAGGAGACAGGGTGCCAAAGCCGTGGCAATCCGGGGGGTCGACTACATGTCGTGCGATGCCTGCGGAGAAACAATGAGGAGGAAGCGCCCCAAGCCCGTGAGACTCCCTAAGAAGTACGAGTTCAACTCCCACATCCAGGCCGACGTTCTCTACAACAAGGACGCGAGAGGGCAGCTCTATACCTTCCCAGTGTGGTTTGTGACGCCACGGGCTTCCAAGTGGTCTCTTGCATGGGCCAGTCCCAGGGACCACCTGCCACCAAGGCCGTCTTGAGGCACTTCCTCACTTCATGGTCTTCCTGGGCCGGCCTCCCGAGCAGCCTTGAGGTGGATCGCGGCAAGGAATTCATGGCACACTTCGCCGACTACTTGAAGACCTTTGGTGTTGAGCAAGAAGCCATGCCTTTGGAGGCGCCTTGGAAAGGAGGCAAAGTGGAGCGTGCCGGTGGACTTTGGAAAGAAGTTTTCCAGAAGACGGTCATTGAGATGCACCGGCCTCCAGGATATGATCGTTGCTGCCTCCATTGTGACCCAGACACCCAACCAGTGGGTCCTTGGGAAGCCCGAGATACGCCTGCCAGGCAGCCTTCTCACCGAGCCCGACGAGGCTGAGAGATTTGAGGTTCTGGAGGCTGCCGAGGACCCGACCTCCATGATGGCAAAGAACCTGGGCATCCGCGAGGCCGCCAGGGTGGCGCAAGTTCGCCTAGACACGGACGGCCGGGTGAGACGGGCCCTCCTTCCACAAAGCACTCCGACCCGTGGGCCCTACCCTGTGGGAAGCTACGTCTATTTCTACCGGGCCCAGGCGCCACAGGAGCAGGCAGAGTGTACCGATGGCACGGGCCGGCCAGGGTCATTGGCGTTGAGCTTCGCAATCCACGCCGTTTTGAGGATCCAGAACCTCCTACACATGGCGGCCAACCTCACTCCTACTGGCTTCGATATGGAGCAAGTGTCATCCTGGTGACCGGCGAGCAGCTGCGCTTTGCGAGTGAAGACGAGCTCTTGGCTGCCCACTCTGTTCCCCAGGAGCTCCTCGCGCCACCTTATGCCAGAGGTGCTCGGGACTACCTTGATCAACCTGTGGTAATACCCGGCCCTGACGTGACGGAAGAGCCGGAAGCGACAAGAAGGAGGATAACATCAGCTCCTCCGGTGCCGCCTTCCTCCCTGCTGGTGCCTGGAACTGAAATACCTGTTCTACCCGAGCTGCTTCCTCCCGTACCTGAAGAAGACGACGGTGGACTACTTGACGGGCTAGGTCAAGGACGCGAAGTTCAGCCAGAACCACCGCAGAACCTCAGGACGGGCGAAGGGGGCACGGCAGGTCAGCAGCAGGACCAGCAACAAGGAGGCGAAGTTCACCCAGAACCAGCGCAGAACCTCAGGACGGGCGAAGGGGTCACTGATATGCAACGGCAGCAGTCACAGATGTCCACAGAACCAGAGCCACAGCCGACACCACACCTTGGTCCACAAGTACCTCAGGGACCGGCTTCTTCGTCTACAGCTACGGTGCCGACTCCTTTTCACAACCCGGACCGGCTTGACGACTACACTCCGGTGCGCTCACGTGGTTCCCGGCTGCCCTTTGAGAACCCCTACCTGGCCGAGGACTTTGCGTGGAGCGAGCCCCCGCTCACCCAGACAGTGCGGGAGCTCCGTTTGAAGAGGATGGTGAACGGGACCGAGGAGTACGAGATCGACACCGAGGAGGACACCGAGGAGGAGCCAGACCTTCTCGCTCAAGGACCTTACGCCGGAGCAGCGAGAGGAGTACCAGCACTCCATGGAGAAGGAATGGAGGTTCTGGGAGAAGTTCAACGCAGTGGAAGTCTTGACCCAGGAGCAGATCCTCAACTTGCCCAAGGACGTGCGGGTGATCGGCACCAGGTGGGTTCACACTGACAAGAACCAGAAGCAACGCCTCCTCGCTTTGCACCTTCGCTCCAAGACTGGCAAGACCAAGGAGCAGATCCTCAAGGAGTACCCCCTCTCGGCCAAGAGCCGGCTGGTGGTACAAGGGCACCAAGAAGATCCAAAGGACATCCGCTCCGACAGCCCGACAGCTTCCCTGCTGGCCTTTAACTTGGTGTGCGCTGAAACGCTTCGCAAGCATGGGTGGCGCATGAGCGCTATCGAGGCAGCCCTTTTCCTTCTTTGTGATGGTGACAAGCTTCTCGGGATCCTTATCTCCCACGTCGACGACCTCTTCAGTGCCGGAGAGGGCAAGGCATACGAGGCAACCCTAAAGGAGATGGAGACCGAGCTTCACCTTACCATAAAGAGGGAAGCTTTCGCTTCTGCGGGAAGAACATCCTGCAAAAGGGCGGCGAGATCTTCATCGATCAGATGGACGCCATCGAAATGATCGCCGCAAGGCCGTGAACAGCCTCCTGACCGACAGCGAGAAGAGTGCCTTCCGAGGGCTCATCGGCCAGATGGGCTGGGTGGTCAGGCAAAGCAGGCCCGACCTGATGGTCAACGTGAGCCTCGCAGCCCAGTCAATGGGGGCCCCGCGTGTGTCCGACGTGGTCCCAACAAGGCGGTCAAGATGCTGAAGGGTTCCTCCGGAGCAAAGTGGTGCTTCAGGAAGGGCGGCCTCTCCCTCAACGAGGCCATTGCCTTCACCTTCGCCGACAGCAGCCTCGCGAACCTCGAAGGGGCTAAGAGCCAGTGCGGGTTTGTCACCGGGCTAACCAGCAAGGAGATCTACGAGAATGGCCCGACCCGGATCTATATCCTCGAGGCCTTCTCTGGGAGCATCAAGAAAGTGTGCCGCAGCACACTTGCTGCTGAAGCAAATGGCTTCTTGACGGGAGCCGAAGCGGCGGAGTATCTGAGGATGCTCTTGATGGAGCTGGTCCACCCTTCGACCTCCATCCGCGACCACGACCAGCACTACCTCAAGGAGAAGGTCGCCTGCTTCACGGACGCCCGGAGCTTGGAGCAGACCCTGAACAAGGACGCCGGTCAGCCAGCAGACAAACGTGTGAGGATCCTCGTGGCCCAGATCCGCGAGATGATCGGGGAGAACACCTTCCAAGACGACGCCCCAGGCTACGCTACCTGGGTGGAGACCTCCCAAATGCTGGCAGACGTTTTGACAAAGGAGGGCTGTGATCGTGATGCTCTCCTCTCTGCCCTCGCCGAAGGTGAATGGCAGCTTGAAGCCAAGCCTGCCGCAAAGGAGAAGAAACTCCTGATCCAGGCGGGCAGGCATGCTAGAAAAGCCGCCTCCAGACAAGCCGAGGACGGGTGTAAATCGTGAGCCTTAGCAGAAGCGCAGGGGCACACGTGATGGCTGACGCCGTTGCTGCGGCTCGACTGGAGGGCGCCCTTATAGTGAGAAAAGGATTGCTACCTCGCTTCCCCCGCGCCGCCGTGGGGATTCTGAAATTGTGACTTGGTAAACTTGCGCGCGATATTCGCGAAGGCCATGAGGACATGTTGATGGACGCGACTGGCGAGCATACTGCTTGCATGACTCGCCTTCCCAGTTAAAGATCCGAGATCGAATTGAGGCTGAGGGGGTTCTCCTCCCCAATCCCCGTCTCGTGGCCCTGTCGGGCTGCCGACATTAAATTTCAAAAGCCTTTCGGCTGTTTTGATGCGTTGACGGGCAGGGCAAGATTTCACCGGTTCCAAGCGGCAGGGAGAGGAGGTTTCAGCGCGAGCAGGAGACTCCGTCGAGCGAAGCAGGAAAAGGGCAAGCCAAGGCCACGGGCAGCAAAAGTCAAATCGCGCCTACCTGGACAGCTCTGGGTGCAAACAGGAGTTTCCGGAAGAGATTCCACGCTCTCGTTGTTAAAGCATGCGTGTTCGATCTTTTGGACGGAATGTAGCTTTCTCTCAAATTGAAAACGTCATCAGATAAAAACGCGCTCAAGGCGGGCTTGTCGCTCAAGTTGGTTCCTTCTGCCCTGATGTCGCACACTGCCTTTTGCATGTAACGCCAATCCACAACCCAGCCATAATGAGCCGGAGTTTTTGTGAGCAGCAGTGGCAGTCGCACGAGGCGCCAGCAGTCCACTTCCACTATGAATCATGAATCCCGCACATGCCTTTGATTGGAAACCCTCCTGGGTAAAGCCATCTCGCCTGCAAATGCAAAGGCCGTGTTTGCAAAGATGTGTGCATGCTCTCCTCACCCCATCCCCGATACGGCCCCTTGGCCTGCTCAAGTCGTCGAGTCGTCCACCTCCGAGTGCGGTACGTGGGCACCCCTTGTAGTGCGTCAGGTGCGACACAAGGTATCTGGCACAGAACGATAGTTGTAGAGTGGCCCATCGGGAGCTGGCGGCTGAGCTGAGGGGTCGCTTCCGAGTGTGCGCTTGCGTCCTTCCATTTTTGCAAGGCTCGGAGTATGATGATGGCGGCATAGCATAGTCAGCAGAGTTTCGGCCTGCGGCTTGGTGCTTCCTGGATTCTGCCACGCGTGCTGGGAGTAGAGGAGCGAGGGCAACACTCCGTGAAAAATGCATTCGGGATGCACTGCCGCGCATTGGCGATGCAGGCTGCCAGGCCAGAGCGTGATATCCTTCGATGCAGCCAGGCTTTATTTCTGGAGTTCCTAGCTGCCCCAGGTAGCGCGTCTGCAGCTGCTTGATGCTCCTGGTGCTGGTGGCGAGCCAGGACCTCCGGCGAGTTGCCGAACACCGCAATATATGAGCATTTTCTTCAAAAATGATATTCATAGGTGCAGCAAGGCTGAACACCCTGTTGCTGGTTGCAGTTGGAATTGTTACCGGCGGCGGGTATGAGAAGTATGTGAACGGTGAAGGCGGCACTTGTGAGACCACGGCATGGCAGTCTTCCCACTGTCTGCACTGAACCTTCAACTCTCAGTACTAAGTATGTTGACTCGTGGAGCATTGCATATGGGGAGATGGCAGCAGTGCAGCCAGCACCATTACTGCAGGACAGCAGACCGAAGAGCAGGAAGAGGCCTGCCCACAGCGTTTCAATCATAGTCAGTTGGGTCTGCAACTTACGGAGGCGCTGGTTCGTGTAACTTTCGTAACTGTTAACAGACCCTGAAACAACAACACCCAGTGCATTAAAAACGGGGCCGAAACTTACGATGCTGGACCTGCTAAAGGGCATGTGTGTTGGACAGAGCAGCTTCTGACAGCGGATCTTCCCGGGCAATCAAACGGCGCACATACATGTTGGTTTGGTTTTTTGCACGAAGACGAAGGATGGCATCCCCGTACTGCAATTGCTTCCACGCTTGAAGTAGTGGCGCAATGCCATAACAAGATGCTTCTGATGAATGTGTGTCGCACAGGTTGAGTGCGACAGTTCTGAAAGTAACTAAGCTGACAGCAAGCATCCTGTCAACAAGCGTGCCGACGACGCAAAAGCCATCAAATCAGCAAGCGGTGCAACGCCATGTCTTGGACAAGAACGTGTAACATCCCCGGCGAAAGCAAAGAAGCCACGATCTTGAGTTGAAGTCAAGAGATTGCAGGAAGTCCGAAGGCAAAAGACAGGGGCTACCGTCATCCCGGGGTTTTCCAAACTGGAGGGTCCCTTACTGCCGAGTCCTAACAGCAAGGAGCTAACTGTTAGAGTGTCTTTTCGGCTTGCGTGATTTCGGCAGGCTTTCGTTTGCTTGTTGCAGCAAACATGGCTTGTGCCCCGTGATGCAGACACAGTGGCAGAGCAGCATCGGACAGCTTCGAAGAAGACCGGAAGGCCGGTCACATTGGCCAAATCTGCAGCGTTCATGACTTCATAAGCGAGGAGTACCGTGCTTGCAGAAACATCATACCGCGTTACCGGACATCTCCGTGTGCAGGACGTTTTCCCCCCGGAATCCAGGCCTGTGGCGGTGAGACCGCCAGCCGGATCAGGAGCTGGGTGCAGGTGTCTCTGAATTGACGATGAGGAGTGGCACCACGATGATTATGATTCCGATGATGGTCGTTCGGCGATGCTGTTGGAGATGGCATGTTGCGGTTGTTGTTGCGACAGCAACTCGAACGGTTCAAGCTTGGAAGGACTGGCAGCAGCTTGCAAGCGCCGTCTGGTAAACACAGGCGAGCGGTACTGCTGCAGCGCAATGCCTTGCATCTTATGTTTGGACTCGGAAGACTTTCTTGGTGGTCAATCGCCTTGGGGCTGCAGCATTGCAACCCGAAGTCCTGTAGGCCTGATGGAGCGACACGAGCAGCAAAGCGCCGCCGTCGAGGTGGGCCTTGTCTTTGCTTCGTTGAATAGCGGTTGGCGAAACTCATTCAGCGAATATAGGGGCCTCAATAATTAGCATAAGGTTTGGGGGCCCATTATATGTTATGTTATTATTTAGGCCCCTATATTCTTGTGCCTGGATGTTTTGCTTTTCCGAGGCTGCCGTCGATCGACGGCCGTGCGCAAAGCCGCGTGCCCTGCCGTCGTTCTAGCACCATCTCGACTCCGTCTTGTTCCAAGGTCTCTAGCTTGCCAGTTGGACCCGAGCAAGGCTGGACCGCTTTCAACAGCACCACTTTTCAAGCCTCCTCAGAAACTTCTGGCTGCAGGTGGCAGATGAGACCAAGCGGGTGCTGCGCTTGAAATACCATAGGCAGGTTGCTGGTCACATTCCACAGCTCAGGCTGTGTTGTCAAGATTTGGACGTCGAGTCTGCACCCGCACAGGGTCATCAGCCCTCCGACTGTGTACCTGAACTACAAGAGGCGCAAGTGATCGCAAGCAGTTGATCAGATCTGTTTTTAAGACTCCCACTCGGCGGACTTCTGCAGGGCAGCCGTGGACATCGACTTGCAGGGCAAGGTGGAAGGGATTCCGATTGTTCCGACTTGCCATTGCTTTTGGAGTCTCGATCGAGCTCCGTCTTGTTGCAGGAGGTCCGACTCCACACAGATCCTGTTCTCCAGGTCCCTCTTGCATCTTTTTGGCTGGGTTCCAGCATGACGGCCAGGTACACTAGCTTTCGGAGTTGAGATGCGATGAGTTCACTGTGTTGCGTCATCGATGTGAGTGGGCAGGAGGGGCGGTTCGTGCGGCAGCGAGCCCGAGAGCCACACTTGCCTCCAGCTACAACCCAAGTCCGCCGAGCCCGTGGGTTTTGCCTGACAAGTTTCGCAGTGTAGGATTGAACACTTGCTTGTATCAAGTGCTGTACCTTTGGTCTCCGGAAGCGTCAAGCCCGCGTTCTTCAATGAGGCCCCGGGAGGAACTCATTGCTTTCTTCCAGCCTCAGGCCTGGTTTTGGCTCTCCCTAAGCTTGGCCACTCTAACTTGATGTCTTCAGCAGTTTCAGGGTGTTTCAGGTTCTCTTCTCAGCGTGTAGCTAGAGGCCGTGCGTTTCCTTGACTCGATTGGGGCACCCCACTCGGCCACCGCAGTTGGGGGGAAGCGCACACCGCTTCCAGCTCCTTTCTTGTTTTGGAGACGCATAGCTGTTGAGGTTCGGGGACAGGTTATCGGTTTTTTAGGGTCGTGGGTGGGTGTTGTATAACAAGTTCCGCGGTGTAGGATTGAAAACTTGCTTGTATGAAGTGCTGTACTTCCGGTCTGCGGAAGCATCAAGCCCGCCTGCTTCAATGAGGCCCCGGACAGGAAATCATGGCTTTCTTCCAGCCTCAAGGCTGTGCTCTGGCTTGATGTCTTCAGCAGTTTCAGGGTGTTTCAGGTTCTCTTCTCAGCGTGTAGCTAGAGGCCGTGCGTTTACTTGACTCGATTGGGGCACCCCACTCGGCCACCGCAGTTGGGGGGAAGCGCACACCGCTTCCAGCTCCTTTCTTGTTTTGGAGACGCATAGCTGTTGAGGTTCGGGGACAGGTTATCGGTCTTTTAGGGTCGTGGGTGGGTGTTGTATGACAAGTTCCGCGGTGTAGGATTGAAAACTTGCTTGTAGCAACTGCAGGGCACAACGTGGTTTCAGTCAGATTGATCGCTTTGGTGGCGACGACGCTGCAGCCTCAGGCCTTGCCAGACCGCACTTTCGGTTCCAAGTTGTCGCTCATTCTCTTGGAGGCCCATATAGAAAATCTGCTGCGGATGCTGGCCATGACTATTTTCATGTGTTCGGTAAGCGCAAGGGTGGGAATCTGCTGATCAGACGGACGCAAGCCCACGCAAACATGACGGTACGTGGTCTGGTGGGTTAGTACAGACACGGCTGTGAGTGCCAGTGCGTGTGTATAGAAGCTTACATGTTTAATTAAGAGTGGGAAGACGTCCGCTGATTTGACGGGGGTCTCTCTGAACACAAGCCCGTGTGGATAGGCCAGTCTGTGTTGGCATATGCTAATGATGGCCTCCCAAGGCATCTATTGGGCAGATACGTCTGTCAGTGCAAGTGCGCGTGTGTAGGATGCTATTCGCGAAGGCAGCGGTGGGAATGAATCCGCTGATCCGATGCGGAAGGTTCATTGCGTTGAGTTTTAGGTTTACTTTTGTGGGGTTTAGCTCTTCTCAGCGTTTATATAAACACAAAGCCAAATAAAGACAAATAAAAACAAATGAAGACAAATCAAGACAAATAGAGACAAATAGAGACAAGTGAAGGCAAATAAAGACTGTAAACAACTTTTAACAATTTTCGAAAATTTTTACACTCCTTTTCTACACTTCTAAATACTTTAAAGCATTAAAATTCAAATAAAGCCAAATAAAGCCAATTAAAAGCTTTCAAAGGCAGATTTGACTTCTAAAAACAAACAAAAACTCTTAACAAACAAATCCAGGCTTTTCACAAATTAGACAAGTAAACACATAAGCCGGGTGCGAGGAACCGCCAGCAGACAGGTGCAATTGCGCAGCAAATGTAAGTGTTTGTGTAGGAAAAACCATAAAGCAACCAGTGTTTGTGCAGGAAAAAACATAAAGTAACCGCTTGCTTTATGCGTTTTCCGTAGAAAACCCACATGTCTACAGGTGCATTTGTACCGCTAATGTAAGTGTTTGTGTAGGAAAAACCATAAAGCAACAGCTTGCTTTATGCGTTTCTCCATGGAAAACCGACATGTCTTTAGGAACCACCAGCAGACAGGTGCATTTGTGCAGCAAATGTAAGTGTTTGTGTAGGAAAAGCCATAAAGCAACCGCTTGCTTTGTGCGTTTTTCCATAGAAAACCCACATGTCTATAGGAACCACCAACAGACAGGTGCATTGGTCAGCAAATGTAAGTGTTTGTGTAGGAAAAGCCACAAAGCAACCGCTTGCTTTGTGCGTTTTTCCATAGAAAACCCACATGTCTACAGGAACCACGAACAGACAGGTGCATTTGTACGGCAAATGCAAGTGTTTGTGTAGGAAACCGCTTGCTTTCTGCGTTTCTCCATAGAAAACCGACATGTCTATAGGAATCATCAACAGACAGAGGCATTTGTACAGCAAATAAATGAGTGTTTGTGTAGGAAAACCATAAAGCAACCTCTTGCTTTATGCGTTTTTCTATAGAAAACCGACATGTCTATAGAAACCACCAACAGACAGGTGCATTTGTACCGCAAATGATGTAAGTGTTTGTGTTATCCTGCTGTACATGCGATGTTCTGCATTTCATGAGGATATTTCATGTGTACTTTCCTTTTCTTGAAACATTTTACTGTTTTCTCGCAGGGGGCACGGCGCCACAGTTCGAGCCGTGCCAACGAAGCTGAGAACTGTGGTGGATGCACTCAAGGACGCTTGAGTGTGTACCTGCAAAAAGCTGGGGCCCCCGAGCCAGCGAGATTAATTAGCAAAACTGTTTCTTTCGAACAAGGCAGGTTTGCAGGTTTGATCATGTTTTTGCTTGTTCTGAAACTTTGCACGGTTGCCGCAATCTGTTTGAGCATATCCATGAGAGCATATGCACTGGACGATCATGCACCCAATCAGCGACTTTATGTCGCCCTCAACATCAAGAAGGCAAGACAGAGTTAAGTCTTCCAAGTTGTGTTCGACAAGGGCTCCTTCATGAGGGCCTTGTCGCTTTACGGCGAAATATGCCGGCCCACTGGGGTGCTTGTGTTAGCAGGTCTGGAGATCTGGTAGGATTGCGACACATGTTCAAGTGGAGATCACAGTGGAAATCAACGGTCATGTTTGGAAATCAGCTTTTGGAGATCAAAGTGGAGATCATAGTGGAGATCGTTTGTACAGAGTTGTTTGTTTGGTTCGTTTTGCCATGGACCGAGAACGTAACCCCCGCCGTTCTCATTGGAGCTCCACAGTTCCACAGCCGCCAGCCAGCTGGCGACATCCTGCTCCCGCAATGCAGCAGTCTCAGGTACGTCCGACCATCATGCAACCACAGCATTTGTCGTGGAATCCGAACCCCCGAGCAGCTCAGATTATGAACATTCCTTTGGCTCCCCGTATTCCGGGACTTTCAGCCTCCCCACGTACCACAGCACCTGCCGGTCAAAGCAGTCCGGCACAATCCAAGGTCTTTGGACCCATGCTACCGGCCGAGTTTTGTCAGAATCCGAATTATTTGGATTCTCGGACCATTGCTGGTCTGAATTTGGCACGTTGGGTCAAAAAGAGTGAGTGGTCTGTCAGAAAGCAGATCGAAGGATGCCCATCGCATATGATCCCACTCCATTCAGTCTTGTATCAAGGCTGGAATTCATATTGGATTCGTCATGTTGCTGAGGGAAACCCGACATTCTTTGCAGGCTTTCGATCGTTGACCGAAGTCGTATTCTGCCATGCGCTTGTCGGCAAGCTATGCGATGAGGATGTTGACTTGGATGAACTTGCTCGTATTGTACATGGATCGACCGGCAACATGACAGGGGGCAGTCCCTCGGACGTGAAGGTTCAGGCCACACAGATGCTTGCTCCAAAAGTCGTTGAGTTCATGCTGGGTCTGTACCCACAGGATACAGTGGATCCAGAGAAAGTTGCTATGGCAAATCAAATTCAGTTGCTTCAACAGCAGCTGGCGAGTCTTGATAAAGCCTCCGGAAGACTCCCGCCTCCAGTTCACGTGATGGTTCCAGTGGACTACCAATTGCAGCCGGTTCTCCGGAGCTGGGCCCATCTACATTGAAGGGCCCTGATGGATCTACACGTTTGCTCCGCGGCCCACCGGATGAGCCCAAAGGATCTCTTATGCAGGCCTTCCAAAAAGGCAAGCCGTCCGAAAGCAACACGGAGCCACTCGGAGGTATTGATACCAGACTTGAGTCTCATGCCACTGGATCAGGTGAACAGAAGTTGGAGTATGGAACGGCTTCGCATGTTACACAGGTCGTTCACAATGTGGACGACGCCAAGAAAGGCTTTCTCACACGCTATTGGAAGACTTGCAAGTCCGACAAAGAAGTGACCGCGTAGATTGATGGTCTGACCTTGAGTAAGGCCAACCGCACGAAGTTGGCAACTTGGACATCCCATGTCCAAAAATGGCATTCAGACCTTCCTGCCACTGAGCAGGCGACTCTCGATCAGGTTATTGCCAACTGGGGCGTCCCGATAAGGGATGTCGCCAAGCTTAAAGCAGGCTCTCTATTGCGCATCTTGGCTGTCGGCACAATACTGGTGGCTTGACTACAGACTGTTCTGGACGAGAAAGAGAGGTTTCGAAGCTGCCATCAGCCACATGGATGGTGGCATAAGCGCCGAAGTGACGTGAACTTGCTTCGGAATGCGTATTTATTTTTCCAAGGCATCTTCGAAACCCCTACCATGTTCGGACAGGTGTGGATGGATATCGTTATTTGGGTCCGTGGCAAGTTACTTTTGTCGGCCTGTGAGTTCGGGCTTGTGCAGTTGCCTTTGATCTCACAGCTTCGCCTCAAGTGTTCCAGTTAGACATGGCAGTTTTTCAAAACCAAGTCGGTTATCTATTGTCGCATTTTTCTCCAGCCCGAGATGAAGCAGTTTATGTATATCGGGTCTTCTTCACAATCTTTAGGCGAACGTGAGCGCACTCGCTGGGGAAAGTTCAAACGGATTCGTGCAGGCAAGTCGGTATGTGGAGAGCTCAGTCTTTGTTGGCATCATCGTCGGTCCAATTATCACATGGCAATTCCTTTGCTGATCATGCATGTTACATGTTCCTCAAATTGACTGCCTTCACGCCATCGAGCAGACTTTCATCAATCTGCTCAACCTCGTCTCAACGCACCATGGGTCCGGCTGGTGAAGGCCAAGCATGCTCATATTGCCAATACTGATCCGGTCAGGTGTGTCCGCAGGTTTGTTACATCCTGGAGGGCTTTTCGGCGTTTTCGACGTCGCAATCTTCGGCTTACAGGATTAACACCGTCGGTTTTTCGATCTGTACACGTGGTGCAACCGATTGTGTATTGCGACCAGATTCTGTTTGATCTGGCGTCGGATGGCGTGAAATCCTTCCTCGCTCATCGCTCAGAAGTATCTCCGCAGCAATCGGGTTGATTCGGATGTACTGCACAGATTGTTTCGCATGGCCACCCACCTGGGCGACCCGTTTTATGAAACGATCTGTAGATCGAGACTGAATGCGGTCATGCAGTTTCGGCAGCTCAAATGCCCCGGCACCTGCCGTCCATTGTCCACTCCGTTCTTGCTTCCAGAAGACGGCTGTAAGAAGTTGGTTCGTGGCATGCTAGGAGACATATTGGATGTCTCTGCTGAGCGATTATTGCCTTACCATATCCCGACCACTGCTCTTGTGGCAAAGAGCCGTCCCAAGATCAAGGACGTGCTTTTCTCTTATCGGTCGGTTTTACAACAGTGGGACCCGCATGCATGTTGATCCGTTCACTGCCGGGGTTGTTTGCCAATGCTCTGAAGTTCTTCGTCGTCATCCGCATTTGACGGTGGTACAAGGCCATGTTGCATCGTCCACCACCCTGCTGACCTTGCCAGAAACACTTGCTCAGCTTTCCATGTCCAGTTGCGGTAATACAGTGTTCACGACAGCGACAGATCATAGGAAGAGGTTCCTGGATGACGTCAAGCAGTGGATCTCTCATCATGAACTTGTGAATTACCCGACAAATGAGATACGGCAAGTGTGGCAGAAAGGTTGGGGGTTGCATTTGCAGCACATTGATCAACACTGGACAGTTGACCTCGTGCGTGAGCTGCAAGGGTATGCCAGAGGTCTTGTGTGGCACGTTCGAGACCATCAAGGCTCTCATGCGCCCGGTGAAATACTGGATGATGTTGCAGAATACATTCACTGCGGCATCTGTATTTCAGCCATTGTCGCTGTCGCTGAACACCTCAGCGATCATGGCTCAGATGGAGGAGCAGGCTGTGCCCCGACACATTTTGGAGGCATTCCCTTTTCGCTTTGGCACTCGAAGCGCCCGGGTGTCTTGGGCATACACTCTGCCCAAGTTCAAAAAAGAATGGAAAGCAGGCAGACCTATCGTCAGCTTCGCAGCTCATCCTGCTCGGCAGTTCCTGGTTGTCATGGCTCGCGCCACAGAGATGCTTGTTGCTGAGGTATGTCCGCACACACGATGTTACAATGACGCTATTATGCTGTGGCAGAACATCCATCCGTTTTTTGAAGGACGACAACAGGATTCAGCTGGTGTCTGTCAGGATTTGGCCATGCATAATCAGGATCTGTCCGGCTTCTTCGTCAGCATTCCGTCAGAACGGTTCTTGCTTACTTTTCGCATCTTGCTGTGTCGTTTTTACGATGTTGCTGATGAAGATTTGGATGCAGCTCTCAAAGGAGTTGTGGTGTCAGTGGACTTTTCGGACAGTCTCTCGGTGATGAAAACGATCCGTGGACGTCATTGTTTGTTGCATGACAAAAGGACAGCTGTACGAATGGATCTATTCATGGAAGCTGTGAAAGTGTCCTTCAAGTTTTCTCTTTCCGTAGTCGGTGGACAGGCCATCCAACAGTTACGAGGAGCACCCATGGGAAGCCATTTTTCTCCAGCTGCATGTCATGCCGTTGTCAGCTTATTTGAGCACTTGTATTTCGGCAAGTGCTTGCTTGAGTCTTCCCGGATGATATGGTCTTGTTGTCAGGTATGTGGACAACCGAATGAGCTTGATCTTGGCCCGTCATTCGAATTTGACCGCAGTTCAGGCCTTTCTGCATCAGGATGTGTATGTGCCGCCAATTGTATTGGAGTATGAAGAGGGCAACCTTTTCTTGGGTTTCATGTAGATCCCCAGATGCTTCGCATGCAATATGCGCAACCAACGGAGTCCTGGAAGTTCCTGCATCCAAAGTCCGCTGCCAACACTCGTACATTGCTCCATCTGGTTGCAAGAGCATCGTGGCCCAGAACACAACGGGACGCAGACCTGGACCTGCTGTTGCAGTCATACCTGCGACAAGGGTACGATGCTAGATTGATGTTTCCTATCCTTAGACAAGTGCGACATCAGTTCGACAAGCCTGATCGCCTGAAGAGTTCGTGAAGAAACATTCTTCCGCTGTTTGCCGTTATGCACTACACATGATTTTCATGTTGCCTTATAGCGTTGTGCAAGCCGGTTGTACATTCCCTCAGAATTGTTCTGTTGCTCGAGCTTGTTGCATTTTCAGTGATTGTGAGCCCGACTTCTCATTGTATTCACGTCGGCTCCCTCGGACGACAGTCTCAACTTGTTCCCGAAGTCTGCGGGCCCTCCAGGCCCTGTCAGTACTTCGGTGGAGATGTATATTCGACCACAGGTCGCTCAGGAAGTTAATCGTGCCCTTGCCGCCCCGGAGCAACTCCCTGAGTGGGCTCGCCCTGCTGACGGGAGCCATCGTGCACTTCCTCCTCCCGCTCGCACTCCGGCTCTGCCGCATTCATATGATCGTCAAGATGTGACGGTTCCTCGAGCACCTCCGCCAACACATTCGCCTTCACCTTTCTTGACGTTGATGGAAGGCAGTGGATCGTCTGCCAACACGATTCAGGTGCATGATGAAGCAATGGCCAACCATGTTATTGAAAGGTTGGCTCTTCCCCGCCGGCGAGACAGCAGATCTCGCACTCCGATATTGAGGCCATGCCCACCGTTGCCTCGACGCCGACCAGCCGTGAGGGATGAGCCTCACACTTCTACTCAGCTTGTGGTTTCGGATGCCAGTGCCGACACATACATTATCCCGGAGGGGCCACAGCTCCCCCCTCCTTCGGAAGAGTGGGTATGCATCAAGCCAAGCACTGGATCGGATCTCTGGGTTCAGTTCCTTGATACATCGCATCTGGGGGATCGCCCATATGTACAGCATGTGGTTTGGCCACAGTTCTATTCTATCAAAACGGTGGCTGGCATGAACTTGTATGGGTTCAATCCGACAGAGAACTCCAAGGATAAAAAGAAGCAGTGGCATGACTTTGAACGCCTCCTCCTCCACTTCCGCTCGGCCATCATGAAAGATGAAAACAGAATCAGGTCGGTGACAGAGTTGGATACCTCCCAATGCCCTGTTCTGAATGCAGGACCTCATGACTTACAGGAAAGGTGGATTGCGGCTCTCCTTGCCGGAGCCGATGCCCATGCAACTTTCAGCTGGAGCGATGCGTATGGGCAGTTCGCAATGGGCCCGGCTCCAGTACAGCAGATCCAAAGCTTGGCCCGCTCGCTTTCTGCTGTCCCGCGCCTGCGACCTTTCGTTCGGGAGGATCTACAGTTAAGACGGGAATGACATGGAAAGGTGGCCCGAGTTCAAAATAAATAAAATACGTCCAAAATAGGAAATAAATAGGAATCCAAAATAGGAATCCAAAAAATAAATAGGATCCGGGTAGCGGAAAAATAGGAATTGGTATTCCCAAAATAGCGCAAGAATAGGAAAAAAAAGGAACAAAAATAGGTGAAAAATAGGTGAAAAATAGGAAAAAGAAAGGAACAAATCATAGCAAACCAGAAAATAGCAAAAACACTAGGCAAAATAGGGAAAAAATAGGGAAATACAGGAAACCTCATACAAAATCCATAGTTCTCGGACCAATAAACAGCGAGAACACTAGGGAAAATAGGAAAAAAATAGGGAAATACAGGAAACCTCATGCAAAATCCATAGTTCTCGGACCAATAAACAGCAAGAACACTGGGGAAAATAGGAAAAATAGTGAAAAACAGGAAACCTAATGCAAAACCCACAGTTCTATGCCTCTATGCCAGATTGCTAGATTCTATGCACATGCAATCAATAGCAGTAGCAAAAACACACAGAAAAATAAGAGAAAACATAGAGGAAACTTAATGCAAAACCTACAGTTTCAGGCCCCCACGTGTCATTCAATTCTGGTAACGGTGCACTTGTTTTCCAAGTGGATGGGTGGCTGGGTGGCTGGGTGTTTTGCTGGCTGGGTGGGTGGCTGGGAGACTCAGAGAGAGATCAGATAAAACAGAGAGAGGCAAACAAAGACAGCTCTGTCCGATGGTGCTTTTCTTTTGTCAGATTTGTTCAGTAATATACTATTTGTTATCTTATCTTTCAGGGCTATACAAACCCTGGCACGAGTTGCTTGTTTTTTTTTCTATTCTACTCATTCAATTGTTCGTTGTATTGTTTTCCCATGCTTGTTCATATTTTCCCTAGTGTTTTTTTGCTGTTGCACACCCTAACCCACAGCCTTCCTGCCTCTGCACACTTTAGATTTCAGTGTTCCGCGCCGCACGCTTTCTTCCAATCACACGCACATGTCACATGCCTTGCAGTAGGACCAGTATAGGACAGTAAGACAGCACAAGCACGACAGCAGCTGACAGAGCTCTTAATTCGAAGCATTTAAGAATTTGAAATGTAAGACTTAGAAAGCCGCATCAGCATCGCAGGACTTTGTAGGCAGCAGTGGTAGTGATGCAGCCTCCCCAATCTATGTGTGGACTCTGCCTGGACCTCAGCTGGCAGGAGCAGTTAGGGCAGCCAGGGCGAACATGTTGCCACAATCTGAGATGTTGCAAATGTTCTGCATTGGAATCGTCGTACAAGTCATCGGTCGCCTGTCTGTTGGGCTCAATTATTCGAAGGACTGGTTAGCCGGTGGCCGGTGGTTTGCCATTGCTTGCTGGATTTTTTGGCGGCAGCTGACATGTCGAAGAAGGTGGTCACTGCTAATCTGGCGTCGTTGATCGTGATCATCAGTCAGAAAAGGCGTGCTCTGGAAATCCAGGAAGAAGCATCGTACGACACGACTGATGAGATGGATGACTTGACTTATGGCAAACAAGTCATTGCTGACACACTGGCCGGCTTGACCCTGAAGGATTACCGCAAGGCCTATCCGAAGAGTTCGGATGTTGCTGGGACTGCTGGGACTGGGACCGAGAAAAAAAAGAAAGAGAAGAAGGATAAAAAGGTCAAGAAGGCCAAGACGGACAAGAAGGCCACCAAATGATCCACAGCAGAATACAGCAGATCCTCTGGCAGCCTCTGGGAAAGGTTCGGTAGCATCCTGCTTTTATGACGAGCCGACGAGCCGACAAAAGATCGGCCTTCTCGGCGCTTTCGGCTATGACCAAGTGAATCCACACTGGCGGCTGTGAACATGTGCTTGAGTGCTGCCGAGGGTTTCCCGAAGCCCACCCTTTTGTCCCGGTTTACCCGAACCCCTAAGTCTTATTCAGGGCTGCCCTAACCCTTTGAAAGATGTAGGAGTGCCTGACGAGTGCTTTGTGCTTTCCTTTTGCCCCTTAGCCTTAGCCCTTCCTATCCTCCAAGCTCCAAGCCTGACCCCTTGCCATGCCCAGGTTGGACCTTCATCATCTTCGCAGTGGGCCTGGGCCTCGTTCGTCGTGTTTCGCTTTAGGCTTGGTCGGCTTGGTTACTTTTTCGGCCGGGGTTTCGTCTGTGCAAGTGACTGCAAGTGCCTTTCACAGGAGAGCCCTGCTCTGTCCCCACGCTCTCACCCCACACGGCCTTAAGTGCCCTACATTTCCTTTGTTGAGGTTTCTCGGTGCTCGTCCTTCGTCCGATTGGGAGGTGCGAGGGTTGGGCTTGGGTTGGTTTTGGTTTGTGTGGATAGGCCAGGAGAGTGCGCAGAATGTCATGTGCCTGCATTGACTGTGTTGACCTTGAGTCCTCCCTGCAAGCAGCTAAGCATTCACACACACACACAAACACAGATTTGCCCTTTCATTTGGCATGTCGTATGCGCGGCATGGGAAGCTTTGCCTCTGGCTATGGCTATGGCCGATGCCAATGCCACTACTCTGCTGCTACTGCTACTGCTTTACTAAACTACTGACTACTGAACTACTGCGGCTGCTGGGGTGATTGTGCTCACACTCCTCGTTCTTCTTGTGCTGCTTCCCGGCCAAACACTCATCACCCGGGCTCCTGCTGGTCCTACTGTCGTCAGGGCTCTCGGTTTCGCTTTGCATCAACTGCTTCTCACAGTTCTGTAGCACTGTAGCATCTTTTGCTTCCTCATTCCTCCGATGTAGTGTAGTGTAGTGTTTAAGCGAGTTTGGGATGTGAACATTAGTTAGTTGGTTAGTTAGTTAGTCAGTGCTGTTAGGGCCATTACTTAGGGTCAGGGTGACTACAACAGCCGAGGATCTCTGTGGCTGTTTTGCGCTCCCATGGGTTTGGCCCACCCACACAAAGCTCCATCTGTCGGGATTTGGAAACAGACTACAGGGGTGCCAAGTCTCTCATTGTTCACATGGTTTGCCAAAACATGCAATCTAAGACTATCCGATATCCCATAGCCACCATAGCATAGGCCGGGTTGGGCCAGGGTATAAGTTTTCTAATTCTAGTGGATAATGATAATGGGTATGTTTGCACATCTGGGTGGCCTTTGCTGCTGTGGCACAGCTCGGCCTTTGATGACTGCTCTGCTTTGCATCCCTGAACCTTGAACACGAAACTCTGTTTGCAGGCTGCTCCTCTGGCTCTGTCGAGGCCAGGGCCCTGGAGAGTTAATGCATACCCAGGCTTCCAAACCCAAACTGTCAGTGTTGTGCTGCGGCTGCGGGTTGTGATCGAAGATTGCTTCTTATGTCTTAATGTAGTCTTAGTCTATCCCACCTATTATTGAATCCACTGAATAACAGAATTATCTTCCTTCTGTGCAACATTTGACATTGCCGCCATAGCCTGTGACTGGGGCTTGTTGTGGGGGTTGATTCTTGAATGACTTGCACAAGAAAACAAGTGAAGCACCAAGCCGATCAAGCAGAACTCTTGTCAAGGTGTTCAACTCTAGGCCTAGCCCTAGGCCCTAGGCCTTCGTGTTTAGGATTTGGACTTGGCGGTTCTGGGTCAGTTAAGCTTGATGCTGAATGATTGATTTGATAACGTGTTGTAGTACTTGGTGGCTTTGTCATTCATTCGTCACACTGACCTCCGAACTCCTTAAGCCTTAAAGTCTTAAACTTAAACCAGGCCGAACGACCCTAACCACCCTAGCCCTAACCTAACCCCAAACTGCTTCAACCCACCCAGGCCGAACCACCGAAGCTTGTCATCTTCCTCTCCGAGTCCGATGCTCACTGGCTCACTGATGACTGATGTTGTTTTGTCGCATCTTCTGGGTTCTGGAGCTGTGGGGGTATCGCAGGTAGAGTTGGAGTCAGTTAGAGCCAGATACAGGTAGAGCAAATAGATGAGCAAAGTAGAGTGAGTAGAGTGCCCGGCAGCTAGCAGCAGATAGCTGATGAGCTTATCCCTGCGGATGCCCAGGCAGTGCCACCTTCCGATGAGTGACGACAGGCTGACACTTAGAATCCTTCGAATAGAAGGCCAGCTTAGTGTGTGTGTGTGTGAGTCTGAAGGTTTGTATACGTGTGTGCGTGTGTGTGTGTGTGTGCCGTGAGTGCCTATGTACACCATGTGTAGTGAAGTGTGCTGAGCGGATTCGAGTGCAGTGACAACCGCGGCTGCCAGTACCATAGCCACAGCCGCTTCCCACCATGCCATAGCTACATTGCTACATATAGCGAAAATAGCGATAGTAACCTGGTAGTAGTAGCTGCCATAGCCATTGTGGGCATAATGGCTCCCATAATGCCATAGTGATAATGGCCATCTCTGTGTAGATTAGGGCATAGGCCACAGGTCGTAGGTAGGGCCGGCAGGGCGTTGCCTAGTGAGGTGTCGTGGCTGAGTGTACAGTGTACAGAATGCTGTGAGAGTGTTGTGCCTTGTATGAAAGACAAAGTCCGATTACCATGCTTGGATTTCTCGATCCATGATGAACAAAGACTGCATTCAAATAGGGTAACAAATATAGCAGCTATAGCGTTTCGGTGAGCCCAAAACAGTTCATGCTGTGCTGTAGCTGCTGTGGCTGTAGCAACAATGCTGCAACTGCCACTATGTCGCTATAGCCGCTATGTCTGAGTCTATGTCTATGTGCATTGCAGAATTACTCGGGCTAGATGACTTGACTAGGATCTGTTAGTCACTGTTAGTCGTTCTTCAATTTTCGGATATGGCTGGTAACGGTTGCTAAGGCTGCTAAGTGCTCAACTGCACTGGACGGGACTCACTTCGGCCAGGGAGTTCCGAAAGTTGAGCACCAACGAATTCTTGGCTCAGAGTTCAATGCATTGCAGCGACTGCATAGTGAGGGTTACAAATTTTGATGCCAGCTCCGCCACGGGGCAACCCAGTTCCAACCTCGCTTTGAGTTCCAAGCTGCGTGCAAGTGACTCTTCAGAGCTTGGTGCCACACTGCAGCATAGTCGTGCTTGGTGCATCGTACATCATGGGCTCCCATCGTGCCGATGGTGGCACCACTTCTTGGTCGAAGTGGGCGGAGGTGGCCTTAGATGAGGTGACCCTCAGCCAGAAGAGTAGTGAGGATGATTTCTTAGAGGCAGAAGCGCTTCGTTCGATCACACCATCACGGAATTCTTGTATGGACTTGGAGCTAAACTTAGCCATAGACGATTGTGGAGCAGCCAGCACGTCGGCCACTGACCATGCAGGCCGTTCTTCTGTGTGTACACAGGAGCCTGTTGCAGTGCTGTTTCGTGACCCTGTTGGGCATGGCCCTCCTGTGTTGTGGTGGGCAGATCTTCTGCGCCAGCACTGTCATAGCCTGGGCTGGGATGCAACGATTAGGCCACCGAGGCCAGTCAAATTGCTGTCAGGGTGTTCTGGCATGCTTTCAGAGGCGATGGTTCTGCAGGCAGGGCCGGGAATGACCGCCAGATTGGGGACATGTGCCACAGCTGAGTTTGTGCTGGCCGTTTTCTCTGTATCACTATCAACTATCAGTCTGTATCAGTATCACATATGATGCATGTCTGGTTTGTTTTGGAGTCTTGAGTGTTATTTGCAATGTGGCGATTAATGACTAGACTTAGGACCTAGGAACACCGAATGCTGGCATGCCATGCAGCTGCCTGGGACCTGGGATTTATCAAGCAATCAAGCATGCCTGAACATCAGCTAGTCAGACATTAGTCGTTTGAGATTGACATGACAGTCAGTGTGAATCTCGGCTGTTACAGCCGCCAAACTGCTGCATGTTGCTTCTATCTGGGCAGGTGCTGAACATTCCTTTCGAGTGCCACAGTGTCTCCGATCCTGATGCAGCGTGCCAAGCTTTCATGAAAGCGAACTTTGCGCCAGAACATGTCTACGACTACTTGCATGAACAGCTTCCTGAGCCTGGGTCTTTCGGCCTTTGTCATTGGTTTCAAGTCGGGACACCCTGCCCTCCTTTCAGCAAGATGCGTTTCAAGAGGCATGCTCCAGGGTCTTGCCAAAGCCACAAGGATTATGAGACCATGTTCCAGGTAGTTACCTGGCTGCAGGAACATGAGCCTCAGGCAGGTGCTTTCGAGCAAGTGAAAGGATTCACCATGAAGGAAGATTCCAGAGATCCAACGACACCGCTCGAGAGGCTGGGTGCATGGAGTTGTCATGTTATGACCAGAAGACATACAACAACCCTAATACCCGGTCTGCTGGAGCCCAAAATAATTCACCACCTTATTTGCAGCCAGAGCAGCCAGAGTAAAGTTTGTTGGCAGAGGGTTGAGCTGGTGTTCGGGGGCAGGAGGAGTCAGAGCGAGAGGGCAGTTTGCATGCATTGCATACACACACAACATGTTACATTCCTGCTTTGAAGAAGAAACCTTGACCAAAACCCTGTCTCCTGCTCCTCTTGCAGCTTGCAATCCTGTGTTCTGCATTCTGGATAGTAAACTTATTCACCCTGGCGCTACCCTCTCAGGAGTTTCTTTCAGGTCCGGTATTCCTGGCTTAAGTTTTATCTGATCTTAGTCGTAGTCTTAGTCCCAGTCTTAGTCCCAGTCTTAGTCTTAGTCCTATTGGTCTACTCTTTGTGTTTTTCAGAATTCTATAGACTACAGTCTGGATTCTTGATGATTGTGGCTCAGAACTTATCTACATGCGGTGCATGGAGCTGGGCTCTCGGTCCCAGATTGCATGGAGAGCACTGTGACACGCTGATTCTAGAGTTCTATATTCTATAGTCCGGGAGGTCCAACTCATTCATCATAGGTCATCGGATGATCCTTACTTTTGGGTTCAATTTTCCTCAGACTTCCCGAACGACGTTTTGAGTCGGGTGTGGCCTGGGAAAACAGGGCCCCATGATCTGGCAGGTTCATGCAGAAGATTGAAGATGCCGAGTGGAAGCTCGGCGGCTATCACATCTTCTATGTGGCCAACGACTTGGCTTCATGGGCCAAGATGTCTCGGCCGAGGACACACGGTGGAACACTGTTGCAAGTGTGTGCGGTTTTTTGTTGTGTCACAGTCACTTGTCGCAGTCCTAGTTCAGGTCCTGGTCCTAGTCACTCCTAGTCACTACTTACTAGTTACTAGTCACTAGTGATAGTCATAGTCGTCGTACTCCTAGTGTCAGTTTGAATGGAGGTTTGTACGTTGTGCAATTGCAACATCTGCTGATTCTGGGGCATGTCCACATTCCATCCCAGAAAACCCCAGGACCCAGGACCCCAGATCTAGATTCTGACTAGTGACGAGTGACTGGAGTCTGACCAGAGTCATTAGAGTTTGAAATCGCATTCCTGTCCGTGTAGCACTAGCTAGCATCAGGTCAGGAAAGGCACCCTCTTTTGCAGTCAGCCAAGTGATCAAACATTCATCAAGCGTGCCAATAATCGAAACTTCCGAGTCTTTTGCATGCGGTTCGTTTTTCGGATACCGGGTTTGGTGTTGGAGGTTCCCATGCCAGAGTGTTGCAGTGGTTTCCATACCCACAATAATTGCTCTGCTAGGTTCCAGGTCAAGCGAATATGACGACTAGCTGACTAATTTGATCCAGTCGAAGGAAACCTTGCTGAACACTTCATCTTTCTGCCTGCTGGTTCTGGGTTCCAGCTGCTCCGGAGCTCACAGGTATCAGCCCAGGCAACGATTGAAGCTGTCCACCAGACTCATGCTGAGATGCTAAACAGCAATCAAAACCATAAGTTGGGAGATTTCTATGACTTTATGATCCAACAGAGTATTTAGTCACTACTCATCGCACTAGTGACGAGGATATTCATCGAGTCTACACTACAGTCGAGAGAGGCTTCGAGTGCAGAATCACTAGGTCATTAGGGATGCACGCTTGGCTTGCATGGGCGTCTGAGTCTGCTGAGAGCCTCCAAGAGGCCCAAGAAGCTGCTGAGCCACGTTCAGAACCAGTGACGCATGATGTGTCGGAGGGCCGTCGGCGACGTGGGCCGGCATTGGGGGGCCGTATCTTGAACCAATTCCTGAGGGAGCAGCCTCTCGAAGTCGAGGCGGCGGCCACTGAGGCCAGTGCTTCAAGCAGGGTATACCCAGCGTGCTTGCTGCCAACTGAATCTGCGCCCCTTGCTGACAGCCCAGTGTGTGGGCCAGAACAAGTTCAGGAGACCCAGCAATCACCTCAAGGGACGGTTTTAGCTGCACTTGCTCGAGCATCTGCACCCTGGCTACAGAAGGCAATCGCAATCTTGGGATTTCAACATACTGCTACGGCTACGGGTGGTGCAAAGCCAAATAGGCTGCAGCTCGAATCGGCTGAGAGGGCAATGGCATCCAGTGCCACTTCAGCAGAAGAGGATGCAACGACAGCAGGTTCTGCTGCTGTGGTTCTCGAGAAGTCGTTGGATTCCTCAAGCAAGTTTCTCAAGAGCTTGTCTGTGCAGGCAGAAGAATTGGGGATGAATCGCAAGACACTCTTAAGCAATAAACATGCAGTGGCTTCAGCCTTGGTCCATGCTTGCGGTATGGCATGGGCTTGCTCCTTGCAGCGGCTACGTGGACTCATCGAAACAGGAGTTCTACGAGGACTTCTGCTGGTCACCAAGAGGGTCTATGATGAGACCCCACTTCGGCTAAGAGTTCGTGTTCCAGGCCCAACAGGAGCAGCTGATGGAAGCTTGAAGCCGAAGACAGATCGTAACCATGCCATAGCGAAGACACTGCAGACCCGATTCTCCATCGGCATTCTTTGCCAGCATGTGAGATCCGGAGCGACTTTTTTCATGCATGGACTCCTTTGTGCCCCACTTCAGCTTCTTTTCCGGACAAGAGCCGAGGATCTGTATACGGCACAGCGCGAGGTCGAAGCTTGTGTGCCTGGTCTGGATGAGTTGCGATCTGCCGGGCTGTTTGAAACAGTCGTCCATTCAGCGACCACAGACAGATATGCTGCAAACATGTGTGCAGAGAGGGCTATGGGTGCCTCTGGGCTAAAGCTTCATTTGACCTGTGATGTGCACAAACTAAGCACTGCTCAAACCTATCAGCTTCAGATCGTTGGGTCCCATGTTTCCGCTCTCATCGCTTTGGGACTGGTGCAGCGAGAGGCAGGAGGGCTCGCTGAACTCCGAAAGTGCATGTGCGAAGTGATCAAAGACAAACTGCAAGTTCATGTTGGCCCTCCCCCATCGGGCCAAGCTGCAGAATACCGCAACTCTGTCGCTCGACTTTTCCTGTCAACAAAAGTGACAGAGGCCAGGGTCGGACTCGGAGCTCGGCGGGCGAACCAGCTCGCGACTATTCTGGCATTTTGCAATGGGGACTGGGAAAATGAAGCTGAGATTGAATACTGGACAGAATCGTTCGTGGAGCGAAGTGCCATCGTCGACAGCTTCTGCAGACTTGTGGTCCCGGCATTGGCTCCTACTGCAGTGTGTGTGTTTCCAAGGCACCGCTGGCATGGGGGCGAGCTGGCGGTTGATGCTGCTGGGCTCCTTTTTGCGGTGCACAACATCGGTGGTGAAGCTCTCCGAATGTACTTTTCCACAAAAGGCATCGTGGCTCGCAGTCTTCCACCTCAGGTCCCAGCGGCGACACAGCCCCAGGCTTTAGAAGCAGACTTGTCAGACCAGCAACGTGATGGAGTTGATCCTGGAAGTGTGCAAGCTGTTGATGCATGTGCAGCAGAAGCCGAAGCTCGTGCACAGCCCGCGCAAAGTGCACAGGGAGATGCAGCAGAACATGCACAGGATGCGACCCAGCTGCAGAATTTGTAGGGTCCTCATTTCTCGTTTCGAGGGGTGACAGTTCTGTTATTGAATGGTTCTGGCTGCTTGTGCTGGGGCCATTGGGAATGTGGCTATGCTAGCTATGGCTGTGGGCACAACTGCACCTGCTTGGCCAATTCAATAGTGCAGGCACTTTGCAACACCTGTTCATCATCAGTAGTATAGCATCCCGAGCAGAATCGGTGTGGGCAGCAGACATCAAAGGCATTTTATTTGTTTCCAACAAATCGGTAAGACTTCAAGAGCCAAGGATCCAGATCTTCACACATACCCGAATGTAGCATTTTGTTGTCATGGGTTTTGCCGGATTTTGCAGTGGATACAGAATCAGACACATGTAGAACCACATTCGAGGAGCCTCCCTTTGTTTCCTTGCTTTACATCTTGACCGTACTCGATAGCATTATAATCTTAAATATATCATGCTCATAAATCGGTGATGGCCGAGCAGTCTAACAACTGGCAGCAAGGGTATTCATACTTTATCACGCACAGAAGTTTACAAGTGTTTCCCTGTTGGACTCGAGAGCAAAGGTTTCCGGCAACGCTGTCGACTGGGCTGCTGTCAACCAATCCATGAAACAGTTGGTGGCAAACTGGGTGGCTGCCTCTCCAGGCCCTTGCTTGGTTCTGATCCGCCTTGCTATGACAGTTCCAGTTCGTTTGATGCATAAATTTCTGCAGCTGGCTTCTGATGACTGGGAGAAAAAGCAACAGCTTCGAGCCGCTCAGGGAAAGGACCGAGATTACCGCTTATCTGTGGCATATGATGGGGCAGATGTGGATCGGGCTTTTGAGTCGTTGGGGCAACTCTTCCAGGAGCCGATCACTCAGCTGCCACTGTCTGCGAGAAGCAATGCCATCAAGGTCCTGGCCTTCCGCCTCTTTGCGCGGCTGGCTGGCGCTCTGCATCTACTTCTTAGGATGCCGCGAGCCGCCTTCCCTTTTCGCTTGTTCGGCATGCTGACCTCGGCGAATCCAGCGTCAACAGCAGAGCAGTTGCTTCAGACACCTTGCTGCCTCCTTGATGACTTTTCGAAAGGCTTCTTGGAGCAGCACAGCACTGCTGAAGCTTTGTGTGCTGCTGTCTCAAAGCTGGAAGCTCTGGCGCTGCTGTGCGAGACCGATGTTGTATCGATTGAGTCCCGCCATGCTGCTGCTCGCCGCCTGCTGGTGAGTCGGCAGCAGACCTGGTCTTATTCGTTCACCGACATTGCTGCTGAGCACTTGTGCCGCCAGTTCCACAAATCTCAGGATGACATGTTTGGTGCAATGAAGAAAGATCAGAAGGGCAATCTTCGGAAGAAGCAACAGCGGAAGCACAAGCGCCGAGCCAAGCCGCCCAGTGGGAAAAAAAAAGGTCGCAAAGCCAAGCCGGACACAGCGGATGCAGAACACAGAACTGGAGGTGCCCAACGAGCTTTTTTTCATGAGAGGCTGCAGACAGCTTCTGCTGATGAATGGCGCAATCGGTCAGCACTGTTCAAAAGAGCGAATGATGAGTTCCATCGACTTCCTGCATCAGAGAAGGCTCGCTACAGAGAGCTGGGAGAGGCAGCCACTCATGCCGGCAGGCATGGAGGGCGACGATTTGCTTTGGGAGTTTCAGGCAGTGCTCCACGATCACGCAGGGCAGGAGCACTGGTTCCTGTGGCCAAACATGAGCAGGATGCTTTGGCTCTGATCCGGAGTGCCGAGCAGCGTGCATCGAATGCAAAGAGGCTGGAACTGGCTAAGGCAAGAGCTGCTGCAGTTGAACTTCGTGAGGTCCAGTCCCAGCAGTCATTGGAAACTTATGGCATCATCGATGGTACAGATGTTTTTGCTAAAGGTTCCACTGACGAGCCTGAGTTGACAGTGGAACCTGGAGGAGGCCGCATTCAGGTCGGCCAGTGGTGTCCACCCATTGGTCAAGTCTGCAAGGCCCGAGTCATTTTGTTTGTTTCCGACAGCCTGCAACCCCAAAATCATCAGCCACAGTGTAAGGCCTGTTCAGGGTTTCTGTTGGTTTATGGTTTTTTCAAATCCCACACTGAAGCCCCACACCCTGTAAACCCTAACCGTCCTAACCACCCCAAACCGAAATCAAAGCTCTGCAAATCCTAAAGTCTTAAAGCATGCCAGATATTTTGTGGAGACCAGATGCCTTTGAAAACATAGCCATAGCCAAGACCCCAGTCCCTGGGCTGTGAATGTTAAGTTTTCTGCCCCTCGAATCTTGGAACTAGAAACCCTAACGTGGAGCACTGGACTCGACCCTGTATGCCCAATGCCTTTGAACTTAGAATAAAAGTTTAGAGTCTGGAACCCAAACAACCCCTACGCCTACATGTCTTACTCCTACGTGGTCCTACCTGTTGTAGTCTAGAGTGTAGCCCCTGTTTCAGCCTTTGCGAGGCTGCTTTGCAAGGCGACAAAGATGCTTGGTCAGGCAGGCGTTTTCGCTTGGCCTCACAGCTTGCTGAAAATTGGCAAGAAAGGACGATGTTGCAGATGGATGCCAAGCTGCCTCCAGATTTCAGTGATGCGAGCACAACCACACTGTGTCAGAAACACTACATGTGTGTATGCGGGAGAGCTTCTCAGTCTAGTGAACCAGAAGATGCATGGTTTTGCCATCAGAAAATGATCCGCCTCCTTCGCCCCTTCTTGACGGTGAAGCGGAAACCTAAACAGACGACACCAGCTGGCGATCCTGAGGCAGCTCCAGCTCCCCAGACAGCAAAACTTTCGGTGGAAGCAAGGAAACCTGCTTTGAGAAAACTTCTCGACAAGTCTTTCCTGGTAGCTTGTTTGCATGGTGCATCAGCACCAGCACCAGCAGCTGCCGGAGCCCCATTGAATAAGTGGGCAGCTGCAGCTTTGGGCGCGGAGGACAGTCCGCAAGAGGAGGTTTGGTTCCACATCAGTTACTGCAACCTGCAAACCTGGATGTTTTCTTTCTTGCGCTTGGAAAAGATGTATGCTGATCCCATCGAGGATTCAATTGGCAACAAAGTCATACGACTGAAGGTGCCCGAAGATCTTTGTGTGCAGTCCTCGATTCAGACCTTTGCTGACCTGAAGCTGAACAGATCTTGGAGCATGTCTTTTTATGTCATCGACTCGACTGCCAAGCCGATTGAAGACAATTATGTCACACCGAACACAGTGGATGTTCGCCTTGTGCCGGAGTCCGATATTCCTGAGCTTCGGGTTTGGCTGGGCAGTGATGCCGAACGAGATGCGAGGAGACTTGAGAACAGTCGAAAGAGGAAACGGCAGCAATCATCATCGGCTCCTGCATCGAAGAAGGCTGGACATGCAAATGTTCGCAGGGTTGCCGAGCATGCTGCAGAGTCTGTACACACGGTCCCGGTAGAGGCGATGCCTGGTATTGATGATGCTTGGAGTGGTGATGAAGAGCCTGAGAAGGAAGATGACCCAAATGATGCGCTGCATGAGTTGGCTTCTTTCATTGGTGTCGCTCATGGGCCTGCTGAAGCTTCTGTTGCTGCAGCCGAACCGCCTCCAAAGCTGAACAACGAATCAGCTTCCTCGTCCAGCCTTCAAAGGCCGGTGGCTGCAGGGTCTGAGCTGGGCACATCTGCTGCCAAGGACAAGGCCAAACCTAAGGCCGAGGCCAATGTCGGCAAGAAGAAGCTTGTCAAAGAGGACAGTATTCTTGTGGTGCATGATGGCATTCTGTATGGATCTTTGCGGTACAATTCGAGATCCAAAACCATCATTGCGATCTGTGAAACAGATGGTCACGGTGGACACGGGAGCTGTCGAAAGGAGCGAACAACGGCGCCTTCATCCAAGGCTCTCATCCAAGGGAAATCGGGACGACCGATCGGGTTTTTGGTTCACTGGCTGCTGTCGGGCAAGGAGTACAAGAACTCTGGGGAGCATGTTCACAGCTTCACTGTGTCTCTGCATGAGCGGCAGAAAGCTCGAAAGCTGTTTTTGGAGCTCGAGGGCGGTCGTGCCTTCAGCGAGAAGGCAGAGAAGGCTCCAGAGCCAGGCGAGCCAGATGAGCCCACTGTCTCTGTCTGAAGCTGAACAAAACAAGACTCAGTGTCAGTGAAGTTTTCTTGGAGTGCACAGGGGTTGCAGCCTTTACATGTTGCATCAACAATCGCTTCACCAGCAGGGCTTTCAGCTTAATTATTCTATTTTTCAATCGTCCTTCCGCTTGAAAGCTATGTCTCCAAAGCAACAAGTAACAAGCACTGTTTTCAATTCTCAATCCTAGTCCTCGTCATCCGAGTCGCTAGTCCTAGTCTGCAACAAGTCCTGCCCACCATAGCTTCTTCTGTTAAGTTCTTTTGGAGTTCGTTTGGAGTGGAACCTACATGGACCTCTAAGTTGCGTTCACACTGCAGGATTTTCATCTGCTTCATGCGGAAGGATGTCTACACGGAGAGCATGGCAGTTCGATGGAAGAAGATGATACAGGCGCGACTGATACCAAGTGCTCGTTTGCATGGGGAACAGTTCTGGGATGTGGATGCGCAGGGGATTGTGCAATCCAGTGCAACAGTGACATGCTGCAGTGTCGTGATGTTTCCGGTTGAATCAATGTTACTGAGTTACTGATATCTGATATTGTGTTTGTTCACAAGACAGAAGTGCAATCGTGTATAGTGTATGCTGTGTCCTGCACTCCAACTTTGCGCCCCTGTTCTCTCTGTCCAACAGGATGTGCTCTGTGAGCAAGCTCATGCTGGCCCACGGTGTTTGTCGACTTTCCTGGAGGGTAGCAACTCTGATTTGCTCTGGTCTTGGCAAGGCTCCCAGAAGGCCTGGTTTTTTCAGGATTGGGTTGGAGCCAGAGACGACTGACTAGTGGCTTTCAGGTGTATGGGCCAAGTGGGTTGTTGCGAGATTCATGTGAGATTGCCCAAACCTTCGTGGTTTCATACTTGGGCCTTGCCTCTTCCAGAAGAGGACCGGATCGGATAATGTTGATGTTTCTGACTTCCGGTTTGCAGTTGTGCAAGCCATCATGCCAGGAATCATTCTAGACTCTGCTGGACAGCATACACATTGTTTTGTTCCGCTCGGAATTGGAATAAAGGCTGAGTCTTTAGGACCTTGGGAAGCTCGATTCGTTGGTAGCCCCGCATCCCCGCACTTCAAATCCCGACAATGTGTTGATGTTGTGGCCTTATTGACTCCTGTTTCCAAAGCTCCTGCTTAGGCAACCCATACTTGCAGGTAGATTTCTGGTTGCAAACACAACATTGTCTGAGCCTGGGTCTGAGGCTGCAGCAACAAATATGCTCACCCAATTCGGGGCCTATTTTTTTTCTATTCTCCAATTTGCAATGATTAGGTGTTGTATTTTCGGAGCTATTTTTTTCCTATTTTCCCGCCAAGTCGTATGGTACATTTTTCCTATTTCCCAGACCCATGCATCAACTTTGTTTCTATTTTTTTGCTATCTGCGGCCACACTAGGATTTCCTATATTTTTCCTGTTTTTCCTAGGAAAAATAGGAAAAATATAGGGAAATAATACGAAAATAGAGAGTTTCCTATATTTGCAGTAGTTTCCTATTATTTTTCTATTTTTTTCCTATATTTTTCCTATTTTCCCTAG